>JARHVA010002258.1:997500-1597500 GCA_037957365.1 Torreya grandis | reverse complement strand
AACCCCCTAATAAACCACTACACATGTTGGGAAGGGTGAATATCATATGGGAGCTTTGATATGAGAGTTTTGAACCTTTCATCATATAGGTACATACTCTTTGAGAGTCTTTGGGTAATTTATTTTAGCATGATGAAGCTCTATTGTTCAAACTTTATAATGTCAAATTCCTTTAGGAATGTATCCTTTAGGGTATAACAGTCAACCATGGCTTGGTTAGGATCAAATTTTATATACTAGGTGTGGGTGTGATCAAGGAAAGTGGTTGTAAACTAAGTAGATTTGCATTATAAATGGGTTATGCCTCATGTGTACCACTATTATTCACACTTTAGTACATGTTCTATGACATTATTCATGCCATGATACTTTGGTAAGTGCATAGCCATTTTAGAGTAGATTTGTTGTAGGGGAAAACTAGTAATTAAGGTGGTTATTCCCCTAATTCTTATCCTAGAAGTGGTCCTTTAATGCCTCTAATCATGGGTTAGGCATTGGACCTATCATTATTACTAGCCTAGTTGATGTCATTAGCACTATGCTACTTGATTGTGGCATTAGACTACTTCCTATGAGTTATTTCCCACCTTACATTGCTAATATCAGTTGAGTTAGTATGCTCACACTCAAGTTATATTGTGGTGAGATAGTTCCTAATGGTATAGAGGTAGTTGCACTTACCTCCTTATATAGAATAATATATTAAAGCAAAAACTTGTAATCCAAGTCTATAAAAAATTTAAGATTTAAGTTATAAGTAGAGTCAATAATTACTTATGTACTTTCTTCAAGTGGGGGATCTATCACATGAGCATGTGTTATAGGTTCAAATGGGGAAGGCACATCAAGCATATCTAAATTCACCAAATTATGTAGGAACACAATGAATTCCACTCCTATTAAGACTTGTTGAGATTGATTCATTACTTCATTATATCTCTCATCCTTGCATTGTTATATTTTAAGAGATCCTTCCCCATGCCATTCACACTCACTATGGGTTCTCTTGGCACTTCTAGGTTCTATATCTTCCATCAATCGATGTTGTATCTTATTATAGGTATTTTTTATGAGATCTCAAGGATAAATTTGCTTATCCCATTCTATTACACCTCACCTACACATCCCCTTCTCCCCCTTTACATAGCTCATACATGAAAGGACTAGACTTCCACCCCTAAAGTTTTAAAACCATACTCCACCATTAGCCTTTTGAGATCTATTCTAAATTCCTTCACAAACATGCCTCTAGGGTTGTACAAAAATTGGTACTCTACTTCTTCAGGGCATGAGTTTGTTGAGACTATAAACTCAAGTATGTAGCTATTTAGGGATCATTATCACCATTTATCCACTGATATAGTCTAAGTTACATATAGGGTATTAATCCTCTATAAGCACTCATTTTTCTACTCATAACACCACCCATATATTTTTATTTTGTGGGTTGAATATGCATCCAACCACTGGTACACATGCTTAAGTAACTCATAAAAAAATACCTCATACATAGAATCATATAGGTTATCCTAAACCCATATTATTGTATTTTTACCATTATAAGTTGGATGTTTCAATGAAAAACTATCTTCCACTTATTGTAGCTAGTGCTCTATGTTTTTAAGAGAAATTTGGTACATCATTCTATTGTAACATCACAACAACAAAATTCAACATGGGTCCTAAAAATAGAACTAAAATGTTGTATTCAAACTCATCCAATTAGTTTTCATTTTACTTTGACTAGGCATAAGCATAATATACTCCATTTTTGATCAAAATTTGAATACTCAACTACATAGACATCAATCCACATAAGGACTAGGCCTTATGCACTCACCCAAAGCACAACTGAGAAGGAATTAGGGCCTACATTCGGATAATTATTACATGACATAAGACTTCATTATCAGAGGACGTAATCAATTCAACAAAAGCTTTAGGTATATCTATAGGTAAAAGCCTTTCATGGACTAATCCTAGTGTCATATAGATGCTTAAGATTTCACAAAGCTACTTTTACTCAAACTACTCATACTAGACATACGATCTTAACAAGGATAGGAGTACTTGGTGTAAAACCTATATTCATTATCTATACAAAATGATAGTGATGCCATATAATTTTATAGGGAATCCATTAAAGATGTGAACTAGTAACATGAACGAACATTTCTTAACATAAATGTATTGAAAGTGTTACATTACAACCATACACATTCCATTATCAATACAAAAAGATACATGAACTAGACACATTATGTTTTAATTCAATAGTCTACATCATTAATCAAACTTCATAATAGAATATAAATTTCATAGCATAGTATATGTTTAGTTTATACTACTTAACAACCTATAGGATCAAAGATGATCTTAAGCACTTACAAGTGGATCCAAGTGGCTTCTATACTATTCCTAATCCTAATGGCTACCAAAGAAATGTCTAGAGAGAATTTATTTCATGAGATATATGCTACTATTATTCATCTCCCTACCTCTTCTGGATCAAGCTCCTTAAATATCCTTCAAGAGCATCTTCACCAGGGTGAAAGTTTCATGCTCAATATCAAGCTGGAACTTGGCCATCATAATTTTTGGCTCCATGACTATGAAAAATTTCCACTATACTTGTCATGTTTTTCCAAATATTTGATGAATCCCTAAAGATTTGGGAGATAGTTAGCCACCTTCTAGCTAGTGCATGATATGCACTTTAACCTCTAAATAGCTAAAAAAGCCCAAAAGGATAATCACTCGATAAAATTAAATATTCATGCCTAGGTGGATGTCATGTTAGCACACATCCTCTACTTAATGGGTTAGTGTACCAACATATGTTCTCCTACTTCAATTCCCTATAATGGTGGATGTTGACCTCTACAACTTGTAACTCTAGAAATTCCACACATATTTTCAATTATCTTTACCTTGTCTATTAATCTCATCTAATACATAATATAAGACTTGAAAATAAATTGAATCCATCACTCTACACATGCTTGAAATCTTGTAAAGTGTTATGCAATAACTTAAATTCACTCCTTTAGCTCTATAAATTCATAATTATATCAATAGTAAAAAAATGAAATGACCATTATTTATCCTTTTATAGTATCTATGGGGTAAATAACATTTACTTTCTCTTTGCCTTGACCATCACTTCATGAAATAAATGTAGATAATGGTATTACCATGATGCAATTTTGGCACACTTAACATTACCACTTGTTGATGCCTCTAAATGCACCACAAGGGTTCTTGGTGTTCAAATAACACTTCTCATTTTATAATTCTAAGAATTCAAAGCATGAGTAGTAGGTTATGGAAAATTAATGTCACCTATGGTGAAATAGCAGTAGAGATATGTATTAGTGTTCCAAAAATTTATAATGAGTGATTGTTGGGAGCCACCATGGTCCATTATTTGTGAATTGTAGAGAATATATGTTAATGCTTAGTGAATTATGATCCATATTTAAGCTACAAACTAATCTAGGTGGATATTTATAATGAAGTTAAAACTAGGGTGATCTAGTGAAAAAAAGGGAACAAAGAGAAGGGTAAGGTAGAAAAAAGAGTGATTCCCAATCTTAGTTTCAAATATCATGACAAATCATCAATTTCAACTGAGTATGCATTAAAACCAATATATAATGTGAAATATCCTAAGCTCATATTTTACTATAGACCAACAAAACTTCAAAGGATAATGTAAAGAATCACAAATAAGAACCAAGTCTAGATTTAAATATTTACTCCTATAGTCAAATAACACTTACACATCTAAATACAGAGCAAAATGAAGTGAAGCAAAACCTAATATCCTCCAAATAATATAACATATTCAAAAATTATAAATCTTGTGACTAGAAAATACAACCTAGAATTCAAAGAAACTATTAAAATTCAAGACATAAAATTAGCAAATGAGATAAAACTATGTTAGTAATTGACATATCAAATATGGACAATCTTTATAGAACTCCTTGATTATATTAATTACTTAAAGTATACAAAATTTTCTCAAAATCCTCCCTAATTACAAGATGGTGATACATGTATTTTATAGAAAGAATAGGTAGTATATCGGTCAATTTATAATATAAAGTGTACAAAAGATAAGGATAATTATCCTTCACTATAAAGTTCTAGTATACACTTATTTTCCATAATCACATTGACCTAGGGGCAATATGCTAATATACTAGCATATGCCTTATAAAAGAATATTCCTATTTTAGAAATTACAAAGTTTTTACAAAAATGAATATTTAGCTAGATGGTGGGCCCATTGCCCTTGAACTCTCTTACTAATCATGTAGTCATTCCATTTCCTTATGATGTTTCTCCTTGATAAGGTCAAGGTCCATGGCTAGTTTCATGAGGCATATTTCTTCTTGAGTAGTTAGGTCATCCAAATCCTTGTCATCTCTAGCCATAGCCTTCTTTATGCTCCTAGACTCTATAATCTTTTCCTTAGCATTAAATATCATATCCAAGATTAGTTTATTATCCCTACTAGATTGGCTTTGGATTTTGATTTTAACTGACTACATGACCAAAGTGATCCTATGCTTGAATTTATCTTCATCAATCTTGGTAGGATTAAGCAGCATGAAACCTAAGAGCTGCTCAATCCTAGTGATCAATTCCTTGTCATTTGTTAGGAGCCTATCCAAATTTCTTATTTACACACTTGGGCCTTGGATTTTATTGAATACTATCAAAAATATGGCATTTGGATGGGCCAAGCTAATAGATTTGAACTTAAGAATCTTGTTCCTAATCCATATACTAATGATATCCCTTATCTTAGTCTCTTCCTCTTGCCATTCTATTATCATCTCCTTGGCTACTTAACTTTGCTATCTTAGTGCATCTTGACTTAAAATTTATTAATTGAAAATATCCAAACATATCAAATAATGAGGCTTAAAACATATCTAAAATGGCATCAAGCACAAAAAAATTGCCTGTGTCTCAAGGTTATCCTTCTCCTTCTCTAAATTGTGGATCCTCTACTTCATTCCCTTGATTCTAGCTTTAGCTTGAGCTGATTAGGCATTGAGTAAACTTTAAACACCCTCCTCATGAATAGGATGTTATCCTAGATGTTGTTATTTAATAAGGGTCAAGCCAAAAAAAGGTTCTACCTTTTGAAAGGTAAATTATTCAGTTCCCACCATGGCTTTCTTAGTGGTGACCCTTTATAATCCAATTATCTCTAGATTAAATTGGATAGCGGTGACTGGCTCTATAAACTTAGGAGGTTTTGAGACCTTAATTTCCATGCTACTTGATGTTCTAGGATCATCCATTTTCTTTCTCTTTGGTCCTAGAGTAACCAAAATCCTTCTTTATTCCTCTTCCTTCATAATAACCCTAATCTATGGCTTAATTTCATCATGTACTTCAATTTTGGAAGCTTTTATTATGGCCCATGAATGGGAAAGAGAAGGGATATTTTGAAATTTTCCATAAATAAACTAGTCAAGGATGACTGGTACATGAATGGGGAATTCATCAGTAAATTTGTTTATCTCACTTGGGTGAGAGATGATTAATCTTAGTCTCTTTGATCCAATAGGGAGCAAAGCCAACTTTTCCTTCCTCTTCTCTTTAGGGGCCACTGAGACTATGTCAATAGTAAGTTGTTTTAATTTCTCTTCTCTAGGCTCCCTTGCTTGGATATGAGTTTATTAATTTTATTTTCCTTCTTAATCTGTGTCATATGCCTCTACAAGTTCCTTGAGAGCACCCTCAAGTGTCTCATCTAAATATAAGGAAATCATATGTTTATGTTCAACTAGGGAAGGTGGCCTTTGGGGTAATGATGAAGATGAGGGCCCCTCTCTAGGTCTCTCTTATAGTTTCTCCTTCTCCTACCCTTATTCAACTTGCTTCTGATGCTATGGATGCTCCACTTGAGGTTGTTCTTAGGATGTCTTGGATGGTCTAGGAAACAAGTGATACTAGAGCAGATACATTTACCATGCCTCCCCTAATGGCTTATCATATTTTGTCAACCTATGTTTAAGATTGATGTTGTACCCTTTAATCCTAGCCAACACTTATTCATATTTATTGGCCTTAATGTAAATGGTTTCATGAACATCAAGCTAATGCATACATTCAAGCTTGGGTAGCTTCTTCTCCTTTAATTGATTACTCACAATACTCTTTGGGTCCCACATTTTGAGCTCATCCAATTGAAACCCAAATGAGTGTCTATGCTTAGACATGGTATTAACCTATTTTTAATATTGTAGTATAGTCCTTTTAATAATTAGAGGGAAGGGGTGGAGAAGAACCTTCCTCTTTTCTTTACAAGTTCCATTAATGCCATGGATGAATTAGGAGGCAATTTCTTGCTCAACCAACTTTCTAAGAACATACAATAGTAATTTGTAGGGTTGGGACATGATCCCCTCAATCTTGATGACTATGTATTATGGATAGAACCAGATGTCACCCATCATCTTGACATATTTCTTGATCAGTGGATGTACTCTAGGCATGTGAATACCTATAATAGCCTCCACTATGGCCGAGTAGACAAAGTCACGAATTAACTGCATATGGTTCCTATACTTAAAGATGTGTAATTTGGAGTAATGATGGGAAATGGTGGTTTGAACCTCAAGGGACAAATTTTTAATGCCAAGGAATTTGATGGAGGCAAGAAGGGCATCCAATAATTATGATATCATATATAATTTCTTGGCAATTTTATTTTTGATAGTAGTGAAATGTCTGGGTAAAAAGACACTAATAAGGTCTCTAATTAGAGGGGTAAGCTTCTCTTCCACAATGAAATACACATAGGGGGCCTAGGTTATGCTTATATAGGTGGTTAAAGGAGATCTTAATGTTTAGTTTAATAGGGTCATGATCACCATTATGTCCTCCCTAAACTCAACTATTGGGATCTTACCCTCAAAGTCCCTGAAGGCATGGGTTCCTTGGTATAACTAGGGTCTATGTATGGTGTCTGAGTCATGATTAGAGGTCCATTCCTTGATTTTAGAAAAGTATACATAGGGGATTAGGAGCTTATAATATTTATCAAAGGACATAGGGTAAATATAAGCTACCTTTTTAGAACTCCCTTCTCAAATGAGCCAATAATTATCTATCCTACAATCATTAAACATAGGATCAAGGAAATATATGTAATGTAGTACCTCATGTTTTGTCATGGTGTAGTGAAGTTTGATCATCCAAATAATGACTAAGTCATAATGCCTCCAGCTCACTATGGTAATTTCCTACTCCTCTTTGGTGATGGGTTTCAACTTCTCCATAATGAAGAAGAGTTCAGACCAATTCTTTATGCCTAGGGAATTTAGGGCCACAACATCCAATTTAGTGTCTTTTAAGATTCATCCTTCACTATCTATTGACAAGTAGATTTCTATTTTCTCTTTCAACTATTGCCTATAAGCTACCATGGTTTCTATTTCTACAAATTGTTCACACTGGATTGTAAATTGGTCTCTATGGTAACTCTTTTCTACTTAAAAACACAATAAATATCTCTTCAAATTGAATTTTAACCAATTTAGTTCATTTGGGTCACTTTTATGCAAGGTTTAGGGTTTTATAGCTTTAATGGCAAGATATATCTAGACTCTAGCTCATACGTGATTTGGATTTCATTTAGACCTTTACCTTTATACCTTCACATTTTTTAACCCAAAATATATTTTATTTTATCCTTTTCTAATTTCATGTTGCTTATGTGACAATGATCTATACCTTTCATGACATTTTTCAAAATGCCTTAGAGCATTAGCCATTAGCATTTAAAATTCCTTCTTTATTTCACACCATTAGATGATGATCTAATGAGTGATAGTGAACTATAGATCATGATTTTAGTCCTTGTTTATGATTGGCTCTTTTTTTTACTAAGCCTCATGGTTTTCCCACTTGGCATCTTTGTGTGACTTCATATCCTTCGTATCCCATGTCAGTAGTTTATTGAATGAGCATTGGCCACATGGTGAGCTTGTGAGTCTTTGAAAAGTCATCAATGATTTTACACCATTGGATCATGGAGCATAATGAAACATGAACCATTGATCATTTTTTAGCTTTGCCTTGAATGTAATTTTGCCATGTATCAATCTTGTGGGATCTCGAGACTCCATTAAAAGGTATTCAGGGTCCATGCACCATTGGATCAAATGTTGTGATAAAGTACGAACCATTGATCTACAAAAGATGCCTAAAATTTAAGTTAGCACATTATTAAGGTGGGAATTAGGCTTAAATTCCTTAGGCTAAGGTTTATTTCATGTTTATTAAACATGAAATAAACCTTAGGCTAAGGGAATTATGCCTAAATTTTTTGAAGTATATAAAGGGAACTATGGCTAGATATCTTAGACTAAAGTTTACACTTTGTTAAATAATCACAATGTATGCTTTGGGCTAAAATATTTATGTTAAGTACAACATACCCAAAGGGATCAACATGATATAATAACCTAACAAAAAAATAATATTTTTATTTCATTAATAAATACATTAAATTTTTTGTTAGAAGCATTTGGTCTAAGTTCTATGTAATAAAGACTCTTTAAGAATAAGACTTAGCATAAGTCTATAGTTTAAGGTTCACATTATTTAAACAAAATGAAATGGGGACCTTAAATTATAGACTTAGACAAAGTTTATTTTGTATATACTTAGACCGTCTCCATATTTATAGATTGAATATTTCTAGTGTTTGAGCATCTTTTGAGGGCTTTCATTAGTCTACATAGAAATTCATGAGCTTTCTAACAACATTTTAGAGTGTATTTTGATCTTAAGAAAAATAATTCATTAGCTTAAATTTGAGGGTCTCATATATTTTAAATACATCCTCATGGATGTTGAATGACAGTTGTACAAACATCAATTTTAAGCTAGTGAAAATTTTAATTTAATGGGCTCAAAGTTGTCGATCATACGGGTGCCAAATACGTCCTCATAGACATCAAATGATAGTTGCACGAACATCAATTTTAAGCTCATAAAATTATTATGACCCAATGCAAGAGTGACACTTGGCACTTCCATGGGGCTTCTAAGGATTTTGGACTTAATTCGTTCCATTAGATCAATATATATGATGAATCGAGAGTTGTTGGATGATGATCTAGGGGCTTGTTCATGATTGGTTATTTCTATTAGGTAGGGCCCTTTATTTTTAATCTTTGAATGTAAGTATGCCACATGTTGATATTTCAAGCCTTCCATAATATTTTTACTTTTTAATTGTGCCTTTCTCCATCTAATCAAGTATTCATGATGAAGTTATAACCATTGGGTGAAGGATAAGAGTACAACTTTGTTGGGGCCTTCACACCATTGGATCTTATTCTTGAGATGAAGCATGGATTGTTATATATTTTAAGATGTAAATCATTTAAGTTAAATCTCAGGACTTTCTTGCTTTGTTAGATCAAAATTCCATGATAAATCAAGGATCATCAGATCTATGAGAAGCTAGAAAGTTAAGACAAGATCTGGGACTGAAGTAAGACTTAGGCTTAGAGTGGTAAATCTAAGGTTTTGTTGGTATAAATATATACGTCGAGGCCTTAGGTTAAATATTTAGGCTAAGATGTTTAACAAAGGGACTAAGCTTAACATAGAATTGGACTCAAGAACTAGAGCTTAAGCTAAGGTGTTAAGACTAAGGTCTCAATTTTATTAATAAATATGTCAGGGTCATAGGATTAAAATTTTAGGCTAAGGTATAAATCAAAGGGACAAAGCTAGAAAATATTATAAGGACCCTAAAAAACAAATATTAGTTCTAGTTAGGAACTTGAAAGGGGAAAATAATAAAGGAGACCAAGAATTTTTTAGGCTAAGCTTAGTCATGTTAAAAAAACATGACTAAGATTAAGATATGAAATTTATGCTTAAGTCCGAAGTGTGTTTTAAAAGGTTCCAACCAATTTAGTTCCCACCAATTTTCAATGTTGAACTGATGGTTTTGCCAGGGTTTTAGAATAGAACTCCTTAAGAAAATACACCATGGAACCTATAACTAAAATACATGAAGACCACTTATTAGCAATGTTAGAAAAAATTAAAGCAAAACATAACTAAGTAAGCTTGCTTTTGGTAAAGTGGATGATCTTCAAATTATATAAATGATCTTAACATGCCATATTTTCATGTTCAATTTTTAGGGTTTCCTTAGGGCCCCAATTTTTAAAAGTGGGGGTATGTTTGCCTCAAAAATGGTGAGTTATTAGGAAACATAACAATATGTTAGAACATAGAGACTCTGATTTAGATAAATAATTAGGTCATCCACTCCACTTCATCAATATCATTATCTAGATTAGATGATAGTTGAAACAAACCTTGTACTTGAATGATTAGGGTCAAACACCAAGTTATGGCCATACTGTGTGTGTGATTTGATTCCAATTACTATTTTATATGGGGTTTAAGAAATAAATTCCAAGTTTCATGTCCTTAATCACTAAAAATTGACTTGGAGCATGTTTAGATATCCATTAGGAACTATACTTTTAGTTTAGGGAAGTCTTAGGCATTGCTCTATTACTAGCCAAACATCTATAGCCCTGATAGAGATGCCTTTGGCTCCACTCAAGGCCTTTCTCCATTTCCATCTAGGCATCCATAGCCTTGGTGGATATTACCAGAATCACCAATGCCTGAAAGCTTTTTATTTTGCATTGTATCCTTCTTTTTTGTATTTTATTTAGACTTTTATGCTTTTAGTAAGGTTGGAAACTAGGGTAGCCAAGTTTTAGGATTTGGTCAAATTTTTGATCTTTGTAAAATCACCTATGGTTGTAACCATTATCTTAGGTAATGATATTGATTAAGTGATAGTATGGGTATACCATGATAGTTTGAGCTCTCACCCTATAAGTGCAAGTCTTCTTAAAACTAGTTTGAGGTCAAGACAATGGTCAGGTTCTCATGAAACAATTGGCTTCTTCTATTGGTCTTTACTAGTTTCTCTATGTTACAACATTATTATTTATATTTTAGGACCATGGTCATCATATACATGGGTTTCACACCTACATTTCTAGACTTTTGGAAATTTCAATCAAGCTACCTAACTTTGAGCTCAGGATTTCCCAAAAGGACTTATTAGAATCAAGGAACAAAGAAATAATAAAGAAACACATAATAGAAAGTAGGAAAGAAATAAATTAATGGGAATTAAATAAATATATACATTCTTATGTACAAACAAGGGATATGAAAGAAATAACTAAAAGGAAACTAGTTAGCGTACCTATACTAAATCTAACCATCTTATAGTTTACTCCATGAAGACCTTAGGGGAAGCAGTAGAGGATTAGTGCTTGAGGTAATACCAATTGGTGGGAAATGTGAACTCTTATATTTTTATATATTTGATCTTAAAGGTGTTGTTTCCCAATGTTTTTATAATTTGGTATGGGCCAATCCACAAAGGTGTGAACTTTCCATGCTTGCCCTTAGGCTCAGATGTTTTATCCCAAAAGAGAAATAAGTCTCCTTGTTTTAACACCTTAATCTTTGATCTTTTATCAAACCATGTTTTCACTATGGTTTGATTCCTACTAAAATTATCAAAGACTTTCTCCCTTGCATCTTCCATCTGAATTATGTCCAACAATCTTGAGTTTGCTAACCCTTGACACCCTTTCATATATTCCTACATGAATTTGTATGTGGGAAACTTAAGAGTGATAGAAAATATGGGTTACTAGCCATACAACAATAGAAAAGGTGATGCTTTCAATGATTGTTTAATCATAATCCTATCTATCCATAATGCATACTTGAGCATCTTGTGTCGAGTCCTAGGTTTATCTTCAAAAAATTTCTTGATTGTTTTCATAAAATTTTTATTGATAGACTCAAAAACTCTATTCCCTTAAGGATAATGGTTAGATTAAATATTTAGATAGATATAATTATCACAAACCCATTCAATCATTTTTATGGATGAAATTGTAGACCCATTGTCACACACTAGAGAGACTAGAGTTCCAAATCTAGTACATATGTTCTCTTGAATAAAGTTGATTACCTCATCCATTCTACATTATTTAGTGGCTATAGATTCAACCCAAATTTTAAATTAATTTATGGTAATTAGGATGACTTTTTTACCTTTAGATGAATTTTTGTTGATTACTCTTATAAAGTCTAACCCCCATTGTGCAAATGGTTTGTCAACCATGATTGGTTGTAGAGGCATTGTTACTTCATGTTCTTTGGTGTTAAAAATCTAGTAAGAGTGGCATTATCTCACATACTTGTAATAATACTTGAATATAGTTGGCCAATAGTAGCTATCTCTAATAATCTTATGTACATTAGTCTTCCCTGATAGGTGTCCATTGCCAAACTTCTCATGGAAGGTGCTCATGATTTGAGCAACTTCCTCTTTTGAGACACACCTTAGATAGACTCCCTCATATTTTTTTTGGTATAAGACTCCCTTATTAATAAAATAATGAGTATATTTAATCCTTAAAGACATTTTACTCCCTTGTTAGTCCTATAGGATAGGTACCATTAATTAGCAAATGAATAATAGAATCATACTATTCACTAACTTGAAAGTTGTACTAATCAATTTGCATAATACTAAGCCTAGGGATAGTATTAGAAATCATCTAGATTAGACCTTAACACCTTACCATTTTTTTAATTTTCATCTCTATGTCATACTACTATAGTATTGACATCCACTTATCTCTACATTCTCCTAGCTCGTTCTGACTTAGCATAAGCTTTGTGGTAGGGTAAAGTAGGATAGCATGCACCTTACTTATAATAATATAATGCCTAAATTTATTTACTACCTTTACTAATGCATATGTCTACTTATAAATTAATTAATAATTTAATCAAGCATTCTTAAAATTAGTGCTCATAAAAGCTACTAGGTGATCACACCCCTCAACTTTCTGAGTCAATATAATAACCATAGTATGATCAGAGGTAAATGAATAAAGGTAGAAGTCCTTTGAAAAGTTAGGACTTATTAGGATTGGATCTTGCTGATGACCTCCTTAATGTCATTGAATACCTTTATATAGTATTCATTCCATGATACCTTGGCATCCTTCTTGAGCATGTCATTTAGTGGTTTGACAATCTCTACAAATCTAGAAATGAATTTCCTTACAAATTTTATCTTACCAAATAATGACTTTAGCTCTTTCCTACTATTTGGGGGCTCTATTTTGGATATAGCTTCTACTCTTTCAAGATTTATATAGATCTCATCCTTGGTTATAACATGTACCAATATTTTACCTTTAGTAACATAGAAAATACTTTTCTTAGGGTTTAAATAAATCCCATACCTTCAGCATTTTTAAAACAATTACTACAAATGCATGAATTGATCCTACCTATTTTTTAAAAAAATGGTTAGATCATCCATATAAATAATGATGTATTTACATATCAAGCCCTAGAAGGCATGGTCCATAGCTATTTGAAAAGTAGCTCCTACATTGATTAGCCCAAAGGGCATCCTCTTGTAAGAAAAAGTTCCCCACTTGGTGGTGAATGATGTCTTCATCCTATCTTATTTGTCAACCAAAACTTGGTTATAACCTGAAAATCCATCAAGAAAAGACATCATGGTTGAAGCTAAAATAACTTGTATAACCTGTTCAAGAGAAGGAAGATGATAGTTATCCTTATCATATGATTTGTTTAAATTATTGAAGTCAATATAGAGCCTAATCTCACCATTATTATTGTTGACTAGCACCAAATTAGCCATCCAAGTAGAATGCCTGATGGGGAAGACTATCCTAGCATCTAGAAGTCTCTTAACCTCTTTAAAAATCATTGGCTCGAAGACAAGATTTATAGGCATCTGTCTGAATGGTTTATGATTCTCTTTTAAGGTGATGGTGTGAGTGATGAACCTAAGATCAAAGATATTTAATTCATTATAAGACCATGCTATGACATCCTTATATTGGGTAAGGAGATCTTTAGCCTTCTTGTTCTCCATGATTGTGTAAGCTTTTCCAATGTTTACTAGTTGGGGTTGATCTTGGAGACCAAGATCAATAACATTACAGTCTTTCCCACTTATCTTGGGAATATTATAAACCTTAGCTAGTTTGTCCTGATCAAATAGTCTCTCTAAAGCAATCATCCCCTTAGGGATTTTGTTATCATTCAACTGAATGACTTTACCATCAAATTTGTCCTCCTTAGATGCATTTTCATTAGCCTCATCAATAATATGAACATCAAATGCTCCATAATTTCTCATGAATTCCAATATTTATTGATCATAACTAAAAACTTTAAAATGGTTGATATTATTAGGAATTGAAGGACAAAGAACCAACTCAATGCTAAAATTAGGGGAATCTTGGTTGGGCATGAAGTTGGCTTCAATAGACACTAACTCATCAAAAACTTGGTTTTATTCTCTTAGGATGGAGGTAATGCTAAAAAATTCAAAGGATTCAATCAAATATTAGAACCTAAACTTATACATTTTCAATTATGAGAGCTTACATTAATATTTGCTTATTTCTTGATTGACCACTAGTTCTGAATCTACATAAACTAGTATTTATTTGACCTTATACTTGATATCAAATTGTAAACCCATGACAAGGGATTCATATTTAGAAAGATTATTAGTGCAAGGGAATTGGATTATATAGGAGGAGTGATATTTCTCACCAATGGGGTTAGTAAGTACAATACCTACTGTTGATCCAACTTTACATTGAGCACTATCAAAATGCAACTTCCATAGTCCAAGAACAACATGAGCATTCTTAAGATCACATACCTTATTAGTCTCTAGGGTAAAAACCCTTAGGTCTGAGTCAATTATGTTTACCCTCTCATTCATAAAATTGTACTATGCTATCATGTGTTTCATCCTTGGTTCCCTCTCAACCCTGATTTGATTAGGAATTACATTATAAGGTAACCAAAAATGTGAGAAATCTATGGACATGTAACCATTCAAGGATGTGGTTTAATGCCTACTCAACAAGATTCCATAAACATCATGTATATCAAAAAATTGAATATAAATGAATTATTGCACTCTAGGCTCAGAAACTAGTTAAATATGAACATTTAAAAGTTCCCCAATAACCTTAACTCTAGATTTGTCTAATTAGGTGACAACCCTATCAGAATTTATAGGTGTTAAACCAAGTTTTTTGTATATAATTTTAGGAATGATGTTGGTAGATGCAATTGAATATAATAAGTAATTATTCAAATTTTTACCAAACATCCTAATAGTGAGTAGGAAAGGAGGAGATTCTACCTTAGCCTTATGTACAGTCACATTAGAATGGTCAACTTTGGGTGGATTATTGGATTTATTTGATAATGACTCCATAAAGAGGTTCCTTTATTTTATAATCTACATGATTTCATGCATAGTGATATTATCCTTTATTTTCTTCATATCCTTAACAATGTTATAACTAGTTTTATTAGAAGAACTAGGAATCTCAACATTGGGTTTAAAATTACTCCCTTTAGGTGGCTCTAGATTGTTGCTTGAAAAGTGCCTAGAGGAGTTCCAAAGTTGTTTGTAGGCATTGAGGTAGTCAAAGGCCTCATTTTTTCTCTATTCCTCAAGGGATAGGTATTTTTTAAGAAATTTTGAAAGGCTTGGATCTCCTCAAGGATATCATTAGGTTCAATTTCTTCTTGAAAAGGGAAATTAAAAGTATCCACCATGAAGGCTTGATCTAATGAATTGAATCCAGAAGCACCTACACCACTTTTATTGTTATGTATTACTTAAAATGTATCCAAATCCTCTTGTAAATCCTTAAAGGCTTTGAAAAATTGTATAAAATCATTTTTTCCATGCTTGGCTATGCAATGGACTCTGTAATAATCAGGTAATGCAATATTAGTAAGGTTAATGTCCATATTATTATTACTAGAAGATGATTCATTAGCCTTGTTATGAAAAATGTCATTATAAAACCTATTATTTGGTATATTATACCTTTGAAATGAGAATTTCCTACTAGATATTTTAGTAGTACTTACAACTTGTTTTTACAGCTAAAGAAAATTAGTGCTCAACTTTTGGACCATTTTTAAGATATATTCATTCTCATTTTTAGGAATTTTATAATTATGTACATGGTTATTGTTAGCACCAGTAGTAGGTACCAAATATTTTTGATCATTTGTATTAAATAAATTAGTAGGATGATTTAAGAATCCTATGTTTTGATTGGGAGCAACATGACTTAATGGTAACTGATTTAAATTTGGGAGTTAGTTTAGTGCTGGGATATTTTGGTTATTTTTAGGGAATAAGTTCATCACAATAATATGTGGGTTGATGTTTGGCACAAAGTATGCCATTTTCCCTTGGGGTTGTATCTGATCATTGATTTTTACTATATCAGAATAGGCCCTAGCTAATGAAGTTATAGTTGGCATGGATCTCTTAAAAAATATAGAGGTCATGGGATATATTGCATCTTTGTATATTTCTAAATCTAAAACATCATCATACTTATAGGTTTCTATGGTCTTATTGCATATATTTTGAAATATATCATTAAAGGACCTATTAGTTTCACTTGCATCCCTTCTAATGGTGGTGAATTGAAGGTGATTAACATAATGGCTGACAATCTTACCAAATTGATCTATAAAAGCATCAGTGAAACCATACCAATTGGTTATGTAATTATTAGGAAAGTTCAAGAACCATTAATAAGTAACATACTTAAAGGTAAAGGGGAATAACTTATAAGCCACATCTTCATGCACACCATTTAGAAACCATAAGGCAGTTATAAAATAATTAATGTGCTCTTCAGTAGTTGTAATATCGGTTGGACTAAATGTAGGCAAATACTTCTCAAGGTTATGTGGGAGATCATGTTCCAAAATTGATACATTGATTAAATATTCTCCCAAACAAGCCATATCTAGATTAAGTTTGAAGTCAAAGGTACTTTTAAGAGGTGAAGTTGGCAAATATTTGGATCTCCTATGTCTACCTTTATCATGCCTCACCCTTCGGTAAACCTCAAGTTCAAGCAAAGGTTCCCTTGTCTTTGAGTGTGATCCAATTAAAATATTTGAAAAATTATAAATTTAAAATTGAATATCCTAGTTGAAATATTATGTATCAAGTTAATATTTATAAGGAATGAGGATTAAACCTACACATTAAGCTCATTTTGCAAAGATTGCATAAAGAATAGTAAAGACATTGATCTTTGCACACAATAACTCAAAAATGTATCCAATTATAACAAGATGATCTATATTTATAATTTTAAGCTAAAATGAACTCAAATATATGAAATATATGACAAAATTTTATCAAAACAAGACATCCTAACCTCAAGTATTATGGATTTTCAAATTTCAAGTTAAATTTACCAAAACCAAGCATCAAATCTCAAAGAAATTTGATCTTTGTATAAATAAGTACAAAGATACACCATAACATGTAAATATTGATGATATTTATACCTCTAAGAAAATAATTCAATAAAAAACACAAAGATACACTAATCTTAGATCAAAAAATGCTAAGACTAACAAAGCTTTGAAGAGTTCACAAAGATGTCCCTCCTTCTAGCGCTAGTATAAATGCCTTCTTAATGCCTCTAAATACACCATAGGGGTTCTTATTTTTCAAATAACACTTCTCATTTTAAAATTCTAAGAATTTAGAGCATGAATAGTAGGTTGTGGCAAATTTATGTCACTTATGGTGAAATAGCGATAGAGATATGTATTACTGTTCAAAAAATTTATAAGGAATGATGGTTAGGAGCCACCATGGTCCATTCTTTGTGAATTACAAAGAATATATGTTAATGATTAGTTAATTTCGATCTATATTTAAGATACAAACTAATCTAGGTGGATATTTATAATGAAGTTAAAACTAGGGTGATCTTGTGTAAAAAAGAGAGAAAAGAGAAGGGTAAGGCAAAAAAGAAATGAGTGATTGCCAATATTAGTTTCAAATATCATGAAAAATATTAAATTTAAATTGAGTATGCATTAAAACCAATATATAATGTACAATATCCTAAGATTATATTTCGCTATATACCATGCAAACTTCAAAGGATAATGTAAAGAATCACAAGTAAGAACTAGGTCTACTTTTAAAGATTTACTCCTATAATCAAATAAAATTTACATATCTCAATACAAAGAAAAATGAAGTGATGCATAACTTAAGATCCTCCAACTAATATATCATATGCACAAATTAGAAACCTTGTGATTAGAAAATGCAACTCAGAATTCAAAGACACTATTCAAATTCAAGACATAAATCTAGTAATTGAGAGAAAGCTATGTTAGCAATTGACATATCAAATTTGGATAATCTTTGTAGAAATCCTTGATTATATTAATTAATTTAAGTATACAATTTTTTTTAAAAAAATTTCCCTCTTTACAAGATGGTGATACATGCCTTTTATAGAAAGAATAGGCAGTATACTAGTTAATTTACAATATACAAGTGTACAAAAGATAAGGATAGTTTTCCTTCCCTGGAAATTTTTAGTATACACTTATTTTTCATAATCAAACTGACCTAGGGGTAATATGCTAATAGACTAGCATATGCCTTAAAAAATAATATTCCTATTTTAGATATTACAAAGTTTTCACAAAAAGGAATATATAGTTAGATGGTGGGCCCATTACCCTTGAACTCTCCTACTAATCATGTAGTCATTCCATTTCCTTTTGATGTTGTTCCTTGATAAGGTCAAGGTCCATGGCTGGTTTCATGAGGCATATTTCTTCTTTATCAACCAGGTCATCCAAATCCTTGTCATCTCTAGCCATAGCCTCCTTTATGCTCCTAGACTCTATAATCTTTTCCTTAGCATTAAACATTATATACAAGATTAGTCTATTGTCCCTACTATATTGGATTTGGATTTTACTCTTAACTAACTGCATGACCAAAGTGATCTTATGATTGAATTTAGCTTCATCAATGACTCCAAAGGCATCAATATTGGTAGGATTAACCACATAAAACCTAAGAGCTACTTAATCCTAGTGATAAATTCCTTGTCATTAGTTATGAGCCTATGCAAATTTCTTGTCTACACACTTAGGCCTTATATTTTGTTGACTAATATCCCAAATATGGCATTTAGATGGGCCAAGCTAAATTCAAGCATAGGATCACTTTGGTCATGTAGTTCTTGTCTACACACTTAGGCCTTGAATTTTGTTGACTACTATCCCAAATATATCATTTAAATGGGCCAAGATAATAGATTTGAACTTAAGAATCTTGTTCCCAATCCATATATTGATGATATCCCTTATCTTTGTCTCTTCCTCTTACCATTCTATTATCATTACCTTGGCTACTTATATTTTTTAGCTTAGTGCATCTTGCCTTATCTTCATGGACTATAAAGATCCAAACATATTAAATAATGAGGCTTAAAACATATCTAAAATAACATCAGACACAAACAAAATTTCTTGTGTCTCAAGGTTATCCTTCTCCTTCTCTAAATTATGGATCCTTTACTTCATTCCCTTGATTTCAACTTTACCCTAACTTGATTAGGCCTCTATTAAACTTTCAACATCCTCCTCATGAATAAGATGCTCTTTTAGCTATCATTCTTTAATAAGGGTCATTCCAATAAAAGGTTCCACATTTTGAAAGGTGAACTCTTCAGTTCCCACCCTATGTTTCCTAGTGGTGACCCTTTCTAATACAACTATCTCTAGATTAAATTGAATAGTGGTGACTTGCTCTATAAACTTGGGAGGTTTTGGGACCTCAATTCCTATGATACTTGATGTTCTAGGAGCATCCATTTTCTTACTCTCTAGTCTTGGAGTGACCAAAATCCTTCTTTCTTCCTCTTCCTTCATAATATACCTAATCCATGGCTTAATTTCATCATGTACTTCAATGTTGGAAGATTTTGTTATGGTCCATGAATGGGAGAGAGAAGGGATATTTTGAAATTTCCATAAATAAAATAGTCAGGGATGACTAGTCTATAAATCAAGAATTCATAACTAAAAATATATATATAACTTGTGGGGTGAGAGATCATTAATCTTGGTCTCTTTGATCCAATAGGGACCAAATCCAACATTGCCTTCCTATTCTCTTTAGGGGCCACTGGGACTATGTCAAGAGTAAATTACTTTCCTTTCTCTTCTCTAAGCTCCCCTACTTGGATATAAGTTTCTTCATTATGTTCCCCTTCTTCATCTATGCCATATGCCTCTGCAAGTTCCTTGAGAGCACCCTCAAGTGTCTCATCTAGATATAAGGAAATCATATCTATATGTTTAACTAGGGAAGGTGGCATTTGGGGTAGTGATAAAGATGAGGGCCCCTCTCCAAGTCTCTCTCCCAGCTTCTCCTTCTCTTACCCTTGTTTGATATATTTTTGAGGCTATGGTTTCTCCACTTAAGGTTTTTATTGGGACATCTTGGATGGTCTAAGAAATAAGTGATACTAGAGAGGATGCATTTTCCATGCTTTTCTTGATGGCTTATCATCTTTTTTCAACCTATGTTTAAGCTTGATTTTGTGCCCTTTGATCTTGGTTAACACTTCTTCATAGTTATTGGCCTTAATGTAAATGGTGTCATGAACATTGGGCTGATATATATATTCAGGCTTGGGTAACTTATTCTCCTTTAAATGATTACTCACTATACTCTTTGGGTCCCACATTTTAATCTCGCCTAATTAAAACCCAAATGAGTCTATGTGCCTTGACATGGTATCAACCTATTTCCAATATTATAGTATGTTCCTAATAATTAGAGGGAAGTGGTAGAGAAGACCCTTCCTCTTTTCCATAAAAAATCCATCAATGCCATGGATGAGTTGGGAGGAAATTTCTTGCTCAAATAGCTTACTAGGAATATACACTAACAATCTATAGGGCTGGGACATGATCCCCTCAATCCTGGTGACTGTAATCTAGATAGAACTAGATGTCACCAATCATCTCAACATATTTATTGATTAGTGGATGGAATATAAGAATGGGAATACCTATAATATCCTCCACTATGGATGGGTAAACACAATCATAAATTACATATAGTTCTTTTACTAGAAGATATGTAATTTTGAGTAATGATGGGAAATGGTAGTTCAACCCTCAGGGGACCAATTTTTAATTCTAGTAAAGCTAATGGTGGATCCAAAAAGTATGACATCATATAGAATTGCTTGGCAATTTTAATTTTGATACTAGTAGACTACCTGGCTAAGAAAACACTAATCAAGTCTCTAATTGGAGGGTTAAGCTTCTCTTCCACCATTAAATACACATAGGGGACCTAGATTTTTCTTACATAGGTGGTTGAGGTGGATCTTAATGCTTGATTTAACAAGGTCATGATCACCCTGGTGCCTTATCTAAATTAGACTATTAGGATCTTACCCTTAAAGTCCCTAAAGACATGGGTTTCTTGGTGCAACTAGGGTCTAAGGATGGTGTCTAGGTCATGTTTGGAGGTCCATTTCTTGATTTTATACAAGTATACATGGGGGATTGTGAGCTTATAGTATTTCTTAAAGGCTATAAGGGAAATATAAGCTACCTTTTTAGAACTCCCTTCTTGGATGATCTAATCATTATATATCCTACAATCAAAAAAGATAGGAGCAAGGGCATCTATGCAATGTAGTATCTTAGGTTTTGCTGCAAAATAGTGAAGGTCAATCATCTAAATAATGACCAAGTCATAATGCCTTTGACTTACTGTGTAAATTCTCTACTCCTCTTTAGTGATGGGTTTCAACCACTCCATGGTGAAGAAGAGTTTAGACCAATTCTTAATGCTTGGGGAACTTAGGGCCATAATGTCTAATTTAATGTATTTAAAGATTCATCCCTCATTATTTGTTAATAGGTAGAGTTCTATCTCCTCTTTTAAATTCTACCTGTGAGTTACCATGACCTCTATTTCTATAAATTATTCACACTAGATTGCAAATTAGTCTATATGGTATCTCTTTTGCACTTAAAAACAAAATTAATCTCTCTTCGAATCAAATTGTAACTAATTGAGTTCATTTGGGTCACTTTTATGTAAGGTTTAGGGTTTTTGAGATTTAATGGTAGGATATATCTAGACTTTATGTCATACATGCTTTGGATTTGATTTAGACCTTTGCCTTTATAACTTCACATTTTTGATCCCATAAGATCTTTCATTTTGTCATTTTATACTTACATGGCACTTATGTAGAAATGATCTAGACCTTTCATGGAAATTTTCATAAATGCCTTAGAGCATTAGCTATTGGATTTTAAAATGCCTTCTTTATTTCACACCATTGGATGAGGATCCTGTGAGTGACCATGAACCATTGACCATGATTTAGGTACTTGTTTATGATTGGATCTTTTTTATACCAAGCCTCTTGATTGTATTACTTGGAATATTTGCGTGCCTTCCTATGATTTGTATCCCACATTAGTAGTTTTTTGAATGAGTATTGGCCATGTGGTGAGCTAGTGGGTCTTTGAAAAGTCATCGATGCTTTTGAACTATTGGATCATGGAGCATGATGAAGAATGGACCATTGATCATTTTTTAGCTCTACCTTGAATGTTATTTTTCCATACATCAAGTACATGGGCTCTTTAGACTCCATTAAAAGGTCTTTGGGGTCTTCACATCATTGGGTCAAATGTCATGATAAAGCACTAACCATTGATCTACAAAATATGCCCAAACTTTAAGTTAACACATTATTAAGGTGGGAATTAGGCTTAAATTCCTTAGGCTAAGGTTTATTTCATGTTTATTAAACATGAAGTAAACCTTAGGATAAGGGATTTATGCCTAAGTTTTCCAAAATATATAAAGGGGACTATGGCTAGATATCTTAGGCTAAAGTTTATGTTGTGTTAAATAATCACAATGTATGTTTTGGGCTAAAATATTTATGTTAAGGCCATAGAACATACCCAAAGGGATCAACATGATATAATGAACTAATGACAAAATAAGAGTTTTATTGAATTAATAAATACATTAAAGCTTTTGGTTAGAATCATTTGGTCTAAGTTCTATGTAATAAAGACTCTTTAAGAATAAGACTTAGCATAAGTCTATAGTTTAAGGTTCATGTTAATTAAATAAAATGCAATGGGGACCTTAAAGTATAGAATTAGAATAAGTTTATTTTGCATATAATTAGACATTAAGACCATCTCCATATTTTTAGATTGAATATTTCTAGTGTTTGAGTATCTTTTGAGGGCTTTCATTAGTTTGTATGGGAATTCATGAGCTTTCTAGAAACATTTTAGAGTGTATTTTGATCATGAGTAGAATAATTTATTAGCTTAAATTTGATGGTCTTGTAGACATCAAATATATCCTCATAGATGTCTAATGACAGTCATGTGAACTTCAATTTTAAACTAGTGAAACTTTTAATATAATGGGCTTAAAGTTGTTGATCACACGAGCATCAAATATGTCCTCATGAATGTCAAATGATGATCATGTGAACATCAATTTTGAGCTTGTCAAATTATTATGACCCAATTCAAGAGTGCCACTTGGCACCTCCATAGGGTCTTTGAAAATGTTAGACTTAATTCACTCCATCAAATTAAGATGCATGACAAAGTGAGAGTCGTTGGATAGTGATCTAGGGGCTTGTTCATGATTGGTTATTTTTATCAGGTGGGCCCATTTACTTTCAATCCTTGAATGCGAGGATGTAGTATGTTAATCTTGTAATCCTTCCATAATCCTTTGAATTTTCAACTATGCCTCACTCCATCTGATCAAGTCTTCATGATGAAGTGAGAACCATTGGATGAAGGCTAAGGGTGTAGTTTTGTTAGGGCCTTCATCTCGTTGGATCTTGTTCCCATGCTGAAGAATGGATTATTAGATATTTCAAGATGCATGTCATTTAAGTTAAATATCAAGCCTTTCTCACTCTGATGGATCAAATGTCATGATAAAGTGAGGATTATTGGATCTATGATAAGTAAGAAAGTTACGTCAAGATTCAGGACTAAAGTAAGACTTAGGCTTAGAGTGTTAAATCTAAGGTTCTATTGGTATCAATAAATATGTCAAAGCCTTAGGTTTAATCATTAGGATAATACATTTTAAAAAGGGACCAAGCTTAACATAAAATTATACTCAGGAACTAGAGCTTAAGCTAAGGTGTTAAGACCAAGGTCCAGATTGTATTAATAAATATGTTGGGGCCTTAGGATTAAAATGTTAGGCTAATGTATAAATCAAAGGAACCAAGCTAGGAAATATTATAAGGACTATACAAAATGAATATTAGTCTTATCTAGGAACTTAAAAGGGGAAAATAATAAAGGGGACCAAGCAATTTTTAGGCTAATCTTAGTCATGTTAAAAAAACATGACCAAGCTTAAGATATGAAATTTATGCTTAAGTCTAAAGTGGGTTTTAAAATGTTCCCACCAATTTTCAAATTTGAACTGAGGGTTTTTCTAGGGTTTTTGAATATAACTCCTTAGGAAAATACACCATGGAACCTGAAACTAAAATCCATAAAGACCATTTATTAGCAATGTTAGATAAAATTAAAGTGAAACATAACTACGTAAGCTTACTTTTGATAATGTGGATGATCTTAAAATTCTATAAATGATCTTAACATGCCATATTTTCATGTTCAATTTTTAGGGTTTCCCAAGGGTCCTAATTTTTCAAAATGGGGGTATGTTGGCCTCAACACCACTATTCTCCTTGTATTAATTGCATGTCCCTTCCTATGCTCTTCATTAAGTGTATGAAAACTATAAAGAATTTTCATGTTTTCCATTCTAAAGGTGGGAATAATTATTTAACTCAACTATATTATGGTTAATTTCCATGTCCTACATACCCTTTTCTCCTTATGTACTTCCACTTATGTGCCTTTGCTCTCACACACATTAATATATACCATATACTAGAGTTCCATAAATGTAACATCCCTACCCTAAAATAAAAGTTGTTCATGGTCCTCCATGGTAATATAAATAAGTATAAAATCCATGTGTTGACTATAAAACTACTCAAGGGCATGAAACTAGTGTCATGATTTATTGAAAACAAAAGAAGTCCTAAATTAAACCAATGACATATGCCTTATTAGTATAAAAAAGAAAGATTATTCAAAGAAGTACAGTCTCAACTGACTACCATTGAAATGACCAAGAAGGAAT
The DNA here is from genome assembly GCA_037957365.1 of Torreya grandis. NCBI lineage: Eukaryota > Viridiplantae > Streptophyta > Pinopsida > Cupressales > Taxaceae > Torreya > Torreya grandis. The sequence continues at coordinate 1,572,263 of JARHVA010002258.1, read as the reverse complement.
TGTCATCTAACCATTTTAACCTACACACATCAGTGGGATAGACACTATAAATGAGGAAGAGGCCATCCCAATATACATGAAACTTTACTAAGTGGTGCATGAACTTGGAGTCATATACTAATGCTTACATGCCAAGAACAAAAGTCTTGTTCTTTATATGGAAATTGTGCCATGTTTATATTTGGATTTTTACACTCCTTGACTCTAATCTATAATAAATCAAGTTTCATTCAACTATAATAAAGCATCAAGGCATGATTTCAAAGATGCTTCATGATCCAATCATCCTAAGTACACAATGTGAAGAGAAGGAATAAGAAATTCCATAGGAAGAATGTCTTTGGTATTGAACACAAGATTGAATGGTGTGATCTTGTTTAAGTGCTTATAAGTGGTCTAGTAATCCCATAATATTTTTAGGTTGTGGAACTAAAATCTTCACTGATGCAAATAGGGGAGGAGGTTGCTGAGTGTCACAGACACCAGCGTCGATCAGGCCAACCAACGTCGGCAGGGTGTAGACAGAAGAACAACTGACATTGGTCAGAAGTCAGCTAGCATCGGTCACCTCTAGGCAGATAGGGACCGACGTCGATCACCTGTGTAGTTCAAAACTACAAGTTTTATGGGTAGTTAGTTAACGAACCAAATGTTTGCATGTCAAGAGCCAAATTTAGACTAGAAGCTGTGGATCTAATTATTGTAATTAGATGTCTAATTATTGTTTGGATGAGATCTATATAATAGACTCATGAGCTATATTTTAATTTGTGCTAGAGAGTAAGAGAGCAAAATATTAGATCCTTCTGTGTGTGAAGATAGCATGGTGTGTTCCTCCTAGTGCCACAGTGCCAAGTGTGGGTGCTGGTTTGGAGAATCAGAAGGGTTCTTCATGTATGTATGATCTTGGTTAACAGGTGTGCATGGCTACATTAGGAGATCTACATGGTAAGTAAGATCATTAATTTGTAGGTGTATGTGGGTGTGGGATCCAGGTTTGTAGGTGTGCAGAACCAGATTGATTTATAGGTGTGCAAGATCAGGGAGGATAGCAACACAACAGGGAGCAAGATCAGGCAAGATCTACTTGGAGTATGATGTGTACTCATTGGAGAGCAAAGAGGAAGGCAAGGTAGTTCCTTCCATAAGTAAGATCATTTGAGGTGTAGGTTGTTGCAAGTTTAGGGGAGATCTACTTGGAGTGCATGGAGCACTAGTGTACTGGCAGTAGTGGATACTGACTAGTTGGAGGTGAACACCAACTCTATGTTGGAGTTGTGTGTTGGGAGTGTAAGAGAGAGAGCTTTGAGGAGAGAATTAATGTTCACTTGAGGTGTGGGAAGCCTCTGTAAGGTGGTGAAGAAGAAGTGGCATCTTCTTTATTGTATTCTTTTTTGGATGAGTATTAATACAAGTTGTGTATTGTCTCTCATATTCTGTGTTGTTTTTGGTTTCTAGTTACTTGTTACTTCTGGTTTAATTCCAGATCTTAAGTTGCTTGTATATGGTAATCAATTGTGTGCTTCCATGGGTTCCTAACAGTTGGTATTGGAGTGAGGTTTTTGGCTCATAGCTTGATACCACTAACAGTTGGTATCAGAGCTAAAGTTGCAGGGAGCAAGTTTTGTGTTTGGTTACAGGGCACTCTCAGGGGTTTCTGATTGAGTGGGAGTATAGCAATGGCAGAAGAAAGTAAGCTAAGAATGGAGGAATTGAAAAACACGAATGGTCAATTATGGTCTTATGGAAAGAAAGAGCAGGGAAAAGAAGATTGTTGGTTGGTAGCAGATCAGCATGAAGGAACTGAAGATGCAGATGTTGCAGGGGTTGTTGCACAAGATGCTTTGGTATGTTTCTTGGATAAAGTAGAATCTTGGTTTATAGATTCTGTTGCCTCTTTCCATGCAACCCCAAAGAGAGGAGCTAGTGAGCCTTGCCAAAGAATTGGCAAAGGGAAAGTGAAGCTGGAATTACAGGCGGCCAACACATGGGTGTTGAAGGAGGTCATGCAGGTCCCAGGCTTGGAGATGTGGCTAATTTCTTCAAGAAAGTTGGGTGATGAGAGATGCACAAGAACTCTCACAGCAGATGCACTTGAATTAGCTGGTGGTAAGAAAGCAGGTACTCTTTATCTACTTGCTTATATTATTGATTATTCTTCTGTTACAGAGACGTGGCTTTGTAGGCTTGGTCACATGAGCAAGAAGGAGATGCATGTTCTTAAGAGGAAGTTAGATGTGTTTGATAGGCTTAAGAACTAGAAAGCCTTGGTGTTCTTGAAGGAGATGATGGATAGAGTTCAGTGGATGGGGTTGGATACATTTGAGCAGGGTAGTTTGGACATGGGTTTTGATTCAAAGGAGCTTAAGGGTAAAAATTCATCACTCACAGGCAAACACAGGTACTAGCATCAGTCAGGAGGAACCAACATCAAATAGACAGGTACTAATTTCAGTCATGTGTAGACCAAAGCTGGTGATGTCGAGTAGGGTAAGACTGACGTCAGTTAGGAGGACCAACGTCGGCAATAGGTAAGACCAACATCGGTCAGGAGGATCGACATTGGCAATAGGGACACTGACATTGGTAGAGTTGGTAGTAAGGACAGGTGCATAGAAACTGACATCGATCGGATGTAGACTATGTACTAACCGAGGTCGGTCACTATAACAAATTTTGGGTAGATAACAAGATGTCAAGGAGTCTCAAATGCCCATATGGAGGATTGAAGGTGGTAAGTAAGCCTCAAATTCATTGTTCCTCTTCTTTATACTCATTGCTCACTACAGAGCAGGAAGGATCCAAGAAACAGTGGGAACATGGCAAGAATATGATGCAAAACCAAATGGGAGATTTGGTAGGGTTGCCAGCTAGAAGAAATCACAAAGATGAATGGATTCCTTAGTTGAAGAATAGAGTGAATGGACATGTGAGATGGAAGGCCAAGTCATATGGTCTTGAGGAGCTGTAGGATAGTGGTATAGGGCTGACAGGTGGTACCAAGTGGATGACAAAGTAGGGCTTTAGTCAATGTCAGTATAACCATTGTGTTTGTCTTACCAGGTGGATGATGGTCACAACATTATCTTGTTGCTATATGTGGAGGATGAACTTGGTGCAGGTTCAGACATACAGGGTTTTGCTGAGCTAAGGGTAAGGTTAGTTTAGTGGCATGTCATGAGGAATTTGGAGTAGCAAAATTCTCTGGCATGAGAGACATGGAGATCACAGGTTGATTTTGTCTCTAGTGGGAGCTAATGTGAATCAGGTGTTGGCAAGGTTCATTATGCAAGATGCAAAATTAGAGCACACTAAGGGTTGGACAGTTTAGTGTCTGAAATCACATGAGGTCTGGTATAGACTTGAGCTTGCCTAAGTAGTGGGAGCTGTCAGAGAGTTAGGAGCCAATTCGAGGAAGTGGGTTCTCAGGTATTTAAGAGGGACCAGCAGTAGGGATTCATGCTATGCAGGTTCAGGACTTCACTACATGGGTTTGTAGGTTCAAATGTGGTAGGGTACTTGGATGACAGGAGGTGCACCACAGGTTATGTGGTGGGTGGTCTTTAGGGTTGAGCTTGAAGAGGGATACAAGCCAGGAAATAGATTAAATAGGGTATAGGTATAGGTACAGTGTAACTGTTTATCTCCAAGTGGGAGATTGTTAGGTTGTGGAGCTAAAAACTTCACTGATGCAAATAGGGGAGGAGGTTGCTGAGTGTCACAGACATCAACATCGGTTAGGCCAATCAACGTCGGTAGGGTGCAGACAGAAGAGCAACCGACATCGGTCAGAAGTTGGCCGGTGTCGGTCACCTCCAGGCAGATAGGGACCGATGTCAGTTGCTTGTGTAGTTCAAAATTACAATTTTTATAGGTAGTTAGTTAATGAACCAAGTGTTTGCATGTCAAGAGCCAAATTTAGACTAGAAGCTATAGATCTAATTATTGTAATTAGATGTCTAATTATTGTTTGGATGAGATCTATATAATAGACTCATGGGCTGTATTGTAATTTGTGTTAGAGAGTAAGAGAGCAAAATATTAGCTCCTTCTGTGTGTGAAGAGAGCATGGTGTGTTCTTCCTAGTGCCACAGTGCCAAGTGTGGGTGCTGGTTTGGAGAATCAAAAGGGTTCTTTATGTATGTATGATCTTGGTCTGTAGGTGTGTATGGCTACATTAGGAGATCTGCATGGTAAGTAAGATCATTGATCTGTAGGTGTATGTGGGTGCAGGATCTAGGTTTGTAGGTGTGCAGAACTAGATTGATTTGCAGGTGTGTAAGATCAAGGAGGATAACAATACAACAGGGAGCAGGATCATGCAGGATCTACTTAGAGTATGGTGTGTACTCATTGGAGAGCAAAGAGGAAGGCAAGATGGTTCCTTCCATAAGTAAGATCATTTGAGGTGCAGGTTGTTACAGGTTCAGGGGAGATCTACTTGGAGTGCGTGGAGCACTTGTGGAGTGTGTGGAGCACTAGTGTACTAGCAGTAGTGGATACTGACTAGTTGGAGGTGAACACCAACTCTGTGTTTGAGTTGTGTGTTGGGACCGTAAGAGAGAGAGATTTGAGGAGAGAATTACTATTCACTTGAGGCGTGGGAAGCCTCTGTAAGGTGGTGAAGAAGAAGTGGCATCTTCTTTATTGTATTCTTTTTTGGATGAGTATTAATACAAGTTGTGTATTGTATCTCATATTCTGTGTTGTTTTTGGTTTCTAGTTACTTGTTACTTCTGGTTTAATTCTGCATCTTAAGTTGCTTGTATATGGTAATCAATTGTGTGCTTCCATGGGTTCCTAACAAATATTACAAACACATAATCATCCAAGTTAATGCATCCAATATTACATATATTGGTTAATGTAGTACCCAAAATATTATTGAATGCCTTAGTTTTACCATTATCTTAGGGATGATATGACATTTTCTTATGGTGGGAGATCATGAACTCCACCAATAGGATATAGATAGTCTCATTAAAGAAGTGAGTACCTTGGTCAATAGTGGAACTCAATAGACATATAAACCTAATAATGATATTCTCCTAGATGAATATAGTAGTAGTAGTAGTAGTAGTAGTAGTAGTAGTAGTAGTAGTAGTAGTAGTAGTAGTAGTAGTAGTAGTAGTAGTAGTAAAATCTTATGTTGGCATAGCTTCAGCCCAAGGAGTTACATAGTTATTAGTAGTGATAACATAATGTGCACCAGTACACCTCCCTGATGGGTTGATGGGGCCAACAAAGTCAATGGCCCATTTTTCAAAAGGTTCCTTAGATAGTATAGGATGAAGGAGCATCACATCTCTCTTATTTGACTTTCCCACACATTGGAAAATTTTACATTGGCATTCATAAATATTATCATCCTTAAATAAGGTAGGCCATCATAAGCCAGCCAAAAGGGCCTTTTGTGTAGTAGCTTCACTAACATAGTTTCCTCTAGAAACCCCCTCATAAACTTCACATAGTACCTCGGTATACTCATGTTGTTTAACACAACATCATAACACTTTATCTTAGCTAAGATTATAAAATTATCCCCTATAAGCTAAAATGGAGTAACTCAAATAGTTTGCTACTTATTTTCTAGAGTGATGAGTTGAGTTGGTGTTGAGAAAGTCTTCAAAAAGGCAAGGATATCTTATAATTCCTTATAAATGTATGAGATGTGGAATAACTACATGTCAAATAAATCATCTTCTAGGGTATGTACCAATTCACTAGATTCAATGCATGAAAGATGGTCTAGACCATAATTGGCCTTACCAAGCTTGACCATTACTGAAAAATGGAATTCTTAAAACAATAAAATCCACTGGCAAATTCACCCATGTAATACCACTTTATTTACTAAGTACTTGAGGACCTCATATTTTTTTAAGAAAATAAATAGAGTGGTCAATAGGTATTGATGAAAATTTTAGAGGAAATAGACCATAGACAATGCCTCACATTCTATGATTGTATATTTCTATTCAATTGGAGTAAAATTTTGACTTGAAAAATATAGAGGGTGATCCAAGTTAATCTCACTAGGTTGAGAAAGTATAGCACCAACCACCATGCCGAGCATTGAAATGCATGTGTAAAGGTTTCATATAGTCTATAAATTGGATAATAGCTATGATGATAAGCTTATAATTTAGTGAAACAAAGGATTCCTAGTGATCATAGGTCCAAATAAATTTACCATTTTGTTTCAATAACTCCTCTAGAGGCACAACAATCCTAACATACCCACAAATAAACTTTTATATAATATCTAGTATGCTTAATGAAGCAACAAACCTCTTGATGGGTATTAAGTGTTGGAAGTCAAAGGATGATAAATATCTTAGTTGGGTCCACTAAAATTCCATCTCAAAATATGACATGACCAAGGATAATGCTAAAAGGGCTATCAAAAAGACATTTCTTCAAATTGAGAGAAATCTAAAGATTTCAACAATGTTCAAGCATGAGTTGGAGATTTAAACAATGGTAATACACTAAGCCATAGAATATCCAATCATCAAGATAAAATTAAAGTAACTTATGTATAAAATCCTTGAAATCTTTAACCATATTCTATAAGAATACAATAGGGGCATTATTCAATCCATACAACATGACATTATAGGAAAAATATCCCCACTCAGTGGTAAATGTTGTCTTGGGATTATCTTCTTTTGTGATCTAAAATCTATGGTACTTTGAGAAGCCATCCATAGACATAAAAATTTCACATACATAAATGCCTTTGAGGATATATTTAGTGAAAGGTGTTAGGAAGGGGTTGATAATGTAAGTAGTGTTAAATACTCTATAATCTACACAAATTCATATGCATCTTTATTTATTTATACTTATAACCATAAGACTCACCCACTTAGAGCCATTGATAAGTGTAATGACTCTAATGTGTAACATGATATCAATGTCTTATTTGACTCGAGCATGAAAATTGGGACTCATCAGATAAGGACTCTTTTTGACTGGTTGAGTGCCTTCTATAAACTTTGTGTGCATTTTATCCAAATAATAATGCACACCCTTCATCTCAATATAGTTCCATGGGAGGACATCCTGATACTCTTTCAATAGCTCAAATACCTTAGTGATCTCTATATAAAACTAGTAATCCCCCACTATAGCCATATCTAGGGTTTCCTCCATGAAAATATTGAATTGAATGGTTTGGAGTGGATCTAAGTATGGGTGTTGTTCATCTTGAATTGTGTTGTGAACATTTCAGGTACCATACTCTATGTGCATATCCAAATGATCAGTCAATAGGTCAGGTAGATCAAATCCAACACCTTAAACATAAAACATGAATTTATGCTTACCCTTAAAGGTTTATTCTCTTAGTCCATGGTTTAGTATAAGTTCAAGAGGTGGAGAGGATGCTTGCTCATCAGGTTCATGAAAAATAGTCAATCTTTCCTCTCATGTACCATGTATGATATGAATTTAATATTTAATAGAGGTTGGGTCACCTACAACAAATTAACACATGGATTATAGTGTAAGGCATAAATCCATCTAAGGGTATGAATATTATAGTTCTATAATCATGTTACTCTTAAGAAGATGTAAAGAACTTGTATCTATATGACACTCTTCATGGATATACCATTTTCTAGCCCAAGTGCTGAGAGTGTCATAAAATGTGTGAACCTAGAGGTACTTAGGCAAGAAGGATTCATATATTATCCACATTGTCTCTAAATATTCAAGGTGAGGTTCTAGATATTTTATGACACTATAAATGATAGTGACACATATACAATTATCATGGTGTAAGTGATGGTACAAACTAGAATGAACTTGATCCCAAGTAAATGATCCTGATGAGTTCACCACCACTGAGTAACTATGACATCAAAAATATAAATAATTTATCATATTTGATCAACATTAGAGTCATAAAAGGCTTACAACTACTATACAAATTTGTGGACCTCCATTTGACCATGGAACCTTAGAGCTTCATCATGCCTTACAGGTGGCACAATCATGATTTGTCCATGAAGGAGATGAAAAAATTTATGGTGTTTATGACACTTTTACTGAGTATCATCATGACTACATATAATACCACATATAATGAGTACCACTACACCTTAGAGGCACACAAAACAATATGAATCAAAATATATAATTATTATAAATGCAATAAAATCATAAATCAAGGTATAGAGGGTGATTTAGGCAAGGGTTTGAAAGATTGTGTCATCTCACAAATATACTTGCTCACTCATAGAGTAGTGTTAGATTAAATTTTTAGAGCACTAAATATATAGGTAAAGCCATGAATTTATCCCACTATCCCATCTCTAAGGGTATGGTGAGATTGGATTCCATGTATGATAGACTTATATTAGGTGCACCATAAATCAAATGGCTAAAAGAGGCTTCTCTAGTATAAATAATTGACCCTGGGTGTTTTTAATATACTATGAGATATGTTGAAACTAAAATATGTGTTTAGTGTTGTATAATGGTTTGAGTATTAATATATTTCCCATCACACCATGGTGTGTGTACATAATTTTTTTTTATATTGAGCCTATCATGATAATCAATAAGTAGTTTTAAAGCTACTGGGACACAATTTATAGAAACAAGCAACAAGAAATATAATATAAAGAGAAAATAAAAGTCTAAATTTTTTTATGTATAAATATCAAAAAATATCAACTTGAGGTTGAAAAAAGAGATGTAGTGTTAGATTAAGATCCAATTTCAAATAATATTTACTCATGTTTTTATATTTATATCCAAGTTTGAAGGCTATTTTATTTTAGTGTTAGAAATTTATAAAAAAATGTATGGAATCCTAAGACAAAGCAAGCAACAAATAATATTTTAATTAAAATGGGTTCATGAGAATGTTGAATGTTATTTTTATTTATTAATGAAATTAAAATAAAAAATAAAATATTGAAAACTAATTTAGAACTACCTAATATACATATATAAATATGAAATATAGTATTTTATAGAATTTGAAATAACATATAAATAGTAAATTGACAAAAATATATGCAAACTAGTTCAAATTAAATTTATGTTGACTTTGTTAGCTTGTTGTTGATGGAAGTTGACTAAAATGAACCCTAAACTTTGTCAAAAATAAATTATAATTTTTAACTATGATGGGACAAGGCACCGCTAGTAGGATAGGGTCACACTATGACCTTATTTGTCAATTGTAGTAGCATTGTAATTGGCCATGAAATTAATTTTGTGATTTGGGTACCTATAATTGTTTGTGAGGGTTTAATGTTTGTTTTTGTGTGCCAATTTGATACACAAATTACCTAAAAACTCAAAAATATATATCCTACATAATAAACCAAATATATATCAATTATAAAATAGGGGAATTGGGGAAGGTGAATAACCAAATTATCCTCATAAACATTTTGTGTAATCTGAGTGTTTCTTTATATCAATGTAGTTCCTCCTCATAGAGTGAGTGTGTGAATCTTGATATTTAATATATGAATTAAAATAGATATATTTACTTGATTACTTAATAATGATTTCCCTTAACATGTAATAAAACAACTTCAAATGTGGCTTATGATTGTTAGAATTCTTCAAAATTATAATTGGCAATATTAGTGATCTTTTGCTTAATGTGTAGTATAATTTACAAGTGATTTTATAGATGATTCTTTGAGATGCCTTAATTTTAATATAGAGATGAACATTTGAAATATTTTCATTAACCAACCTTGATAAAAGTAGAGGAGGTGTAAAATGAAATGTATTAAATTTAAAAAGTTAATGTAGAAGCATAGGGGACAAGGTTGTAGTATGACCTTATATGTATAGTGTGGTCCTATCCTAGATGGATATAAGATACTAAGATTTGGATGACAAGAGTTATAATTATAATATGGATGCTTGAATGATGTTTGTAGTGATTTTAATGTAGTAAATGGAATAATGAATGCTCCCATAGAGATTTAAAGTTAACAGAATGATGATAAGACCAAGGATAAGGATGCCAAGATTAAAAATTGTCAAGCATTTAATGTTTAAGTTTTAGTGTCTACAACTATTACACAATACAAAGATTTTTTTAAAAATATGGTTGCATCAAATGAAATATTTTTTTATAAGGATAATATTAGTATATTATTTAATTTCCAAGGTGCTTTACTTACATATAAATAAAAAACTCCTAGTAAGACTAAAAAGTACACATTGTAGTACACAAGCCTTGATACCAAAGAAAAATCAATAAATTGAAGATTACATTATTGAATAAGTAATGAATATTTCATATAAACATTAATAAATCAATAAATCTCAACATATCATCATTGGATAAATATTACACACATATCGAATAGGTTTAACACAAGTATATAATGCAAATTAGAGTATGAATGTTTCTAATATTTATCTACTATAGATACAATATTAGGATTCAGTTTCATTTGAGAATCACTATCATGCATAGTTAATATATCCCTCTAGTAGTTCATTATAAAATTACATCTTAATTGGTGTGTTTGATTATGAGGGAATCATTAGTTAATTTACTCATATAATTGTTATGATAAATCATTAACACATCACATCATTAAATATCATCATTTAAAATATTATATATTTTTATCTAAATACTAATGAAACAAATTGATAATTTAATAACATGTTTCCAAATTAATTATTATAAATTCACAACATAATCATACATAAAACATCCATTACAAATTTCAAATCCACAATATAAACATATATAATCAAATTTTATATACATATGTATATGTATATGTATGTATGTATACACACACATACATACACAAATATCTATGTGTGTATGTGTAGAAATCCCTCAGTACATAAAAAATAAGTTAATAATAGTACATGCTCACCTTGACCCTCTACATAAACATACTTCTTTTCATATCTAATCATGAGTTCCCTCGAAGAGGTTTACATACATACATGCGTACATATAGTGGCCCACTTTAAGGGAACACATGATTAGAGACACATCATTTGTATGTATATGTATGTATGTATTCATGTGTGTATATATATACACACACACATACACATACATATTTTTGTGTGTCTGTAAAAATCCCTTAGTACATAAAAAATAAGTCACTCAATGATAGTCCATGTTTACTTTGACCCTCTACATAAACATACTTATCTGAATATCTAATCATGGGTTCCCTTAAAAAGGGCCCAATATTTTCATGTATCAATCTTGTACTTAACCTAATATTATTATCTCAATCCTCATATATGACTAGTATGGCCTAGAGGGTCACTCAATCTCATTGAAATTGCACATATTTTTTAAGCACAATCTACCCTAAATCTATAGAATCAACTATAAGATACATTTTTTTACCTTTCTTATTGGGATATCAACTCATCACACTGTAGCTATCACATATGTGGTGGTATCCAACATAGCTTGATCAAAGAGTGCAAGATGAATACATCATTAGTTTACTATAAGATATCTATAATGACTACATTCTTATGTACATACCATGTTAACACTCACATTGTAGCATCAATAATCATGGTCTAGTAATAATATAGTGTAATAATGCATGCCAATTATAAACATTAGTAACAAATTAATAAAACATGGTAAAATACTAAAAATAGTTTAAATTAATATAATTATATATCTTTATTCATGGGGGGAATTACCTTGAGATGTTTTTTTTAAATCCTTACCTATCTACCCATATCAATGTCATCCTATGCCCCTACATCACCCTCATATACCTATTATACAATGGGAAATACTATAGCTCATCGACTCTACAAATACAACTATGTGTACTCTATGTTACATTCAACATCATTTGTATTTGCTATAGCCATAGCATGATCTACCTCTACTATTATAATAGGTTTTATGTCTATTATTCTAGGTCAACCTCACTCACTTGGACATATTCCAAATCTATCAGTCTATGTCTAAGTTTAACGGGATAGGGTTATGCTCATACTAAGAGCAATCATACACTCTTAAACACTAGTCATGAAACCAAAAACTAACTATAATCCACCATAGTTTTACACCATCCTTGGATCACCCTTAAAAACCTTAGTATGGACTCAAAATTATATAATTTGGTGTCAAAATATCAATAATCACATGACCTCAATGGTAATCCTCCCTATACATATGTAGGTGGGCCCACTACATGAGGCTTGCCTACAAGATGAAACACTAAAATAATCTCATATTACCAATGATGTAATAAATTGGCTAATCCCAAGCCTCCATTGTAATATTATCTAGTTAACCTATACAAATATTTGTATAAATGAGACAAGATAGTGCACCCACAAGAATAAATGGTTGCATGGTTTTTGATATTCTAAATAATATAATGCATCTAGTATGAGATGGCCACACCACCTCCATTTACAAATATAAAATAAGAAACTAATGAAAAAAAATCCATTATCATGGAACATCTTATATCACAATCTCTTAAAATAATATATTCAAATCACCTTTGGTATAGTGTGTTCCTAAAGTATGACCAATATATTGATGAACATGTAATTTTGGGCCATGTTCCTCTACAACATGTATAGTGGCTTGGATACCTACCACCTATAATCTCAAAGTCCTCAAAATGTCTTCCAATATCATAGTCATCTCCTCCATGGGAAACTATACAATATAATTTTATATGTCTCATCTCTCTGCAAGCATGATAATCATGTGCATATCATATGGTATAAGGCATATATAACCCACATCGCCTAGTCCATCCTAATCTTCCATTACCCTCTCTGAATCACTTAGGGGTAAAGAAGATATAGCCTCCATGAGAAGGCCATGTATAACATCCTTAAAATGTATATCACCTTATAATCACATTAAAATACATCAAATTCATGATAAATACTCAACAAATTTAATTATGGTTATCAAAACATTACAATATTAAATTAATTTTTCTCAAACTCCTTCGACATAGAAAAGATCCCTATGGAAAATATTTATAGAAATGATAAAGAAATGTCTACTAGAATTTGTACACCTCTAACAAAGGCAAGATGCCTCAAAAATTGAAATTAATAAAAAAAAACACCTAAAATTTGAAGAAAATACATAAGTAAAAAAATTAAATTTTAAAAATAAGTCAGAAATTGATATTTTCAAAACATACTATTGATATCAAATCATATACCTATAACACAATCTCTATTTAATTAAACCAATTAGGATTAACATCCTATATAACTAGAATATTAGAAATTTTATCCAAAACTTCAATAAAAAATAATTTTAAATGAATTTTTAAATTGAAAATTCAACCTACGTATAATTAGCTAAATTTGTGTTATATAATAAAAATTTCAATTTTTATATTAACACACTATAATATGGTATGTGCGATATCTTGAGACTCACATATAATTTTATCCCCTTGTTAATTTCATTTGAAATTATCAAAAGTGTTAAAATTTTCATAGTTATTAAATATTATATTAAAAGGTGAATATTATACATGAATATATCTAAGTTATATTCATTTACATTTACTCTTGATGTTATCCTTGTGAATGGGGGAAATTAAATTAATACAATATAATTCAAATGGAAATTTCCTATGGAAAACATATAATGATTAAAAAAATTGTAACCATGGTACTTCATTTCTTACTATAATTATTTACCCACTTAGGGGTAATCGATATGTTCAAAATATAAAAGAACAATATCCTAAATTTAAAAATTAAGGCAATATCAAAATTCATTGAATCTAAAAATAATTTATCAATATCAAAAAATTGATAATTCAAATTCAATGCTTGGTTATATGGACACATCTATAGTACATTTTATACATATATAACTATGACTTGATCATATATTAGGGATTAGACATTGTTACATAATCTTCTCATATTACCAGACTATGCTATGATGACAATCACTACTTCCCATGTGAATGAACACAATTAACATGATCATATTTATACTAAACTACATTATGTATCTATGTGGGTATTTTGATACTAATGAATCAAAAGCTTCATCCCTATTATAAAAATAGGGAATACACAATAAATATTTAATAGAATTAAATCCATATGATACATATTATATGACTCATAATCAAGAAAATGTTGGATTGGCCAATATATTGGATCTTTGCACAGAAGATTAAACAAATCTATGTATAAAGCAATGAAATCACATAAAAATTGCAAAGGAGGAAGAAGCTTGTCTTCACATGGTAATATTGTAAGATATGGATGCTTGCATAAAATCACATTAACCTATCTTCATTGTATAACCTTAAAAAAAGGAAAAGTGGGGTACATATAGGGAAAATTAGGGCAACATGAGGAAGCCTCTAATTTTCTAATTAAATGGTTACATTAAAATATAATTAGCCTATGTGACCCTTTCATAACTAACCTAAGGAAGATTAATTGACATAGAATGTCCATAAGGCCATGTAGGTAAAACCCAATGGGAAAAAACACTACACTAACACCCCCCTTAAGTGTAGCTTAGGTGAGATGAGAATTGGATACCGACATTGAAATATTTATGAAGTACCCAAGTACATAGTGAAAAACCTCCATAGGAAGAAGAAGAAGGTGGAGCAGCCCTAACCCCAATGAGAGCTCATAGATGAGAAAATTTACTCTCTATAAAGGGCTTGGTCAAAATATCTATAATTTGATCTGATGTTGGATATTACTAAATATCAATAACTTGCTCATTGATAAGATCCCTGATGAAGTACATATGAATCTCCATGTGCTTGGTCCTTTAATAGAGAACCAAATTCTTGTAAATTTGGATCATGCTCTGGTTATCACAGTAGATGATTGATGGATTATGAAACTAGATGCCAAACTTAGTGAGAATTCCTTGAAGCTATATTGCCTCAATGGTGGCATTGATATCCCCTCAATATTATACTTCTATATATGATAAAGAAATTTCATGTTGCTTCTTACTTGAACAGCTTATTGGACCTAAACCAAGTGAGAAACTATAGCCTAAAGTAGACTTTAAACTTTGAATATCTCCAACCCAATTTGAATCTATGTATTTGATCAAATCAACATCTATTTCTACTCCGTAGTGTATCCCATAGTTGTGTGAACCCTAAATGTAGTGTAGAATCTACTTAGATACTTTCTAATATAATTCATGTGGCTCTTATATAAACTAAGAGACCATGAAAACTACATAGGATATATTAGGTCTAGTGTGTGTGAGATAGATAAGACTGCCCACAAATTATTGATATAGAGTTTCATCAACTAATGGTGTAGGACAATCAACCTCAAGTTTCACACCAAACAAGAAAGGAGTAGGATTAGGCTTAAAATTATCCATGTTAAACCTTTCAATAAAATAAATATAATACTTGGATTGTGATAAACTTATCTTAGAGTCTGAATTAATGATTTCAATCCCAAGAAAATAATGCAAAAATCCCATGTCTATCATTGAAAATCTATCTAAAAGTACAGTTTTCACTACTAAGATGGATGATCGTGAGCTCCCTATAATCAAAAATTCATCCACAAAGAGAACTAGGATCAATAGAGAATCATCTTACCATAAGATATAGACATTTAGATCTGAGTGGTATTTGGTGAACTTGACTATGAGGAGAAAGGAGTCCATCTTGGCATGCCATACTTGAGGGGCCTATTTAAGTTTGTAGATAGATTTCCTAAGTCTACAGACCAAGGAGGAATCTTTCACAAAGCCTTGTGGTTACACTATGTATATCTCTTCTTTGAGGTCACCATGTAGAAAAGCACTCTCGATATCCATTTTGTGAACATCCCATTGATGTGTGGTTGTGATGGCTAGAGTGAGTTTGATAGACATCATTTTGGTTACAGGAGCAAATGTCTCAGTGTAGTCTATGCCAAGTACCTAAGAAAATCCATTTGCAACTAGATGAGCTTTATACTTATCAACAAACCCATCTGTACCATACTTAGTCTAATAAACCCATTTTTAATGGACTAATTTTATTCCTTTATGAAGAGGGATCAAGTCCCATGATTTATTCTTGATCAAGGAGATAAACTCCTTATACATAGTAGAATCCCATTCTGGAATATTAGATGCCTCATGAAAGGTTTTTGGATTTATGGTAGTGGAATGTAGGCATGTGAAGTCCTTTTAAATTGTGAATGTGTTTACCACTTATATCTGATGTATTTCTAACCCATTTACCAACATGTTAGAGTGTCTATATAGCCCAAGGGGGATAAAAATTGTATGAGATTAAAGAATCATGAGATGAGTCATCATCATCTAAAGATTGAATGTGAGATGAAGGGGGAGAATCCTCATCATTTCTCTCATCACTTGAACATGAAGAATAAGAAGAGTCATCTTGATCATCAAGAGGATACTGAGGTGGATCCAAGTCATTGTCTGAGGTGGAATTAATATCTAGTGATACTTTTGAAGAGTCTAGAGTATTAGTAGTGAGTTCAAGTTGGCCCTCATGAAACTTGACACTCCTTTCAATAAACAACTCATGAGTTTTAAGATGGATAATCCTATATCCCTTAGTACCCTCTGCATACCCCAAAAAGATACAAGACTAACTCTAAGGATCCATTGCCTTGTGTTTATTCTTAGGAATATGGATCATTGCTGGTAATCTAAACACTCAAAAGTGATTCACTACAAGCTTGTGACCATCCAAAGATTTAAAAGGAGTGATTCCTTTCAAGGCTTTATGTGGAATATGATTTTAAATATATCATGCATAGTTGATTTCTTCAACCCAAAATTGAAGAGAAAGAGACTTTGATTGAAGCATGTAGTTAGCCATTTCCTTCAAGGTACAGTTCTTACATTTGGCCACATCATTTTGTTGAGGATTATATGGAACTATGTGTTACATCTGAATTCCCTCTGATGGGTAAAACTTATCAAACCTATTTTTGACATACTCCCCACCATTATTAGTCTTTAAGCTTTTGATGGAATAGTTTGACTACTTCTCCACAAGTGCCTTGAAATCTTTAAAATGACCAAAGAACTCATACTTATTTTTGAAAAAATCACCCAGGTGTACCTCAAAAGGTCATCAATGAATGTAAGTATGTATCTAGATCTATTGAATGAAGGTTTTGGAAATGGACCTGTTATGTCACTATGGACAATTTCTAGCTTATGTTCGGCTCTCCTTGCTTTACCCTTGTTATATTTATCTTCTAGATGCTTACCAAGAATGTATCCATTGCATAGGAAAACTAATAATTTAACTTTAGGCAACCTTTAAACCATGTCCTGATGACTAAGTTACTCTAGGTAATGATAATTTAAATGGCTAAACCATTCATGCCATAGTTTGTTCACTCCATCTACATGAGTAAGCAGTGCAGCTGAGGGCTAATCTAGGGCAAATTGTGAGAAGGTATATATCCTATAATGATGATTATCCTTCCCATAAGACACTATAGTGTCACTATGTAGCTTCTTGATAACCACTATATTAGGTGTGAGCTCAAATCACTTCCCTACACTTATGTGAGTGATTTGTTACACTAACAAAAGATTGGTGGATAGTGAAAGAACACATAGAACATCATTGAAGGTCCATCACTTAATTCAATAAATCCTTTACTAATAACTTCTATCAAAGTATCATCACCCATGAAAATTGTAGACATAGAACATGGTTCTAGTTTTGAAAATAGATCGTCTGAGGAGGCCATGTGATAGGAAACATTCAAGTCAATAACCCAAGTCGAAGGATGAGAAGCTAGTGAAACAAGTGCCTTACCTTTATTTTTACAATTTTTGTTATCTTTAGCCTTTATATAATCTTGTGTGGATATGTTCTGAGTTGAGGACTTAGGAACACTGATGTTATTCTTCTCAAACATCTTAGTCAAGGTGTTAATCTTCTTTTTCATGCACTAAGATTCATCATACCCAAGTTTCTTGAAAAAGTTGCATTTGAGTTTATCCTTCTTAGGTTTACCACTTAAGGAGGACTAATTTGATGATTCCTTAGGCTTGACATATGATTTTTTATTCTTATTATGCTCATGATCTATTTTAGATTATTTCTTCTCCTACTTTCCACCGCTAGAAGGCTTCTTCTTGTCCTGATTGACAATCAAGGCATGTGATTTTGAAGACTTAAATGCACCCATTTAAACCAAATTATCTTTCTCTCAAGTTATATCAAAAACAAAATCATCAAATCATGGCATTTTCTAAGTGGATCCAAGTGCACATTTAGTAGCATGAAATGTAGATATGAAAACTGAATAGTCATGACCTAGTTTTGCAAGCATGGATAAAATCAACTGATCATTTGTTTTCTCAATGTCACATTGTTTCAAATACAATCTTAGTGATTTAAACTTTGTAAATAAGTCTTTTAAGGTGTCATAGTCACCTGGGCTCAATGTGATGAACTCATTATCTATATCATGACCCCTCATGATGTTTTTCACTACAAAAAGCTTGTATAGAATGGTCTAAACTTTGTTGGGAGTTTTTGAAGATTCAACATGAAATAGGTTAGAAGACATTGATAGACATAAGAAACCATAGGCCTCATCACATCTATTATACCACTTAACCTTTTTTTTCATTTTTAGATGGCTTATTTTCCTCACCCATAGTGATCTGATAGTCTTTTACCTCTCAAGGTAAGCTACATTTTATAATTCCATTTAATATAGTTATGGTGTGAGTGGTTCAACATTTTGATCCATTAGTGTCGATTAGATTGAGATAATTTGTATAATTGAAATGAAAGCAAAGAATAGATTACACATAGTACAAGTACCCCTTAAACTATCAATAAGACCCCCCTTATGTTACAATGCAACACACACTTAATATTGGATGTCAAGCACCATTGAGAATGCATCTATGATCAATTAGTGTGAGAGAGTATGAGAGAGATATTGGTCGCAACTGATAATTCATCTAATAAAAAAGGTATAAAAAGTTTAGAGTGAGTTTTAAGCCATTACACCATGAAGAAAATGAATTTTAAAAAAGGTTTAAAAAATATCACCAATGCATAGATTTTGAAAAAATATGCACTTTCAAAAAAAATAACCTTGAAAAAAGAACTACAGATTAAAAGTTATGGCACTTACAAGTTCTTACTTCACATATTCCTAGACCCTTTCCAAAAAAGGAAAGTTTTTTTCTACCCGAGAAAGATATAAATGGAAAAAAACTCAAGTAATGCTACCCCACAAACTCAAGTAATGTTACCCCACAAACGCTTGCAATAAAGACCCTCTAAAAGTCTGAGTTGGTCCACAAAGAGTAATTCAAGTTTCTTGAACTACTTTACTTGAGAATCAATCACCCTTCAAAAATCCAATTTGGTCTTCCCATTGTAATCTGGGTTTTCTAGACTACTTTACTTGAGAAGTAATCTACCTTTAAGAATTTGAGTAGTGTTGTTCCATAATCTCAAATTGATCTATGAAGAGTAATTTGGGTTTCTTGGACTACTTTACTCAATAAGTAATTGGCCTTTAAAAACCTGAGTAGAGTTGTTCCAAAACCCCAAATTAGTCTACGAAGAGTAATTCAAGTTTCTTGGACTGCTTTACTTGACAAGTAATTTCCCTTCACAAACCTGAGTAAATTACTTTCTCAAACTTCACTTCATCTATGGGCAAGTAATCTAGGTTTTTGGACCTTGATTACTTAACTTCTTAGCTTACAAGTAAAGAAACTTCTAAAACCCAATTTGGTTTGTAGGCAAGTAATTATACTTATCAAACAACTTAACTTAAAAAAAGTAAAGTTACTCACCATTGGAAGTTTAATTTGGTTTGCTGGCTAAGTAACAACCCTTCAAAATTCTAGATTGGTTAGTGGACTCTCCAAAGCATGCAACTTGAATTTGATCAACTGCTAAGCCAAAGTAATGACCTCTTGTAGATCTGAGTAACATAGAGGTTTGATGGCATGCAAACCAAGGCAAGCCAAAAATGTCAAAAATACTTTACCTATTAAAAATTTGAAAGAGACCCATTTGAGATTTTCACCCAAGGAAGAAAACCTAGAAGGTATTTTTGTATAACAATTTAGGAAGTACATATTTTTTTTGAACATAAAAATGGGGTCTTTAGATACCAAAAAAGGAGGAAATTTTGATTGTTCCAGAACTAGGTCGAGTTCATAGTCAATCCTAAGGTTTTGGAATCTTCTAAAACTAATGGCACAACTAGTTTTGAGATATGAAGCTCTAGTAAAAAGCTTTGCATTAATTCTCCAAGGAATCCTACCAAACCATTATTTTTTGTTTGAATAGAAAATCTAGCAAGATTTCACCACAAAGATTACTGCAATACTAGCAAAAATGGCCTGATACCATATCAGATTGGCCATGATCTTAGATCCTTGCACATAATATTGAGAAAAACTATGTATAAAGCAATGAAATCATAGATAAATTGTAAAGGAGGAAGAAACTTGTCTTCACATGATAATATTGCAAAATATGGCTGCTTGCATATAATCGCATTAACCTATCTTCATTATCTAACCTTTCAAAAAGGAAAAGTGGGGTAAATATAGGGAAAATTAGGGAAACATGAGGAATCCTCTAATTTTCTAATTAAATAATTACATTAAAATATGATTAGCCTTGTGACCAATTTGTAACTAACCTACGAAAGTTTAATTAACATAGAATGGCCATAAGATCATGTAGGGAAAACCCAATGGGAAAAAGCACTACACTAACAAAAAAAATTATATATTTACATAGATTATATGACTCAAATGAGGTGATATTGATTTAGATTACTATATGTGCATAAATTATTTTAGATTAGCATAGGGTTTTACATACATGATTAAAAATTATCACATATTTGTAAAGATATGATAAATATTGGGGGTCATATGCAAGGTATATGGGGAACATTATCTGGGGTTATAATTCACAATTTATAGATTTTATGACATTTTGGCATAATTTACATAAGTTTTTAGAATGAGGGAATATCTAGGGAATATGTGAGTCAATATCTAGATTTTATCAATTGAATTATACAGGTTATATATATTGAGGACATATGTGGGGCATATGTGATACATTTTCCAACCTTGTATATTTATATTTCATAGATATTTTGGAATATATTATATGAAAAATATTAAACATGTTATTAGATTGGGGGAATATGCCATAGATTTTATATAATTATTTAATTAGACTTATGTAGACGTACTAAGTTTTACTTAGATACTAATATTAAATATTAAAATCCATTTGTAGCATATCATTTAGGAAATGTATTCATACGTAGATTATTAAAAACATAGACATATAGATTTAATCATATTTATATTCAAACCCAATACATGGTTCACACTCCACAGGTAGTACTCTAAATATTATTTAATTATTTAGCTAAGAAAAGAATAAGACTAGAGGCACATTTTCCATTTGTACTATGTCTCTTCAACCCATAACATCTTTACTTAGTGACATGAACATAATCCATGAGTGAAATAATTACACATTCTTAGGTGTATTCATTCTTTAAATATTTTAAATATTTTATTTATGGCTATGTTACTTTATATTTTTGAACATTAATCTATCTAATTACACACATATTTAAATGAAGGTACACATGGACACTATGAATCATTAAGGGCAAGAAAAATTCTAGTTTCAAAGATTTCAATACAAGTTTTCACTTTTTTATCCTCTTAAAAGAATATTTATCACATCTCATCCCACTCTCTAAAGACTGCATTAGTATTAGTGAGGAATGTGAAACTAATAATTATTAGTTTCTAATATTGATTATAGTTATGGACATTTATGTTGTATTATTTGATAATTATATTACTTTCTTTCCTGATTTGATATGTTTATAGGACATTTTCATGTGGTTATAGATAAACTATATTGAATGTTTATTGGAATATTGTATGGATGTGATTTCATTTTAAGATTTGACTTATATCATAGTATTCTATTTGATGTGCATACATTCTGAGTACTTTATTATTTTGTTACAAGTTCAAACTAACTAGATTTTTCTTTGACTAAGGTGTTTACATGATTTTCCCACTCTCATAGAGTGAAACCGAGGGAGAGTATCATAGGGGAGGAGGATGTAGATATTGTCATTGGTGGTAGAAAGAGTGAAACCAAACTAACACACACACACATATACTTTTACTTATTATGATAAATGAAATGCTAATGATATTTTGTGAATGGGTTGAGTGTTTTCTTTTTATTATCTATCTCTATGGGTGATATTACATGGTTTCATTTACTTGATTTTATTATTTACCTTGATATGGCATAACTAGGTAGGAATGGATGTTCTTTATAAACTTCAATCATTAATTATGTTAATATACACTAGTTGTGTGAATCCCTATAAAACCATTATATGGGCTAAACTTTATTTACTAATTTATGAATGGTGATATACTTATTTATATGCATTATAAATCTTTGGATATTTGGGATTTTTATTAAAAACCATGTTCTTTATGTAAATATATAATGTCCTTAGGACTTAATACCAACCCCTTTTAGTAGCTAGAGGAAAATGGGGGAAAAAATCATCCAAGTAATTATCTTAAAAGAGGTTTTGGAAACATAGGAAATCAATTTTTGGTTAATGTGGAATATTTTAGTATATTTTTCACCATTCAAGACAAATAATGAAATTAGGTTTTCTATTAGCATAATTTTGTGTTGACCTTTCCATTTGGAGAAAATAAGGATTTTTTCATGAAACTACCATGCCAAATAGGATTATGGTATTGTGAGTTTACTATAAGAAGAATGAACATGTATTAAATAATTTGAGTTTCATTATGAATAACTTGTAGAGTTTTAGGAGGAACTTCAAGACATGTAATTTTTTTTTTTGATAAATATAAAATAAGGGAAAGATGGAAATAATAAGGGTCGTGGAAGAAGGGACGGGATGAGTTTCAAGGGATATCAACATCTACATTATAATGATGACCATTAAAGTAACTAGGCAAGTAAGGTTGTCAATTTATATTGGTTTTGATTTTTGCATATGGACAATGTTTTTTATAGAAACAAATATAAAATGTTATCTTTCTCAGGCTATTTTAAAATCCTTCAATGTATATGTTGATAATTAATTTTGTAAACTTAGGGCCTCAAGCTTACAAAATTATGGATTTAATTCATTTCCATCCATAGGCATATAAATGTGATAGTGAAACCATTACAAAGTTTAAAATACATAAAATTTGGTAGTACCTTTCATATAAAAAAATGGAAACAAGGTCATTGTATAGAGACTGAATGCCTTAATAGCCAATATAACACTTTAAAATTTTATTCTCTACCTTTATTAAACCTGTACATGATGGAAAATTAAAAGATAAAGAAACTAGGTATTTTTATGAATGATATTTATTATTGGTATCTATAATGAACCTAAGTATTAACTTACTTTAGTATAATGGGTTAGTACTTAGACATAATATTTTGTGGTTAAAAGCTATGGACAAATATCACCTTGGCATGTATTGTTTTGATTTATAAATTATTATGGTCTTGGAAGATGTTTTTAGAACTATCAACTAGTAACTATAGGTTATAGTATGTGAAACCACATGTTAATAATTAAGAAAGTATCTTGTAATTTACTACTATACTCTTATAACTAAGTTTTAGGTGTTTATTATTAGTGTTGACATTTTGGCCTTTTAGGCCAAAGGTAAACCCCATAGATCAAAATTTGACTCATTTCATCATTTATCTTCTTTAAAAAGGTTAAAAGAGGTCTTGGCATCATATGTTGGTGTCATGGTTTGGTGTTGTATGTAAAATCAAGGTCTAAACAAAGTCTTATTAGGATGCCAAGGTCTATGGAATGTGTTTAGTTTAATTAGTGTAATGCCTTGATATTTATAAGGTGTTTTACAATGTAGTTTAGTAGAGTTTAAGGTATTTTTGGAGAGTTTAAGGTTATTGTGCAAATTTCATAACTTTATGTTCTATGACGAGAACATTGGCATGGTTACTTTCCAAGATGACATGGTGCTCATAGTGAGTGATGAATATGAAGTCAAGGTTAGTAAGATAGTAACAATTGACATATCAAGCCTTAAAATGGTTTCAGTTATTATTGGAGAGATTAAGGATTAATATTTGTTTGTTTTATTATTTTTTAAATGTTAGTGAGTCCCTTTGTGATATATCAATGGTGGAGTGTCAGACTCATGTGTAGAGGTCAAATAAGTCATTTCACACTTAATGAGGATATTTTGTACTTAATTTGGTCTATACAATCATACAAGATGTTGGTTATATCCATTTTATAATGTTCACTCACTTTTATATCTTTATATTCTTTTCTCTAACTCTCAAATAAAGCATCATATGACAAATAGTAGGCATAAGCAGGCAAAAGGAGCCTCTTTGCATGTTACAAGGCCTTGTTATAAGTCAAATGATACTTCATTTCAAATCTTATATGAAGATTAATAATATACTAATGTAACCTCCTACAGCCTTATTAGGCTCAAAACCATGCTCAGATCTTGTTTATAGGATAGATAAGGCATAAAACCTACTCAAAGTCTCATTTTGGTCATTAACAAAGTGAAAAAGGGTAGTTTGTAATGATTGGTTCATGAAGGAGAAGGAAAGTTGGAACAAGTGATACTAGGGATAGTAATTTACCTTTATTCCCTTAAAATTTCATACACAAGATTAGGTTTTAAGGTCCTCAACTTTATGAACAATCACTAACAAGTTAAGAAGCCTAAAACCTTAGCTAAACCCCACATGTTTGATTTTCTATTTCTATTGCATTTTAGATCTTGATGGGTGAATGTTAGTGATTTAATATCACTTTAATGATGTCTACCATCTCCTAAAAAATTTAAATCAGTACATGTAACCATAGACCAGATATACATTGACAAAGAAAAGGCTATGTTTGACTAGTTTTTGGAGTGTACAGGTAGGTCTTGGGTGAAGCTGATACCGTGAGAGTTTTTTGGATTTTAAAAGAGGGTAAAATACATGATTTAAATGTTCACAAATCACTCACATAATATTAAATGTTCTATCAAGCATATATTCATCTCTAAATTAACTTCTTAGGATTATTTCATGTACACATACCTCATTAAAAATGAGACGATCTCGAAAAGACAAGCACATTTAATGCTTGATGAGTAATCCTTCTAGAAAAGGGTTGAGACACAATAGATGAAGTTTAGGATAAACTAAGAGAAACATATAATGAATTTCTTAACTTTACATGGTCATCTTTGTTGAGTATTATCATTGATATCAAAGGTATATCTTTAGAAGGTTGGTGTCAAAGGTGACTGAGCCTAGTTGATAGTGTGTGATCTGACAAGGTACATTGAGAGAGCATTGTCATTGAGAGAGTGTTATCATGAGATAGTGTTTCCATGAGATAGTGTTACCATGAGATAAAGAGAAAGAAAGAATTTTAAGGCAACTAATGACTTATGGTTGTATGAAGGTATAGGGCATTAATGACAAAATGCACATGAAACCTAGTCATGAGCCTAATCATGAAATCAAGAGGTATGTGCATGAAAATGGATCAACACAGATATATGAAGGTTTTATGGAACTATTTTATCATGTATGAAAGGCATTAAAGCATTCATGAGAGTTTTAGGGTAAACCTACAGGGGTAGGGTCTTCAATCTAGGTCTAAACCTATACCTCTCTTAGACCCTACCTGGCCTAATGAGTTATTAATATCATATTTTAAGGAAAGTATGAATATTTGAGCATGGAAAGAGGTGAGGTAAGTTTTTTAGGCATGTTTACAAATTTTGAGGTCATGGTTTAAAGGAAATTACATGAATTAATGTTCTAGGCCTTCTCAAGTTCATAGAATGAGGTCTCAAGACCTGAGAAGCACTTTTAGTGTTTTTTGGCATGCGTAACCTTCAAATGGGAACCTGAGATGTTAAGGAGAGATGGGGAAGGGTTAGTCCTTTATGAATAATCATTAACACCAAAACCTATATTAAACCTCCCTAAAACCCTAATAAGGACCCAATGTGAAATATATTGTTTAAATCAGCTCAAAATGGACTCAAATTCCTAGAATGTATATTAAATAATGTATTCAACTCTCCCAAGTACCTCCAAGTGGTGGTGGTTAGTTATATAAGAGAGAAAATACATAGATACATGCTTATTTGTCAATAAATTATTATATCTTTCAAAATTTACATTGGTCAAGAAAAGAAAATTAATGGGGAAGAAGCTAGAGACTCATTTTATTATGTCCATGATGATTTATGGATAGATTATAGCCTTAAAATTTTCTAATTTGATCATCCAAGTTAGCTAGTCACAAACATACCTAATGGTGCAAATAGTGCAAAACCCAAGCAGAGATGAGAAGATGGATTTGAGGGTCTGATCATGTTAGATTGATGAAAAAAAAGTGTATGAAGAGTTTATTTATGAATTTAAAGTAATTTTAATTCTTGGAATAATTTTTTTAGGTTAGTGTATAAGGTGACAAAGTTGCTTACAAAATGGCCTGTCTAGTTTAGATAAGACTGTGTAATATAAGGTCAAGAAATTGGTTTGTAAGACCAATATTTTCCATTATAACATATTATATTTGTATCTAAGGATGGTATGGATATATAATAGTACCATTTAAAAGAATAAAAATAAATTAAAATTGTCTACACAAGTGTTGGAGGTCTAAGTCACTATGAATGGTTTTTGAGGTAAATTGGCAGTTCTAAGTGAGTGAGTTGTAGAGATGTTCTTGAACATTTATCTCTTAATTGAAAGTGTTCCAATCATTTGGTGATGACCATAAGGTCATGTATAACCTATATACATGTTTAAATATTCATATTCTAGTATATTAAGAGTGTTTAAGCTTCATTTTTGTAAGACAAACTTTTGACGTATATAGGCCAAATAGGGCAGTTTGTCCTAAAGGACATTTCATGGTATGAATGAAAGATATAGGTCTAAAAAATAATGGAAGAGGTTAGAAGAGGTATTTTTATAAGTGGTTGAATGGTTTTTGATAATTAAATAATGCCATATAGGTTCAAGAAGATAATGCAATTAGGTCTCCATGAGGCCTTAGAGAAATGAGGCCTAATTATATTTTTTCAAACCAAAAGGGGTAAAATTTTCATTTGAATCATGCTCATGATATGTATTAAAACCTATTGTATGGTGTTTTATTATTTTTGGGAAACTATTATTTAGTTCCTAAATAATAAGGGGTATAGATTAAGGGGAAAAATCTACTTTAATATGGCAAAATATAGATTTTTATCAAATAATTTATATGAGGAAGAAAAGTAAACTTATCTAAAAATAGACTAAAATGAATGATTTAGGAGCTAGAAATTGAGATGCAGGACTGGTATACTATCTAGAATCTATGTCTAGACTTCATTTTATATTTGTATAAGAGTACCAAAAATGGATAGGAGTGGAACTAGTACTATAGTCCACCTTTTCTTCTATTTTCCTAAAGATCAGAGTTTTCTAGGTTTTATTTGCTAGGTCAATGTGAGTTTGTGTACCAAATTTCATAGGCTATAAGTCAGCATAGCTCACTATAGGTATATTTTAATCTCAAAAATCCTATATTTATATATACATATGCCAAAAAAAAATTCATTAAAATAAAAAGGGGAAAAAATTGGGTTAGGGGAAGAATGATTGCATGATCTAAAACCCCTATTATTTTGATCACTGCCTACATTAACCCTTAATCTAGGTCTCAGATCAAATATATTTCTCCCTTAGGGAAAGTGTATAATCAACACACATGATAGATTCAATAATGACTTTCACCTAGGCCCTTCCTTGATCAAGTATGAAATTTTATGTGTGATGTAGAATGATGAGTTATATTATTGACTAATTTTTTATTATGTCTAATGTGTCAAAATAGTAGGTGCTAGATATAAAATTCCTTGTGAATTAATTTAAATAGGAGACTCTTTATTTTGAATTTGAAAGCTCTATTTTCATTTACCTAACATTGGGAAACTTAAGGATGAAGCTAAGAAAGGGGATAAGACTCATCAAAAAAAGGAAACTGACCATTGGAACTCAACATGGCCCTAGACAAGAGCACTAAAAATGGACACTAGTGGTATTAGTGCTATAGTCCAACCCCAATGCTCTTATCTTACAGTCCCAAGACCTAGGGGGATGGAAAGAGGATAAAAAATATGACCTAGCTAAGGTGGAATGACTGTGTGAAAGGCTTGGGAAGACTAGGAATAGGCAAAAAAGGTTACTTAAGCATAAAATAAGACTAAAATGAATAAAATAAAGGCCATGGCCAAATGTGAACAAAGCTTATATTCTCCAATCAGAGTCTCCTATGAAAGGAGTATGAAAACACATGATATGTATGGTTTCTTGACCAATTTAGGGTGTATACATTTTCCCCCCTTTAATCTAGTGATGTAATGAAATGAAGTACTAGAGTAAAAGAAAGAAAAGAAAATGTGTACCTAAACCTACCTACATGGAGATAAGTGTACTAAAAAAGATTCCAACTCACTTCCTAGATAAGGAAGTGGATGGAGAGATGAATAGTGCTTGGAAAAAGAAGGAATCCCTAAAATGGATGCCCCTTATACTAAATCTAGAAATATAATCTATATAACATGGAGAAGGAAGGCAATGCTTGCCTCCTGTGTTGAATTTGACTAGAATGAGAAATGCTTAGAGGTCCAAAACTAATGATTTCCCTCTATTCCATATAAACTCATGTAGTCTAAAATGTGTGTATATAATTTGTATGATGTGAAGAGTAAAATATATCATGCCCCCACTCTGAATAATTTAAACTGGAACTAAGAAGTGCTTAGAGGTCCAAAACCAATGTATGCCTTTTGTCTTGCACAAACTTATGTAGTCTAGGTCTAGGTAATGTTATAGACCAAATGTTGCATATGATTATACAATCCAACTTGGTGACAACCTAGGTACAACTAAGTATAATCTAAAACTCTGTTAATGTGTAAGAAGAGAATGACATGTCTTTTCCATTCCAATCTATATAATCTTAGATGATGAAGAATCATGAACATCTATGTCATGCCACCAAATCTAGTATATGAGTGATGCATATGTATAGTATAGTAATCTTTATAACCACAAGTGATATGAACTATTATGACATGCCACATGTGCAAAACTAGAGATCAAAATAATGAGCTCTGCATTATGCCTATAATATGCTATATGGTCATGTAATTGTGTCATATTGTATAAAGCTATACATATGAGATGTGTAGTAATGTACATGCCCCCAAATCTGGTATCTAGTCTAAAACTATATCAAAGTCACTGTGAATCCATATAATCTGAACCAATGTATCTAACTAATATGTATATCTATAAACTAAAGGTATGTCTCTCTAAATGTATTGAATGATGGTGAGTGACCCATGTAATCTAAATCATTGTATAGTTTCACTGATCTAAGATGAATCTGATAATCTGAATACTTAAGGTGTAAGAACCATGATTAGTGACCCATGTAGTATGAATCATTGTATGTTTCAAACAATCTAAGTTAAATTTGATAATCTAAAAACATGAGGTGTAATAACCATGTTGAGTGATCCATGCAATTTGAATCATTATATGTTTTGAACAATCTGAGTTGAATTTGATAATATAAAAATTGGAGGTATATGAACCATGGTTTATCCATCTATGAAAGTGGATAAGCATGTTGGATATGTGTAGGAATATGAATAGTAGCAATGATGCCCCCCTTTTATGGAGAGGGATGAGATCTATGATAGAGGAGGTTGAGCCAAAAGTGATGACTAGTGGCGTAATGATAGAAATAAGGTTGGTATAGTTTGAATTGATTGAGAAGTTACTTGATTGATTAGACTAAGTTGTTTTAAAAGTTGAATAGGATTTTTATTGGTTAAGTTGAATTGTTTGATAGTTGAATGAGTATTTGATTGGTTAGGACCAAATTGTATGTTTGGGTAAAAAATTGGTATAGATATGTGTGTGCCATAGTAGGCAGATGATGTACTAAGAGAGGGATGCTCATGTGATATCAAAGGTATCATTTTTATGATTCCATGGAACAAAATGGATTGTAAAGAAAAGCTACGGGGTTGAAGTTATAGTAAAAATGGTATATTCCTTTGAATGAGAAAGTTATTTGATATAAGAGAATAGGATTGATTCTCAATTCGTTTGTGCATTGACTAGGCTAAGATTTGGCACTCTAGAGTAGGAGATATGCCAAGGAGATGAGCTCTTACCATGACTTAATTTGAGCAGTTGGAATCCTAAATTGAGGTTGGTGGGGAGATGACCGTGGTAAGTAGCTAAAACATGTGATTTTTACCTATTTGGAAGCCTATTTTTGATGTTTTTGAGCTATTTTGAATTTTTTAAAGAAATTCCACTAGTTATAGAACTCTTATCTAGGAGTTAGTGCTCTGTATAGTGTTCATCACTATTGTCTAGGTTCTAGTGTTGTTGTCTAGCACTAGTGTCCTTTTACAATGTTGTCCACTAGGGCTAGTTTTTTGAGTTTTGAGTTATTTCTTGTTGTTTTTATGTATCTTAGCTATTTTACTTGGCATGGTTAACTAATATATATGCTACTTACTAGTGTTTATGTAGGGTGAGGTATAGATGAGGTAGTTCCATAGAGTCTAGGTGATGAAGACACTAAGGTTGTTACCTTTGTCAGTTGATGAGAGAGATGTGATGGATAGGGTAGGGTTGGGTCATATGTGTGACCTAGGTACTATGTAATGGGATAGGTATCTGATTACTACCTTATGTGAGAGGTGGAATGTGGAAACTTATAATTTTTGGCTTCCTAATAGAGATATTATGATTACTCTAGAGGATGTGTACCATATTTTGAATTTGTCAGTTAGTGGATGGAGGGTGACATTATAGGGTGACATAGGTGTGGATGTTATTGATCATGTGTTTTTGTAATTTGTTGGTGTGCCTTCAAGAATACATAGGAGAGGTAGTGATAGTGATGTATTATTGTCAATTATTATGCATTCAAGTGTTCTACATCTAAAAAAGTGATTGGCCATGTTGTTGGCTTCATTTATTGGTGTGGATGGGAGTGGGGTGTTGATTGCATATAGGATGCATAAGATCATCAAAATGTAGAGGTGTATGGTACTATGCTCTCATGGGGTAGGAATATGATTACCCATTTATACAGGGACCTTTATAGGTTTACTCAAGAGGAAATTAGTGGTGGTGTGAGCATGGTTACTTTATTGCATTATTGGGCTTATGATCACATAGCAGTTGTGTAACCAAAGGGATTACTGAGGGAGAGGTGGGCACCTCTACAACTATTTGAAGAGTGGTGGATGAGTATTTTGGCTATCTAATCTCCTAAGATAGATCATTATAGATGAGTTTTAGATAGATTAGTGGCTTAAGATATCATATAGAGGCCCTATAGAGGATTCCTTGGGTGGATTAAGGATGGAGTGTAGTTATAGTATATGAGGGTCAGTTGTTGGCTACATGACCATTGGGTTGGAGTGTATGAGCAATTTTAGTATGAGTGGGTGACTAGATAGTTTAGGGTACCATAGGATGTGGCCCCTATAGTGTGGGTGTGGGTGTGGAGTGTATGGACACCAATAAGGGTAGGAGATCGTGAGAGACTTATCAAGGTTGAGTTATCACCATTACCTTTAGATGTATGAGGTGCAACTATAGATATTCTTGATGCAAATGATATTGGATGCATAGAGGCATATACCATATGGTGGATGATGCATCGATGGGATCTATTATATCTTATTAGTAGAGGGGATACCCCTGAGTATAAGGATCCTGCACTGATCCAGATGATGAGAGGTAGGCATTGATTAACATTTGAATTATGTAAAAGTTTGTGCTTATTTTAGGTTGTCTTGAAAATGTATGTCTAATGTAGTGTTTGTAATTTTATGTGTAGGTGGGGTGGGAGGTGCTTAGGATGAAGCACCTATTGAGGGAGGAGGTGGAGATGATGGGTTTTGGGAGACCATCATTGAGTTGACACTCTAAGAGCTGACATGGCATGTTTTTGATGATGCAATGGAGGAAGGTTTGATAGAGCAAGTGATAGTTATAGTTATAACTAGTTATAGTTATAACTAGTTATAGTTATAACTAGTTATAGTTATAACTAGTTATAGTTATAACTAGTTATAGTTAAAGTTATAAGGATAATATAGCTACATCTACATATGTTAGAGCAATGGGAGAGAGAGATGAGCTAAGGATTGAGATAGATATGTGTAGGATGCCTCTACCTGATTATGGATTGGTGAGTACATAGATTATGGATGAGTACACAAATATTTAGATGTGGTATGTAGACTTGCACAAGGAGCATGGTCAGTTGCTAGAGTAAGATAGTTTCTGTAAGAGGCATTTGAGATCTTGATGAGGTGAAGGGTCATCAAGTGCTAGTATAGACTATGGGACTTGTAATGGAGGAGAGAGTAAGAATGAGAGTGAGGGCATGATGCCTATTCATGATTGATTATATTTGATACAATGTATATGTATTTGAAAACTTGGTTATACATATATGGATGTTGGCTTGATTTTGGTTCAGGCATGTTGTGTTATGGATTATGGAATAGATTGGTATTGCAATGTGTTGATTAGAAATAGTTGATCTATTATTGATGTTTAAGGTTATATATGTTTGGTAAAATGGTACTTGGGATATGTGATTTGGTTTTTTTGTTGATAAGTGTGATGTTGGGTGTGTATTTCAATTTGTATGTAAGTAAATAACTATATTTGGTTTATAATTATGTGTGGGAAAAAAATTTGTTGGTTTTGTAATTGGGAAAAGCATTGGGAAAAATTGAGCTATTTTAAGATTGGTAAATTAGATTTGGTAAGATATGGATGTTTTATAAGCTATTTTTGGCTATGGATAGTTATTAAGAATGTTAGTTATTAGTATGTGGGGATGTAAGATAACACGTTCTGCATTTTATGTCCTTGAGATTGGCTCAAGAATATAAAAGATAGCTTGACCTTTGGATCCATTTTTGACTTGCTAAGTGAAGCTATGAATTGATGCTGGTATGAATGTGTGCCATATCACTCTGTGTTGTATCACTATCTAAACCCTGATGGCCAACTAAACAAGTGCTCATGCTGTGTAGGAATATGTTTTGTATATGATATTGTCTGCTATGTACTAATTATAGCTAGACATGGATATTCTATAAAATGTAACTTTATTGGACATACAATAGGAACTATGTGCTATAAATAAGGGTCGTATATCCATAATCATGTACGCTATGGCCTCTACTATGATGTGTATGACTAATCCATAGATCAAACTAGAACTAAAAATTTTGATGCGGGATCATTTAATCTCAACCATAGTGGATTGTTGTGTGAGATATGACCCATAAAATCTGGTCATAGTGAATATTTATCATGATAAATACTATGTTATGTGGGTTCATTTAATCTTATCCATAATGGATTGCTATGTGAGATAGGACCCAAAAAATTTGGTCGTAGTTTATATTTCTTGTGAGTATTACTCTACTACAGTGCCTATGAATTTTTTGTATAATGTGTATGGAACTACACTATGTACTCATTGAACTATAGTTTTATAAGTAGGATACTCTCATTGTATTAGTATAGGAGATCTCCTATGAGGCTCTATCTTAGAACCTGCATTACTCTCAATATGAATGACCAATGATTCTTATAAAGGAATGTCCTAGGATGACTCAGTCATGGAATAATGAGGTCTTTGGTTCCATGATGGAGGATATTTTAGTGCCCCCTATGTGAATGCTATGATTCCATTATCAACACATATATTAATTCAATCCCTATGTCCATGGATATGATGATAGTTATACAAGTGTTGATGTGGCTATTTCTATAGGAGATGTGGATCTCATTGACGAGTAGAAGGTAATGTGATTAACCTCATATCTAAGAGTGATAATAATATGATAGATGGGATATCCTTCTCTAAATCAAACTGTAGTGGTGTCTTGATATTGTTCTCTTTAGTGCATACTGTCGGTTATACTATGGATACTGGCTCTCTAATCTTAATCAGTTATAGAATTTTATAGCATAAGTGCTTGAAAGAAGACTTTGTTTGATATAGTAGATGCTCAAGGAGAGTTTGGTGAAGCCCCTTAATAAAGATACGTTGAATATATAAATTTAATGGTTTGTATATTAATCTTAACATGTGATTCTTGAATCATAATATACAATCACTAACTGGATCTAAAGTATTTTGATGTAAAGTTGTAAGTTTCTCATATGTGACATGAGGGCCCATGTTTACTATGTAATGTCTAAGAAATGCCTCTTCTAAGTCATCATATGTACACAAGGAACTAATGGGGAGTAGATGAAAGAACTAGTTCTATGCTTCCCCCACTAATCTCTACTATAATAACTTGAGTAGAATCAAAGGACCCACATTATATGGCAAAGCCTTTTGAAAGGCTTGAAGGTATATAAATGGATCTCTATTTCCATCAAAGTGAGGCAATGATGGTATCTACAAATTCTTAGGCAATGAAGATTTTATAAATGTCTTCAAAAGAGGTTTACCATATAAATCATTGGCATAAATCTAAGACTTATAGGCCTTATTTTCTAAGGTAAGAAGATGTACTTGGTGTTTTAATAATACAATTGCATGCATTAAAGAGATAATATCCTAGGATGGTACATTAGCATCTTGAAGTGGTTCATTTAATCATTTAATTTGATTGTTAATTTTAGCCATTAGAATGCTACATTTAGCAATTGGATCATAAAGAGGGGGTATGCTCGCTTGAATCTTGGGGGTAATGGTAACTTGGGCCATACTAGAGGGATGTGAGCTACCATTCTCTTTAGGTGAAGAGTGAGAATTGGGTTCTACTGTAGTGAGGAGTTGCTTGGGAGATTCATTGGTATCTTTATGTTTTAGTATATCACATTATAATTGAGTAGAAGATGTGCTATTAGCATGAACATGTGCATTATTTGAAATAGAATCATGCATAGAAGTAGAAACAACATTTGGAAGTGCATTATGTTTGAGAGAAGGAGTGAGAGAAGAGTTAGAAACATGAGATGCATATTCTTCCTCTTCACTATGTTCATAATAATCATCATTGTTCCATGCATTGTCATCATTGGAATATTTTTAATAATTACTCTCATTTTCATATTCATTTGCATGTTCACTATCATGCTCATTATTAATTTCAGTGTAACTAGGGAGAGGTGTAAGAGAATAATTTAATTCTTTTCTAATATGAAATAATGTATCATTTTAAATTGGAATATCATGTGCATAAATGTTATCCATATGTGGATTAAATGCATTATTTTCATGATAATTAAGAGAAAGAGATTTATCATTTATATCTTCTTTGGACATAGTAGAGTTAGGAACATGAGATGTATAATTTGAACTATGTAGTGGTAATTTGATTCTATTGCATTTATATTGTTGTAATTCAAACATATAAGTAGCAAAAGAGAGAGAGAGATTAGGTTTACATGGAAATAAATTATCAACAATAGTAGGTTCACTTCAAAGTGCATGACTAATTTGTTCATTTGGTGAAATGTACATAGGAGAACGAGATGAAAAGTACCTTTCCCATTTATCAAAATTATTTTATTTAGAAGAGGTAATAAAAGAGATAGGTTTGAGAGAATAAGATGCATATACTTGTACTTAACTATCACTATCATGTATATCATCATATTCCTCATTACAACAATAGTAATTATATTAATTACAAATAAAATCATTTTACACATTTTTAGCTAATGTGCAATTTTGTAATTTTGTCCATTCATTGTCATAATTATGAGAAAATTTTAAAAATTGATCTATGGGATGAGAGGGAAGAAGTGCCTTAGTGGCCATTTTATTTATTTCACCAAAGAGAATATTGAAAAGTACTATTAAGCAAATAAATGCAAAAATAACTACAAACATGGAGATTTTGAAATTACTTTTGACAATCCAAATAATTCAAAAAAAATATCAAACTATTTTTGTAAAAATTTTAAGGGAGGAAAACATGGGGTTTGAGGACCTAGTTTGGAAATCTAGGGTTTTATAAATTTTCAAAATTATGCAAAAGTTTTAAATTCTAAAAATAATTTTGAATAGATTAAATGCATAAACATTTATACAAAAATTAGAAATTTTAATTTTAAATTTTTGCACAAAAAATCTACTAATATTGAAATTATTTTTGACAAAGTAAACAATTTGAAAAAATTCCAAAATGTTTTCCTAAAATTTGCAAGGAAGGCTTGGAGTTTGAGGACCTAGTTTAGAAATCTAGGGTTTTAGACTAGGGTTTAAGAATTTTTGAAGATTTATGCAATAATTTTAAATTCTAAAAATAATTTTTAATAGGATAAATGCACAAATATTTATACAAAGATTAGAATTTTGAAATTAATTTTTTTTACATAAAATATGAAGGAAAAACCCTAAGGGTAGCTAGGGTTTTAGATTTATTCAAAGTAAGTTAGGTTCACCAAATGTTTTATTATTTTTGGGAAACTATTATTTAGTTCCTAAATAATAAGGGGTTTGGAGTAAGGGGAAAATCTAGTTTAATATAGTAAAATACATTTCTTTTTATCAAATAATTTATATGAGGAAGAAAAGTAAACTTATCTGAAAATAAATTGAAATGAATGATTTAGGAGCTAGAAATTGATAGGTAGGATTGGGACACTATCTATAATCTAGGTCTAGCCTTCATTGTATGATTTTATAGGAGCACAAAAAGTGGACATGAGTGACACCAGTGCTATAGTCTACCTCTTTCACTTTTGTCTTGAGGATCAAAGTTTTATAGGTTTTGTTTGATAGGTTAGTGTGAGTTTGTGTACCAAATTTTAGAGGATAAAGTCAATATATCTTATTATAGGTCCATTTTAATCTCCAAAAACATATATTCATCTACACACATTCAAAAAATAAATGTATCAAAATTACAAGGGAAAAAAATAGGTTAGGGGAAGAATGATTGCATGATCTATAAAACCTATTATTCTAATCACTTCTTACATTAACCCTCAAGCTAGGGTCTCAGATCAAATGTAGTTCTCCCTTTGAAAACATGCCTAATCAACATGCACAATATATAAAAGAATGGCTTTTTCCTAGGCCCTTCCTTGATTAAGCATGCAAGTCTATGTGTGATGTAGAATGCTGAGCTATATTATTGACTAATTTTTTATTATGTCTAATGTGCTAAAGTAGTAAGTGCTTGATATAAAATGCCTTGTGAAGTATTTTATATAGTAGACTCTTTATTTTGAATTTAAGACCTTTATTTTCATTTGGATGACATTGAAAAACATAAGGATGAAGTTAAAAAAGGGGCTAAGACTCATTAAGTGAAGGAAATTGATCATTGAAACTCAAAATAGCCCTAGATAAGAGTGCTATAAATAGACACTAGTGACACCGACACTATAGTCCAAACCCAATGCTCCTATCCTACATTCTTGAGATCTAGGGGGATGGAAAGATGACAAAAACGTAACTTGCTTGAGGTGGAATGAGTATTTGAAAGGCTTGGGAAGATCAGGAATAGGAAAAAAGGTGACTTAAGCATAGAACAAGATTAAAATAAAAAACAAAAGACATGGCCAAATGTGAACAAAGCTCATATTCTCAAGTCGGAGTCTCCTATGAAAGGACTATGAAAAAAAATGATATGTGTGGTTTCTTGACTAATTTAAGGTATATACATATGGATTAAATAAGATATTTAAGGTGTATGGCTGACCAAGTAGAGTGTGAGCATGAGACTAGTATATATGCAAGGTAGTTTAGGCCCAATTTGAAGTAATATAAGTGAATAATATCTTTCTTGGTAGATCAGAAGGAGGTATTGAAATGAGACCATAACATAAGAGAAAAGGTGTGGTGATTAAAATTCATGAGGTGGTTCAGTTGGTGCTAAGTCACTTAGGGAGTTGGTGCTTCCTTATAATTAGGTGCTTGATAAAACCTAGTCAAGTGGGTACTTGACTTATTTGGGGTTAGTGCTCTAAGTTGAGTTGGTGCTCAACAAAATTTGATCTTTCATTTTATAGGATTGTAGTCCATTTTTAGAGATCACAATGGGTTTTATTCTCCTTATATGTTTCCTACTCATATGTGTGTTATATTATCCCATGCTCATCTAAATGGTTCTTTATATTTTGCTACATCATTATGTTATTTTCATAGTTTATGAATGATTGAATATAATTGAATGAAATTTTTTAAAACACTAGTTCACCCCCACTCTCAATGATTCTTCTTCTAATAATTGGTATCATAGTTTGGTCCTTTGAAGTAGGCCTAATATCTTAAAGGAGATTCTATAAGCTCAAACTTATTTAGTCATTAAGTACAAGGAGGTTTCTCAACCAATAAGGTTCCTCTATTTAGTGGGACTAACTATGAATTTTGGAGCATCATAATGAATACCTATCTAATGTATTTAGGCTATGACATATGGTAATATATTTTTCATGGATTCATTCCACCTTCTACACCACCAATTGATGTAGAAGGCAAGAAATCAAGTGAGAATAAATCTAAGGCAATGAATGCCATCTTGTGTGGTCTTTTAGAGGTATAATTTATAAAGGTCATGCATTGTGATACATATAAAAGGATTTGGGAAAAGTTGTAGACCATCTATGAAGGAGACACTAAAGTCAAGTTAGCAAAGTTGTATATCCACCAAAGGTAGTTTTAAATTTTGAGAATAAAAGAGGATGAAAATATTGCATCTTATCTATTAAGAGTAGATGAAGTGGTAAGTGTCATCAGATATCTAAGAGAAAATTTAGAAGAATCAATAGTAATAAAAAAGGTACTGATATCACAGACATCTAAGTTTTATTCATAGGTGTCTGCTATGGAGGATATCAATGATCGTAACATACTATAGATGGATGAGCTTTATGTCATATTTACTACCTATGAAATGAGAAAAAGTGATGTAAGACCTTATAATAAGGAAGCTGCATTCAAATTTGAGAAAAAGTCACAAGGTAAAAAGGCTAAGGATGATGTTGAAACAAACATTAATGATGACAATTTAGAAGCCATGTTTTTTTTAGACAACTAAGGAAAGGATTAGGTAAGTATAAGGGCAAGTTTCCATTCAAATGCTTTAACTATGGTTAGATTCGTCACTTTGCATCTAAATGTCCTAACAAGGATAAGAATGATCATCATGGAGAAGATTATTAACATCATGGTGATGATCAGAAGGTCTATAATCATGTCAAGAGAAAAAGGGTCGTTTAAGAACAAGAGAAGTTTTTTTACCAAAGAAGATAGTAGCTCATCTAATATAAGTGACACAAGTATATATGATAGTAATGATCATGATAAAAATGAAACCTTATTTATGGATATAGAAATAGACAATGAGGTTTGTTCAAAAGGGTAGTCTTATGGATGATGAATAATTATATGAAGAAGAGGTTGAAGTAAACATTGAAGAAAAATTGGTGATTTCTCTAAAGGAGTTAAAATTCCAAAGAAGGAAGAATTAGAAACTAAGATCATTAGTTAAGAGTTATGAGGAACAAATCAATATCTTTAAATAGAGACTAAGAAACAACACCAATGAACATGAGGAGATCATTAAATAATTAAAAAATCATATTTAAATTATCTTTGCAAGTCTTAATACCAAGGAGGAATAATGTATCAAGTTTGGAATAGAAATGGAGTCCTTGAATGTAGAATTAGATCAAAAAACAATCAAGTTGAAGACACATAAGAAATTTAAAAAGAGTAATGAAGTCATTGGTGATATTTTAAATAATTAAATTTATCCACATGACAAGATAGGTCTTGGGTTCAAATAATACCAAAAGGAAAAATAGGAGAGTCAAACCTCAAAGACTTATGCAAAAAATCTCAAATTTGAGACTCAAATTGATCATCAATAAGTTAAGAAGGTTATGACTTATTCAAGAGATAATAAAGGTAAAGGTGCATCAATCAACAAAAAATAGACAAGGTATATTAATTCATTAAATGGTTACTATTTCTCATGCAATCAATATGAACGTAGAACTATGTATTTTAGACATTATGCAAGAATAAATTCCTCATGGAGGAATAGGGTGAATGTCCATTTCAATAGTAGAAGTAGAATATTATGCTATAATTGTGATCAGAGAGGAAATATTACAATGGATTACAAGATGAGGCATATGAGGAATATTAGTCAAGACAA
The DNA here is from genome assembly GCA_037957365.1 of Torreya grandis. Classification (NCBI taxonomy): domain Eukaryota; kingdom Viridiplantae; phylum Streptophyta; class Pinopsida; order Cupressales; family Taxaceae; genus Torreya; species Torreya grandis. The sequence goes on along the minus strand of JARHVA010002258.1, from coordinate 1,531,948 downwards.
GAGGTTATATATTCATACCACTGAGAAGTGGATCAAGAAGTTAAACCCTATGGATAAGGTGAAGGAGGAGTAGAAGACTAAAGGAGAAGAATCTATGATAGCTCAGACTACCTTTCACATTTAATATGAAGGTATGAAATGGTATATAGATAGTGGTTTCTCATGTCACATGATAGGGGACAATAAAAATCTCATATCATTAAAGAATAATGTTGTAGGAACAGTGATATTTGGAGATAACACAACTTCCAATATAATTGGCAAGGGTATCTTAAGTTTGGATAATGGGAATACCAAGACATTAAATGTGTTGTATGTGGAAGGTTTGAAACATAACCTAATTAGTGTAAGTCAAATGTGAAATCAAGGACACACACTAACCTTTCATGATAGAGGGTGTGATATAAGGAGAGCCAAATCAAGAAGGTTAATTACCAATGCTAAGAAGACTAAGAACAATATATATGTCTTAAATGAGATCAAGGAGTTATTATTTATGATCAAGATGGATGAATGTTGAGTATGGAATATAATATTGGACCACCTAAAATTTGACAATATAGTAAAGATAAACACTAAGAAGTATATGAATAACATGCTTAAGATCACCAAACCAACAAACACACTTTGAAAGGCATGTCAACATGGTAAGCAAACTAGAAGAAGGTTCAAGTCTAAGGAGTAATCTGCTATAATACCTTTAGAGTTAATACACATTGATATTTGTTGGTATACAATAATCCAAAGTATTAAAGGAGATAGCTACTTCATGTTACTCATATATGACTATACAAGAATGACTTGGGTAGCATTCTTAAGAGAAAAGTTAGAAGATCTTGATAAGTTAAAGGCATTCAAGGATCATGGTGAGAATGAGAAGAGTGAAAATATCAAATGATTAAGATATAAAAGAGGAGGATAGTTTTTTTCCAATGAGTTTGATGAATTATATTAGGTCCATGGGATAAGGATATAGTTCTCAATAGCTAGAACATCTCAATAGAATGGGGTAGTGGAAAGAAAGAATAGGATAGTTCAAGAGATGGAAAGAACTATGATAAATGATTCAAGGTTAGATTATGGATAATGGAGAGAGGAAGTAAGAACTATAGTCTACATTATAAATAGAGGAAAGATAAGGACTAATGGTAATAAGACCCCTTATGAAATTTAGAAAGGTAAACCTACTAATGTGGAACATTTTAGATTGTCTGGAAGAAAATACTTCAAAAGAGATGAGGAAGACTTAGGTAAGTTTGATTCTTGGTCTAATGAAAGTATATTCTTGGGATAATAATTAGTAAGCTCAGCCTATAGATACTATAATAAGAGGTTGAAAAATATATTGGAAAGCACCAATGTGAAGATTAATGAGATAAATAAATCACACTCACAATTAAAGGATACATCATATAATTTAGACTTCAATAGTGAAGAAGAAATAATAGAGATTAATGAGGATAAATAAGAATTGGAGGAAAGACAAGAATCAAAAGGCCCTTTAAGATAGATTCAAAGAAATCATCCTAAATCACAAATCATTGGCAACAAGGATGCATGCATGCAAACAAGAAGAAGGCTAGTAAGTAACCTAAATCAAGATGTTATTGATCTATTGTCTAATATTGAACCTAAGAACGTTTTAGAATCAAATAGAGACAATTTTTAGATAGGTTCTATGAATGAGGAGTTAGACCAAATAGAAAAGAATGAGACTTAAGAACTAGTTCCTAGGCCTAAAAACAAGAATGTTATTGGCACAAAATGGGTATTTAGGAATAAGTTGAAAGAATATGGATAAGTTATTAGGAACAAGGCTATATTGGTATACAAAGGGTATGATAAAGTTAAATGGGTATATTTTGAGGAGGCCTTTGCTCTAGTAGCAAGATTGGAGGCTATAAGATTGTTTATAACATATTTAGGATTAAAAGGGTTCAAGGTATACTAGATGGATGTCAAATTTGATTTTCTAAATGGGAACTTGGAAGAAAAGGTGTACTCTCATTATCAGGTAACAAGGAGTATGTTTACAAATTTAAAAAGTCTCTTTATGGTATAAATCAAGTTCCTAGAGCTTGGTATGCTATATTGGATAGGTATCTATTGGACTAAGGATTAAAAAGAGGAGATGTAGATAGTAATTTATACATAAAGATAGAATACAACCATCAGTTGATAGTAGTTATCTATGTGGATGACATCATCTTTGGTGAAAAAAATGAGAATATGACTAAGGTATTTGAAGATGTGATGAAGAAGGAGTTTGAGATGTCCATGCTGGGAAAACTATCATTATTTATTGGGTTAAAAATCATTTAATTAAAAAAAGGTATAATCATTTCACAAGCTAAGTACATAAGAGAGATGTTGAAGAAATTTGAGATGGAATATTGCAAGGTTGTTAGCACACCTATGATCATAGGGTGTAAGTTAAGAAAGGAAGATGAGTCTCTAAAGGTCAATCAAACATCATATAGGTTAATTATTGGAAGTTTTTTATATACTACTATCTTTAGACCTAATATTGTGTAAGTAGTAGGTCTTTTAGGAAATTTTAAGTAGACCAAAAGGAAAATCATTTACAAGCATTCAAAATGATACTTAGGTATCTCAAAGGGACTATATAGTTTAGCTTGTGGTATCCTAGGATCAAGTAATTTAACTTGATAACCTATACAAATGTAGACTAGGTAGGGATTATAGATGATGGGAAGAGCACTAGTGGAGGATATTTATTCTTAGGAGAATGCCTAGTATCATGGATAAGCAAGAAACACTCATTTGTGGCATTATATATTTTTGAGGCTAAATACATTGAAACAGCTTCATGTTGCACTTCGGTCTTATGGATGAGACACACCTTAAAAGAATACAAGGTAGATTATTATAGTCCTAGCCCTATCTATTATGATAATTCAAGTGCTATAATAATCTCAAATAACCCTATCATGCACTAAAGAACTAAACACATTCCCATTAGGTATCAATTCCTAAGAGAGAAAGTAAGTGAGTAAAGTGTTAAACTTGAGTATGTTTTTACAAAAGATCAGATTGTAGACATTTTGACCACGCCACTTCCAAAGGTAAATTTTGAAAATCTAAGACAAGAATTGGGTGTAGTTCCTGCCCATAATAACCATTAAGGAATTTAAGTGCTTAGTAGAAGATAATCAGGTAGTTCATTAGCCCCAATAATAGGTGAGTATTTTTGAGAAGGTATGCATGGATATAGGGGAGCATGTTTGTTTGGTGCCTCGTAGACTTATAATATTGTGTTTTGAATGTTCTGATTGTAAAGAGGTGTGATCTAAGAAGTTGTAGGTATATATTTTTCATTAATGTCAAAGGGGAATAAATTTTAGAATGAGAGAGAAATATCCTATTGAGAAATGTTTTTGAGAGTGTTTACCATCAATGAAATAGGGGGAGATTATTGAGTATTGTCATTGATGTCAAAGGTGCATCTTGAGAAGGTTGGTGTCGAAAGTGACTAAGCCTAGTTGGAAGTGTGTGATGTGATAAGGTGCATTGAGAGAGAATTATTATTGAGTGTTATCATGAGAAAAATAAAAATAGAGAATTTGAAGGCAACTAATACCTTATGGTTGCATAAAGGTATAGGTCATTAATGACAAAGTTCATATGAAGCCTAGTCATGACCTAAAGAGGTATGTGCATGCAAATAGATGAACACAAACATATGAAGGTTGTATGTCACTATTTGAGCATGTATGAATGGAATTTAATCACTCATGGGAGTTTCATGATTATCCTATAGGGGTAGTACCTTAATTTTAGGTCTACACCTGGACCTCTCTTAGACGCTACCTAGCCTAATGAGGTATGAAGATAGGATTTTAAGGCTAGTATGCATATGTGAGAATGGAAAGAGGTGAGATAAGTTTTTTTAGGAATGTTACCAAAGTTTGAGGTCATGGTTTGAATTAAATTGCATGAATTAGTGTTTTAAGCCTTTTTTAGGTTCATAGAATGAGGTCTAAAAACTCGAGAAGCACTTTCAAAAATTATTTGGAATGTGTAACCTCTACATGGTAACTTGATCTGTTAAAGAGATATGGTTAAGGGTCCTAGATAAGATCTCTAGGCATTGGTTTTGGATGTAAGGGTTAGTCCTTTATGAATAATTATTAACACCAAAACCTATGTTAAACCTCCCTAAAACCCTACTAAGGACCCAATGTGAAAGATATTGTTCAAATAAACATAGAATGGATTAAAATTACTAGAAAATATCTTGTATTATGTATTCAAATCTCTAAGTTACCTCCACATGGTGGTTAGCTAGATAAGAGAGAAAATGCACAGATACAGGTTTGTTTGTCAGGAAATTGCTATAACTCTCAAAATTTAAATTGGTCAAGAAAATAAAATAGATGGGAGAATCTAGAGACTCATTTTTTATGTCCATGATGATTTATAGATATTTTATATTATTAAAATTTCTAATTTGCCTATCCAAGTTATCCAGTCACAAATAGATATAATGGTGCAAATAGTGTAAAACCCAAGTAAAGATGAGAAGATGGATTTGAGGGTTTGAGCATGTCAGATTAATGAAAAAAATGAATTAAGGGTTTATTTATGACATGTAATTAATTTTCATGGTTGTAATATTTTTTGAGGTTAGTGTATATGGTAAAAACTTTGCTCACAAAATGGTCTATCTAGTTCATCTAAGACTATGTAATATAAGGTCAAGAAATTGGTCTACAAGACCAATATTTAACATTAAAACATAAAATATTTATATTTATGGATGGTTTATAGATCTCATAGGACCATTTAAACAAATAAAGATCCATGACAAGTCTCTACACATGTGTTGGAGGTCTAAGTCGCCATGACTGGTTTTTGAGGTAAAGTGGCAACTCTAAGTGACTGAGTTGTAGAGATGTTATTGAGCCTTTATATCTTGAGTGAAAGTGTTACAAGAATTTTATAATAACAATAAGGTCATGGAGAATCTATAAACATGTTTTATTTTTTATATTTTAGTATATTGAGAGTGTTTAAGCTTTATCTTTACAAGATAGACTTTTGAGGTACATAAGCCTAATATGGTAGTTTGTCCTAAAAGAGCTTTCATGGTACGAAAAAAAGATAAAAGTATAATAAAGCATGGATGATGTTATAAGAGGTATTTTTATAATTTATTTAATGGCTTTTTATTGTTAAAAAATGCAATATAGGCCCAAGAATATCAATTTTTGGCATTAGGAGGATAAACCTAATGCAATTAGGTCTCCATGAGGCCTAAAAGAGAAATGAGGCCTAATTTTGTTGTTGAAGAACAAAAGGGGTCAAAAATTCATTTGAATCATGTCAATAATATTTTTTAAGACCTATTGTGTGGCTTACATGAGAGGTTGAAGGTGTGTGGCTAACCAAGTAGAGTGTGATCATGAGATTAGTATATATGCAAGGTAGTTTAGGTCTAATTTGAAGTAAGTAATATAAGTGAATAAGATATTATTTGGTAGAGTAGAAGGAGGTCTTGAAATGAGACCATAATACTAGATTAGAGGTGTGGTGATAAAAATTTATGAGGTGGTTGAGTTGGTATCGAGTCACTTAGATAGTTGTTGAGGTCAACATACCCCCATTCCTAAAAAATGGAGACCCTTGAGTTAAATTGTGTAAATTTATACCATAAATTTGAAAATTCATCTAATTAAAATACCACTAGAATGTTTTTTCACATTATTTTTATTTAAATATAGTTTACACCTGATTTGGTTGGCATATTTTTTCATGATTCTAATTCACTCTTGTCTAAAATTACTAACATTTGATCCTTATGTTTTAGGTTGCATGTTTAATAGAGTCAATTTGGAATGAAAAATGGTTTGGTTTTAATGATTTAATATTTTAATAACCTTTGGTCTATTGAAAATAAAGTTTAATTCATGTTTGATTAGCTTAAACCCCTAACTCCAAAACCCTAGCTCATGCCCTTTGAATTGAATTCAAATTTGGTGGGAACATTTTTTGTGGGAACACTTTAAATTGACTTAATTTATATTTTATATTAAGGTCCTAATTATGTTTATCAACATGACTAAGACCTTATTCCAAAATCATTTTCCTAAGTTCTTCATGTTTTGATCCCCTTTTGTTCCATCTTGTCTTAGCATGATCTAACTAAGTGCAAATTTCCTTTTATTATACCATAGACTTATTTCTAGTTTTATCCTAAGGTTTAGTCATGTTTATTAACATGACCAAACCCTAGTCTAAATTTTTTATGTTCTGTCTCTTTATTTTCCTAAGCCCCCTTGGTCCCTTTGTTTCCACATGGTCTAACTAACCACTGGGACTTTTTTTAATGTCTTCAAACTTAGCCTAAATAAATCCTTTTACTAAGACTCTATGCCATGTCTTGGTAATATGTGTGGGGTCCCATTTATTATGTTTATAACTTAGCTCAATACTTTAGCATAAACCTTTAATTGTATTTATTAATATGAATAAAAACCATAGTCTAAAACATTAGGCTAAGTCTTTTATTTTCCCTGATCATTGATTTAAATGCCATTTTATTTACAAGATCAACGATCTATGTTTACTTAGGTGATCAAGATCTAATAGTGTGAGGTTGAGGACAAATCTATAGAACTAAGCTAAAGTTTGGGCATCTTTCAGAGATCAATGATATGCATTTTCTTGGGCCAGATTGATCTAATGATGTGTATCAAGTCAAATCTTAAATAGATCTTTGGGATGAGTGAGAGAGAACCTGATAACCAATCTTATTTAATATTGTAGATCAAGATCCAACAGTCCATGCTTACTTAGATAAATATGATCAGACGGTGTGTAGTGAATGTTGAAAATTTAAGATGAATGTGGAGATGACACATGGATTAGCTATGGGCCACTAAATTAAAGATTGCGTATCTTTTCAATATCAATTATTTGTGGATGAGAATACATATTAAGATCAATATTCAATGGAAAATGAGGTATAATTAATTAGGATGATCCAACAGAGCATGTCTAGTCTAGATGATCAAGATCAATGGTGCATAGCAAATGTTGAAAGTTCAAAGAGAATGTGGAAGTGAAAAGTGTCATAACCACAAGGAATGTGATGAGAATATAATGGTATTCAATTTCTTGGATCAATATTGATGGACCACATTGGTTTGAATCAAGGTAACAGTCATTTTTAAAATATGAACAATCAAAATGCCATGAAAAAGCCACATGGATGCCATTATAGAGCCACATAAGATAAACCAATCTGTTCAAGAGATTTTACAGACCTAAGAAACCAAGGGCATGAACACACAGTCCAATTAGGATCTAATTAAAAAATCTCATGTGAGTTCAAAATAGATACCACCATTGGAACACTTTAAAAACCTTCAAAAAAACCCTAGAAAGCATGAGAACCCTAATTAGACCCTATGAGAATTATATTTGAACCAAGGAAGATTAAATCATCATCTATGCAAGATAATTTGGCCTAAAAGTTAAATTGTAGTCCATTAATGAGAAATTTAGTATAATTTCTAGAAATAATAGCTCAAAAAAGTGTTTCAAAGGAAGATACGAGTAAATAGTCCTAGGAAAAGGGAGCCCTCTCCAATGATCTCAAGTAACTTGAATATAGGATAGTGTATGTATTAGATAGCTTAGTTAGAGAACCTACTACACTCAATCCAATTAGTCTAATTACAGATGATGAGTTTATAAGAACACATTGCCTATAGATTAGTCCATTGGGGAAGTCTTGTGTATTCTAGAAACATTTGTGGAAAGGATAATTATCCCAAAACTTGTACTTTTGTAATTGGATAGGAATGAACAATATGTTTCCTTGTGTCCTATAAAAGGAGAATTATAAATTGTAAAAAGGGGGAGTTCTTAGAGCCAAAATCCAATTGTAACTTTTTAGAAATTAATATAAGCAAGGGATTCTACAAAGTTTATCCAAATTTGCTTGTGTCTTTTGTTATTCTAGCTTTCGCTATGCCCTTAACCATTGGTGTATCTAGAGATATGTGTGGATGAATTATGGATTACATACCTCTTTTATATACTTGTTACATTTGTCTATGTTAGATAGGTCAACCTATGGAATAACCTTGGCTAAGTAGACTATATATAGGAGGTAGTGGTTAGTATTTATGCATTATGTTATGTATTCTATTATTAGTGCATTATTGTAGAGGTTTCCCCCTCAAAGTGGCTTTACTATATTATCTAGTATTCTGCTTTGATGTTAATTATTGCTATGTGATCTCTCATATTTTCTTATTCTATGTGATATAAAATCATTCTATGTGAACATCTAAGTAATTTCATTACAAGTGGTATAGAGATTTGATTTGTACAAGTTTCCTGTGACATTTTTTTTGGATTTGGTGAGGTGTGGCTTCTGGGAGCAGTGAGAGCAAAAAAACATGACTTGTAATCCAAGAAGAATTAATTTTTTTTGTCAGCAAAATATTGCTTGAAACACTTTTTTTTAATAATAATAAAAAAAAGAGTGGAAAAAAAATCCCTTTGCACAACTGTAGTCATTGGATTCATCTCAGTGAGATGATCACAACGGTATATTTTTTTGATACATTTTATTGGTGCTAAAATTTCTACCCTAGTGCACAAAGGCAATCATTGGATTCATCTTGGCAAGGTGAGTACAATGGTACCATCTCTTGGTACACTTTTTTTGGGTTAAAAATTCTCCTAGGGTTTGTATATGGTAGGTCTTGGTACTCGAGGAAGAAAAGGGGGAAAAAATACCCAAGACTCCTTTCGCTGATGACATGGAATCTAAAACATTAGATCTAGTGATCTATTAGCTTCAAGTAAGTATAAAGAACTTGGTCAGGCATGATGAATTTGTTACAGTCTAAGCTAATGTTTTAAGGATGTGAAGAGAGATTAATGGGGTTCACAATTAATTGAATCATATCACTATGCAATTGGCTGCCCTTACATCTTGGTTTTAGCCCAAAAACCCTCCAATTTAGCATTAAAATCTTCCTTTCAACACCAATAACTCCCATGCTGGTATGAAACTGATGTTGCCAAAAGTGGACATGCATAAGTTTGATGGTAAGGATCCTCTCACCTAGATTACCCAAATTGAGAGTTTATTTGAGTTGCATCAAACCCGTAGTTCTCAGAAGGTGATAGTGGCATCTCTATATCTAGAACCTAAGCAATTCATTTGGTATCACTAGTTATGTGCTAAAAAGAAAAATAATGGTGCTACTGTTACATTGTCTATTTTCACTAATGAGTTGTTGTGTCATTATCATAATAATGTATCTGAGAACAATTTCAACAAATTATCTAAACTATGGCAATTATGAACTATAAAATATTATATTCATCAGTTTCAAAATCTCTCTTTATGAGTGGAAGATATCACTGAGGAAAATGTGACTGATCTATTTTTGGGTGGCCTCAAAGATATCATCCAATTCGAGGTTTGAATGTTTAACCCAACATTTGTATCAAAATTTATCCCTATGACACACATGGAAAAATAAAAAGAGATGGTCAAAAAGAAAACTTTCACTATTGGGCATGATCACATCTTTCTAGCACCATCATTTCCATAGCCCACTAGATTAACACAATGATAAATTGAGGATAAGAGAGCCAAAGGGTTATGTTATAGTTGTAATATCAAATGGAGAAAAGACCATCGTTATGCTAAAAAAAAATGTTTTACATTGAAGGTGCCAATGATGATGAAGATGATGAAGAAGGACATGGTGAGGATTCAAAAGGTCTTGAGGAGGAATTTGAAGACTCTCAACCTACTATTTCTTGTCATAACCTTTCAGGTATTAGTACTCCTCAAACTCTTAAGGTGATGGGTTTCATTAAGAAATAGAAGGGCACTATCTTGATTGATTTTGGGAGCATACATAACTTCATCAATAGTAAGTTGGCTACTCGTTTGAACTATTTCATTTATCTAGCTCTTGAATTTTAGGTTATGATTGTAGATGGTGGTATTATCAATTGTTTAGGAAAATGTCATAGTATTAAGATGGCCATGAAAGACTACTTGTTGGATTCTCTTATGTTTTCTATTCCCATGGGTGGAGCTAATATTATTTTGAGAGTATAGTGTCTCACCACTTTGGGCACTATTGAGATGAATTTCTAAGAATTATTCATGAATTTTCATTTTGAAAAAAGTACATTTGAGCTAAGGGGATTAAGGGATAAATATCCATGAATTTTTATCTCCCATCAAATGACAATGATTATCCATAAGGGTGCTGAAGGATTTGTAGCTCACTTATTTTCCATGGAAGTAAAACTAACGCATCCATCTCTACTTCTTGATCTATAATAAGTTATTGATGCCCATTCTATTATTTTTGGTGATATGTGAAAAGGATTTATACCTAGTTACATGCATGATCATGCTATCAAAATTATTCTTGGTAGTACACCACCCAACATTAGGCCATACAGGTATCCCTATGACTAAAAAAATGAATTTGAAAAGATGGCATATGAGATGTTGGATGTAGGAATCATTTTCCATAGCCAAAGTGAATATTATTTACCATTTGTCATGGTGAGAAATAAAGATGACACTTGGAGGATGTGCCCTAACTACAGAGAACTCAAAAAGTACACTATCAAAGATAAGTTTCCTATTCCTATCATTGATGATTTTCTAGATTAATTGAATGGTTCTTCTTATTTTACCAAGTTAGATCTATGTTATAGGTATCATCAAATATGGATCCATGATGAATACATACCCAAAATAACTTTCAAGACTCTTGAGGGCCATTATGAGTTTTTGGCCTAAAAAATGCACCATCTACTTTTTAGAGTTTGATGAATACTATTTTTAAGCCATTTTTGAGGAAATTTGTTCCAGTATTCTTTGATGATATCCTCATTTATAGTAAAAATTGGGAAGACCATTTGTAAGATTGAAAATAGGTACTCTCCATTTTGGAACAACATCAATTGTATGCCAAACCTTCCAAATGTACTTTTGGGGCTTATAAGGTTGAATATTTGGGTCATCTAGTTTCTTATAGAGTGAAAGTGGATCCTAAAAAAATCCAAGCAATGGTAGACTGGCCAATTCCTAAGACAAGCAACTATATGGATTTTTGGGGATAACTAATTACTATCATAAGTTCATAAAAAAATATGGTAGTATTGCATCCCCACTCAACTCTTTATTGAATAAAGACTATTTTTAGTGGATTGATGTAGCTACTCAAGTGTTTTAACAATTAAAATTGGTTATGTGCACTACTCCAGTATTGGCCACTCCTAATTTTTCCAAGAATTTTTTGGTTAAATGTAATGCATCTGGGTATGGTATGGGTGTTTTAATCATGTAATAAGGCATACCACTTGCATTTAAAATTCATCAAATAAATGGTAAAAATCAACAAAATCCCATCTATGAGAAGGAAATGATGGCTATTTTGCATGCAGTTAAATAATGGAGACCTTATTTTATGGGTCATCACTTTCAGGTTAAGATTGATCATGATAGTCTCAAATATTTTTTAAAACAATAGTTGTCATTTGAAGATCAATAGAAAGGGGTAACTAAGATGTTAGGCTATGATTTTGAAATAGTCTACACAAAAGGCAAGGACAATGTGGTGGTAGATGCACTATTTAGAAAGGATGAATCAATTGAGGCATTACTATGTTCCATAACTATTTTGTAGGTAGATTATCTCAATGAAACATGATCAAAATGGGAACATGATAGTGCTACCCATGATTTGATTCAAAATATCTAGCAAGGTTTAGGTGGATTTGAAAAATTCACATGGAAGGGTAATGCATTATGATATAAATATAGATTTTAGCTATGTAAGGATTCTTTTCTTAAACAAAAAATCCTTCAGGGACTTCATGCAGCTCCAATTGGGGGTCGTTCAATATTTTTGAAAACCTATCATAGAACAAGCAAGATTTTTTTTGGGAAGGAATCAAAGGGGATGTCCATAAATATGTAGCTAAATGTATGATCTATCAACAAAACAAAGGCAAAACCATCAAAACCCTAGGTGTTTTATATCCTTTATCCATACCTAGATAGCATTGGAAAGAGGTATCTATGCATTTCATTAAAATGTTACCAAGATTTGATAGTCAAAATGTTATCATGGTTGTTGTGGATCATCTCAATAAGTATTCTCATTTTTGTTCTTTATCACAACCATTTATTGTTAGTATAATAGCTACTACTTTTCTTACTATAGTTTAGAAACTACATGGGACCCCTAAGATCATTGTCAGTGATAGCGATCTCATTTTCACTAGTAATTTTTGGACTGAGTTATTTACATGTTTGGGCACCTAGTTGGCTCATAGTTCATCTTATCATCCTCAATCTGATGGAAAAATTGAGGTAGTCAACAAATGTTTGGAAGGATATCTCTATTGTTTTATTTCTAATAAACAAGATAAATGGGTTCATTGGTTGCCACTTGCTAAATGGTGGTATAATACTTCTATTCATATTTCTTTCAAAATTTCTTTCATTATGGCACTATATGGATACAACCCTCCATCCATCACTTCAACCTTGAAGGTCCATCCTAAGGTTCATGTAGTTCAAGAACATATTCACCATCAACAGGAGGTCCTTGCAAGTTTGCATGAACATTTAGCTATGGCCTAGAATCACATGAAGCAACATGTAGATCAACACAAAAGTGAGAGGCATTTTGACATTGGTGATTAGGTCTTTATTATCTTGTATCCATATAAGTAGATGTCATTAAAGTAAGAAACAAGGATAAAAATCTATCCCCTAAGTATTATGGGCCTTATTAGATCTTGTATAAAATTGGTAGTGTGGCCTATAAGTTAGAATTTCCTTCATCAACTTGCATAAATCCAATATTTCATGTATTATGCCTAAAAAAGTCATTGGACATAGAGTTTTTATTTGAATAGAATTACTAGAATTGGATGAAGAAGGTAGAGTTGTTCTTGATCCTGAGATAATCCTTCACATGTGCACTAAGTAGCTACATTTTAGAGCAATTATAAAGTACCTGATCAAATGGAATAATCTACCATGTGAAGATGCCACTTGGTATGATGATGCATTTATGAAGTAACATCCAGAGTTGCAACAACATTGAGGATAATGTTATTTTGAAGGGGAGGGGATTTCTACACCCTTAACAATTGGTATGTTTAGGGATATGTGTGGCCAGCTTGTGGCTTACATACCTTTTTTATATACTTTTTACATTTCTCTATGTTCTTAGATAGGTCAGCCTATGGAATAACCCTGGATAAGTAAACTATATATAGGAGGTAGTGGTTAGTCTTTATGCATTATGTTAAGTATTCTACTATTAGTGAATTATTGTGGAGGTTTCCTCCTTGAAGTGGGTTTTTTATATTATCTAGTATTCTACTCTGCTATCAATTATTGTTGTATGATCTCTCATATTTGCTTATTTTATGTGATATAAAATCATTCTATGTGAACATCTAAGTAATTTCATTACAGATTCTATCTCACTTGTTTATTTTGATTTCTAGATTTGAATGGTTCTTGTGACTTCTTGGTGAGTAAATTTGAATGCATAGCTTTTAACTTGTGTTAATACTAGGTTAATTGGAAGTTCTTAGGTTCAATTCATTTTCTTACTCTTCTTGCATTTGGGCTAATGTTGTTGCTTATAGGGGTAAATATTTAAAGTGAACTTGGTTCTTATTCACATTATTTCATACCATATTTAGATGTTTGCCTGATGTGTGACAATATTTAATCTTATGATACTTCATGTCATACATCAGTTAAGTACATACCTAGGTTATTTAAACTTTGTCATAGTGTTTGGAATGAATATCAACAACATCTCTTCATTACCCTACCTTTCCTTTTCTCCTTTTTAAACCAAATCACTATAACTTAATTTTCATTATAAAAATCCATCTTAGATTAGTTCTTGATCATAATTCACCATTATTACCATAACATGCTTCATATTATGCATAGACTAACTATTAGATGATGGTGGCTCCCAACCACCAAACATTATAAATATTGTGAAATAGTCCACTTGTTTTGCCTCTATTTCATCAATAGATAAAAAGATTATCACAACCTATAACTCATGGACTAAATCATTAGAATTCTAAAATGAGAGGTGTTCTTGAACACTTTGGGCACCTGTGATACAAATTTAAGCATCAATAGGAGGAGCTTCACTAGCACTAGAAGGAGGGCATGTTAGATTTTTATAGATTTAAAGTATCTTTTCTCATTTTTATGAATTTTGTTCAGAGATTGGTGTAATCTTTACACAATTATGTCATTATTTGCTCAATTATATAAATTTCATTAATATTTATGGTCTTAGACCTATCTTTATGCTTACTTTAGACATAGATCAACGTTTTTTGAAGGTATATGCTTAATTATGATAAAGATAGCTTAAGCTTTTCCAATTTAATAGGTTTGAGGTTAGTAATAGTTTTTTTGATCAAAAATTGAAAGATCCTTTACTAATTTAATTTTATTTGAACTTAAACATGTAATGACCAATCATACTTATGTATTTGGATACATCTTTGAGCTAACTTAGTTAAATATTGCTATCCTTTATCATCCTTTATATAAATATTTGCAAAAATTTTTTAATGTGAAAGTATGATCATTATTCCCTACAAAGATAAGACTTAAAATTGTATTTAAAATGGGTTTCAAAGCTCACTAGCTAGAGTTGCCCAAAATTAGGACAAGGTCATGTTTAGACACTAGAGAACCTCTACTTTCATTAGAAGTTCATAGTAAGGTTAGGCAAGACAAATGTAAGCACAAAATTGCAAAGTCTTTGCCAACTTTACCAATTTAGGGTGCTCCTATTTTTTATCCCTATCAAGCTATGTCTTGGCTAGGTGGTTCTTAAATCAATGTGCTAGGTGTCATACATGACCTTCCTCATAATCCTATAAAATATTTTCCAACATTTAGTCCTAGTGGCATTATAATTGATGAAAAATACATTAAGATTTTTAAATATGCATTAAGATTTTTGAATGCGACTCATGAAGATGTAACATGTAAAATATTTCCTTTTACTTTTAAATATGCTACATATGAATGGTTTTTAAACATTATTGAAAACTACATTACTAGTTGGGTTGATTTTAACAATTTTTTATTGACCAATTTGGTAAGATCATTAGTCCTTATGTTCTCTACTAGCAATTCACCATAGTGAAAAGGGATGAAAATGTGCCCATAACATCCTTCAATGCTAGGTTCCATAAAATGTTAAGTAGGATCATAGATCCTTATAGATCTGATGAGGCTTTAGCCTTGGAAATCTATAAGTATTCCCTAGATCTTATGGATTTTGTGTTTATAAAGAGAGTTATTGGGCTCATGAACACATTAGCTTTAGCTTATGCTGAGGTTGTGATCATTAATGACCAAATGAAACCCCAAGGACAATTAGCATACTCCATTCCTAATGTCAATACATATTTACCTATTATGAATATTATTACCAATGCTAACCAAAATATGCCTACCTTGAACCAACTTCCAGTCTTGAACCAACTATCTTTGAGGCATGCAAATCCTACTCAAAACCTAGGATTTATAAATAATATGTTGGTTCCCATTTGTAAACCTTGTATACTCATCCTTTCAAAGTTGAGATAAAATAACAATCAATGATGAAAAACTTTCTAATATTTCATTATATTTACAGAAGGGTTTAACATCAAGATTAGACTGAATGCATAAAATGACTGAGAAGCACCTACAGAGGGTATGGTTAGCACCTTGCTACTTCTAGTTCTACCTGAGCCAAGGTGAGAGGACCTAAGGGATAGCTTGCTGATATGGAGAGATTCTATAATTCAACCTCCATGGGGATTATTGACACAAAGATATATAAATTTTGACTAGAACACAACAAAACTCAGTCATTCCACTCAGGAATGGTTGTCACACAGAATGAGAAAATATTCTAAGTCAAATACAAGTGACTAAAGATAGATTAAAAAATTTATTGCAACCTTCATTTGAAGTAATATTCAATAACATAGGGGCTAAATACAATATTTTAATGTTGTGTTTTAAAGTATAAAACATAGACACATGTTAGGTATGAAACATTTATGCATCTGCTAGAAAATAACACTTAATATATGCAAAGGGCATATCATTTTTAGGGTACGAGTTAGATAATAATATAGATGAAGGGTGTGGTGGTGTGATGGATATTTTTTAATTATCAAGGGATCTTACAATATTCATGACATTATCCTTAGTAAATATGTAGGGAAAAATCAAATA
This sequence comes from Torreya grandis, assembly GCA_037957365.1. NCBI lineage: Eukaryota > Viridiplantae > Streptophyta > Pinopsida > Cupressales > Taxaceae > Torreya > Torreya grandis. The sequence goes on along the minus strand of JARHVA010002258.1, from coordinate 1,515,627 downwards.
CAAGATGAAGAAAATGCCAAATGATCACTAAAATATTAGAACATACACTAAAAAAATGATTTTAAAAAGATTCTCCCTATCAAATCCATAAACTTAGAGTGCCTTAACAAGTTTTCAACAACATACTTCCAAGTTAAACCATAGAGAGGGATTTATAACATAGACCCATGCTCAAAATGACAACTAGTAATGAACATAAACCCAAATATCCAATCAGTAAAACTTGTAAAACATATTGTTGCACTTCACCAATAGGAAATAACAATGAACCACAAGCAGTTTAATTTACTTGAAAATAAATCTTACATACATCAATGTTTCAAAATGTTTCCATGGGGACAAGCATGGTGGATTTAATCCATGTTGGATAGGGGAGACATATAGAGATGCTCTCAGAGCTTACTAATGGTTGTATAATTGTAACCACCTTAGCAAGAGAGATAAAATCACACACAGTGGTAATCCCAAAATGTTGAAGAACCTATACTAGGGAAGAACCAAAGACCAAAAACAATGACCATAATGACCAACACAATGGCCAACCAACCTCTTGAATAGAAGACAAGCCTTATATTTAAACATTATTTACCCATTTTAAATCTGGACCTATAGATTGTAATTTTTGAAATTTCAAAACAAACTTTCAAGTCCTACCAAGATACTCTTAGCTAGAAAATATTCCATGCCACACCTGAGATCTTCATCCATTTGCAAGAAAAGAATCATTGCTCTAACTACCTCTATAATGAATGATGGAGATTTGCAACAAACTCTTTGATTTCATGGCTAGAAATATCTTCATTCAAGGTGGAAGGAGAATATTCATGATCAATGGCTAAACAAACTTTGTCCTCATGTAAAACTATCTGGAGAAACTATTGATCACTTGTCTACATAGTTGAAATATCCTAGACAAGTGCCTTTTCCTTAGCATACCAAAAAAAGCCCATTACCTTGTGATGATGGCTTGAGGATATTATTGATTCATGTTTTCTTGAAGATATTCCTTGGAGTGGCCAACTTTGATCTTGTAATCCTATAATATCCTCCCTATGGAGGAGTTCTAACAAATAAAGTAGATGAAAAATTCTAAACTTAGGTCAAACAAACTTTTTTCACTTTTGCTTCTTTCATTTTTTAATGTATAAATGCATTATTTTCGAATTTTGACCTAATTGAGCAAATTCTAGATCCTCTCACTAATTTGCAAATTTATAGATTGGAAATCTAGATCATTAATTATAATGAGCATAAATACCTTCATATTAACATGCCAAAATTATAATAGCACATCAATAATTTTCAAGTACTTTATCATCTTCAGATTTCCTATAGAATCACCATACCTCATTTGCATTTTAGCCTAGTCAACCTACTCCCATTGGTGAAAGCTCTACCAATTGGCTTGTGTAGGGTCCTATTATTTACATGACGTGTGGCCAATGTGGCATCACCATGTCACTTAGTTCATTAAATTTAAATGTGACCATTAAACCCATGACATGTGTCAATGTGTCATTAGGTTTGAATCTTTTTATGCAGACACTAATTTAATTCTCCTCAACTCAATTATGTTGCAAATAAGAATGAATAAGGATATATATACATTATTTAGGGCCTCTTTGGATTTTAAACAAGTTCACAATAATCTTTAATGGTTTTTATGTGCTTTCAAATTACAAGTCCCATGACTTAAATTACCTTTTATTTTATCTATCAACACATTTGCATTCCTTGGGTCCACGAGATCTCTTTGAAATGACTCAGTACTTATATGACATTATTGTGGCATTATACTCACAAAAATATTTTCCCCCCTTTTTAATTTTTAAAAAATGATCATGGCTTAAATTTGATGTTCGTATGACCATCATTTTACATCTATGTAAACATTTTTGGCATGTTCATGACCATAAAATTTTATCCCCAATAGATAATCATCAAGCTTAATTTTTATGATTGCACACCCATCATTTAATTTCCACATGACCTTCAATGATGTCCACATGACAATAAAATTTAAGCCCTTGATGGATAAGTAACGTGGCTTAAATTTGACATTTTTTCTCTTGTCATTTGATGTCCATATGACTATCAATGACATCCATGTGACCATCAAATTTAACCCCCAATGGATTATCACTGAGCATAATTTTAATGTTCACCTAAATATTAAAGATGTCTACATGGATGTCACACTACTTGTTCAATTTTTTTTGAAAGATTTATATCTTGAGATAGCAATCTCATCAGGACATGAAATTATAGAGACTATTCAAGGCATGAAGAATGCCATTTCTATGCAACTCTTTTTGGTTTGAGATGATTTTTGAACAAACTTTTAAAAAAAATACACAAGTAGCCTCCTTGTTTATGTGTTTGTATTGAGATGCATTGAATAACCCTCCATCTAGATCACATCATCAATTGATTTGACCCAAGATAAATTCAAACCATTGATCTTTATCCTATTCATAAAACATCGTGGTTGTAACATTTGTGATGACCACATTCATCTTATCCCTTTAAAAAGTCAATCCTTGCTATGCACCATTAGATTTTATTTATTTTAATTAACATGCATCATCAGATCCTTATCTTATAGATCAAATATGGACCATTAGATTTAACCTTGAAGTTCCCCAAGATCATGACACTTATCCATGTTGTGTTTGCTATTTAGGTCTTAACTCTTTGACCAATCACTCACCATTGGGTCTTCATAGAAACACATTGAGATGGTGACACTTGTCACTCTCATAGGGTTATTGGAGATTTTTATGGTTCAACATTACCTCTACATCATTAGATCAATCTACACCTAGGTGATGCACATCATTGGATTGTAATCCACTAAATCAGCTATGATTAGATCAATTTAAACAAGGAAAATTACTAAGTTTCAAACTTGGGACATAAATAAATTTGGACAAGAACTTAACCTAAGGTTTTGGGGCACTTATAAATATGAAGGGGACTCAGTAATTTTATCTTAAGTATTTAATAAAGGGATCAAATAAGTAGACCATGCTAACAAATAAAAGGGACCAGGCTATGGGATATATAAAGGGACCAAATATGAATTTTCATATTAAGGTTTGGTCTTGTTAATAAACACGACCAAAACTTAGTATAAAAATTAAATTAAGTCCATAATTTTTTTTAAAGTGTTCCCACTTAATTTGAATTTAAATCAAAGGGTCTTAGGCCAAGGCAATTGGAATGATGGTTTCAAAGTGTACATACATGATTTTTAACTTGGATTTTTGACAAACCAAAGGCACTTAAAAACTAGAAATGGGAAATAAACTTAGGCATTCATAATTTACAAGGGCCCAATTGATTTAGTAAAATTTTGGGCACTAAAATTATATCTCACTCAGGGATGCATACCCCCTGTAGGTGTCTAAAGAACCCTAGAAAAAATGACCAAGTGCCAATCCATTGGGATATGGAGTCTAGACTTGGCAATTTTATATCCATAGGGACCCATCCATGAAGGCTCAACAAAAGATGGAAGACTTAAAAAAAATAGATCAATAGGATTTGGAAATGAACACATAATAAAAGAAATGAAATCAAACCATATAAATAAGGCCTAAAGTAGAGGGATAAAAAAGAAATAGGAAGACAAAGTAACAAAATGCTATACAATATATACATAGTTATGTGCTCAATCAATTAAATGCTTTAGATGCTTGACATTATCTAATGGCTCTAGAATTATACCATCCCTTATTCTTTTTAACATTTCTAGAAACTTGGTGGCTAAGATAAAGTAAACCAATCTCCACACTTGCCTAAAAGTTTTGTTGCTAAGCTGTGATAGGATGACACATTGAATCAAATCCTCCTTATATGATCTCAAATCTAGATAAGACCACACCAAAATATTTTGGTACTCCTTTAGTAGTTGTAAATGAATTTATTTCTTAGCTAGAATCAGGTGAGTACCAAGTAAGAGTGCACTAAGAACAATAATGTCATTTATGTACTCAAAGTACTACTTGACATAAAACTAAAATAATTCATATTTAGTGGCATAAAAGACAACCCCATATTCATTGAATGACATCTTCCAAAAAACATCTTCATTGTCAAACCCAGTATCAAGAAAAACTAGTTTCTCAACAATTTCCACATTCCCAATAGAGCTACCCAATTCTACATCCATGTATAACACTTCTTTCAAATCACACTTCGGATATTCAATTACATCATGATTGGGTAACTCATTCACTTGTGTTATACTATAATCACAATAAAATTCATATGTTAGGATATATATCTTAGTTATTGCAATCTAAAACTAATCTGTAGTAGTAGCAATCATCATTTTTGTGGAGGTATAAAACTTACATTGAGAGTTTAATAATTGAACATCGAAATTTCACCATCATCATCAGATGAAAACTCAAGATTATCCACATATTCATCACTTGGTTCAATAGTATCACATGGGGGATGTGGAAGGAATCACTTGTCATACCAATCAATGTAAAAATCAAAATTCATAGTATTTACCTTGGTGTGCAATGGATTAGACACTTATTTTATAGCCCCTATATTATGACTTTTATCATCACATGCAAGCCTATTAGGTAGCCCCTTATTAGCTCTATCCAGCTTGTAGGGCATCTCTTTGACATTGGAGGCTAAAGTATTAACAATATCCTTGAGCTTAGCTATCTTGGACTGTATCTTTTCTATATCAACCACCTTTAGGTTAGTGGGAGCCACATCCTTTATGTTATTCTAAATTTTGATTGCCATATTGAATGCCACCCATAGGTTAGTAGGATCTTTGTCCCATAAGTAATGCATAGCCTTCTTATCAAAATAATCACAATACTTTATCAAGAATATTGTATCACTGGGCATGATGTTTTCAAGCAAAGACATTTTTGTTGAACCTTATGTTAAATTCCTAAACATAATCATTAGGATTCTTTTTGATGTTTTCAAACTCAACCAAAAGAAACTTCAGATCAATTCTATCACTATACTAAATTCTAAAAACATTCAACATCTCTTCCCATGAATCAATGTATCCATGGGAAAGGTAATTGAACCATTCATGATCATCTTCCTCTAACATGGACACAAATAACTTAATGCACACATCCTCATGCTCAGCCTCAGAATCTTCAATAATATTGTGAAAGCCCTCAAGTGTTGATCAACACTCACTACATTATTCCTCTAAAAATTTAGAAGGCATTTCATAACTTCATTTGGGACCTCATTAGGATAACCTTCCATGTCAATAAATTTATAGGTCTAATTTTGGTAATTCCAAATGCATGATTCTTATTTTCACCTTGATCCCTATGTCTCATGAATGGTTCAATGGGAGGTTCAAGACCAAATGGAAAGGGAGATAGGGGTAAATGAGATGGACTTATAAGATTAAACTTAGGAGGGGATTTAGTTGGATGAGGAGCTAGGTAATAAATTTGATTATATGATTTTGAATAGTCAAAAAAACTATGACAATCTTTAGTAATATGAAGTTTAACAAATAAAATTTTAGACTTAGCAGAATCTTGACAGCCAAATAGTCCTTTGTAGTTGAACTATGTCCTTCAATAGGCCTCCAAACTTGTCTCCTTTTTATTTTATGAACACTTAGGGATGAGACAAGTCTCCTAGATGAGTCACCATTGAAATATAACCTCAGTCCTTTTAGCTTTGCAAGCAAACTATCAAAGTTGAAGATATTTGAAGTGGGCACTTATCTTTCTTTGAAACTAGATGATTTTTTGGAGTCACCACTAGAAGCAAAGTTATATAATATAATCATTTACAAAATTTTAGGACACATAATAAAACCATATCTTTCTAAATTTAGTGATGATGTATGAAAGCAAAGATAATGAAATTTTTAGATTCATGTTCAAATAGTGAAAACCACCTCAAAACATGACAAATCCATATCTCTTTGTAACAAATAACAGATGTCAATTATCAAATCTTAAATCCTAACACATCCCTAATAGAGTGTTGTGGCATTGATGACCAAGATAGTAAAATAAATGCTCAAATAATGCCATCTTTAAAACCCATGAAATAATATGAACAAACCTTATCTGAAAACACAACTGAGATTACTTGTAAGAAATATTGGTAGAGTACCTTTTTAAACCTGGTTTTAACAACCAACTTTGTACAAGAGTCCCAAATAACATGGGTGACAAGAAGTGATCCCAAAAAATGATGCTAGAAGTGTTAGTTCCCAATTGTACACCTCATACACTCAACCCTACACACTTGAGAGAAAATGGCAAGCAATGATGAAAAACTTGCTAATATGTCATTGCATTTAGGGAAGGGATTGACATTAGGATTAGAATAAATGTATAAAATGATTTAAATGATCCTACAAAGGGTATGGTTATCTCCCTACTACTTTTAGCTCTACCTAAACCAAGGTGAGAGGAGATAAGGGGTAGTTTGCTCATATGGAGAGATTTTGTAATTTAACCTCCATGGGAATTATTGGCACAGAGATACACAAATCTGACCAAAACACAACCAAACTCACTCATTCCACTTGGTAAGGGTTTTCACATAGAATGAGTAAATGTTCTAAGTCAGATACAAGATACTAAATATATATTTGAAAAGTTATTGTAATCTTCATTAGAAATAATCTTTAAAAACATAAAGGTTGAATACATGATTGTAATGTTGGGATTTAAAGCACAAAATGCAGACACATGTTAGGTATACAACATTTATGCATCTACTAGTAAATAACACTTAAGATATGCAAAGGGAATATTATTTATGGGGTGAGATAGGGTAAGATGAGTTAGATAATAATAGAGAGGAAGGGTGTGGTGGTGTGTTGGATATTTTTTAGTTAGAAAGGGATATTACAATATTCATGACATTATCCTTAGAAAATATGTAGGGAAAACTCAAGTAAAAGATGAAGCAAATGGCAAATGATCACTAAAAGATTAGAACATACACTGAAACTAATCTTTCAAAAATATTTTCCCTATCAGATTCATAAACCTAGGGTGCCCTAACAAGTTGTTCAGCAAAATACTTCCAAGTTAAACTACAAAGAGGGATTTATAATCTAGACATGCTCAAAATGAAAACTAGTAATGAACATAAACCCAAATATCTAATCAATAGAACTTGTAAAACATATTGCTACACTTAACCAATAGGAAATAGTAATGAACCATAATCATTTTTATTAAACTTGAAAAGAAATATTACATACATCAATGTTTCAAAATTATGCCATGGGGACAAGCATGGTGGATTTGCACCATGTTGGATAGTGGAGACATATAAAGATGATCTCAAAGCTTGCTAATGGATTTACAATCACCTTAAAAAGAGAGACAAAATAATACATAATGGTGATCCCAAAATGTGGAAGAGCCTATACTAGGGAAGAATAAAATACCAACAACAATGATCACAATGACCAACATAATGGCCAACCAACCTCTTGAATAAAAGATAATCCTTCTATTTATACATTATTTACCCATTTCAAATCTAGACCTATAAGTTACAATTTGAATAATTTCAAAAAAAATGTTTAAGTCCCACCAAGATGCTCCTAGATGGAAAATATTCCATGCCACACCTAATATCTTCATCCATTTACAAGAAAATAATCATTTCTCTAACTACCTCTACAATAAATGATGGATATTTGTAATAAACTCTTTGATTTCATGGCTGGAAATATCTTCATTTGAGCTAGAAGGAGAGTATTTATGGTCAAGGGCCAAACAAACTTTGTCCTCATGTGCAACCATCTAGAGAAACTCTTGATCACTTATCCAGATAGTTGGAATCTCCCAAACATCTGCCTTTTCCTTAGCATGACAAATAAATCCCATTACCTTTTGATGATGGCTTGAGAATATTCCTGATACATGACAACTTGAAGATCTTCCTTAGAGTGGTCCACTTTGATCTTGTAATCCTATAATATCCTTCTCATAAAGGAGCTCAAACAAAAAAAGCAAATGAAAAATGTTTAACTTATGTCAAATAACCTTTTTTCACTTTTTATTCTTTCATTTTTCATGATTAAATTTATTATTTTCAAATTTTGACCTAATTAAGAAAATTTTGGATCCTCTCACTAATTTTCCAATTGTAAATTTCCAGGTTGAAAATCTAAATCATCAATTATAATGAGCATAAATTCCTTCATATCAGAATATCAAAATTATAATAACATGTTAAGAAGTTGCAAGTTCTTTATCATCTTAAGATTTCCTATGAAGTCATTATACCTCATTTGATTTTTAACCTTGTTAGCTTGCTCCTATTTGTGAAAGCTATGCTAATTGGCATGCACAAGATCCTATTCATTATATGATGTGTGCCCAATGTGGCATCACCATGCCACTTGGTTTATTAACTTTAAAAGTGATCATTTTCCCTAGGGCATGTGTTAATGTGTCATTAGGTCTGAATATTTTTATGCAGACATTGATTCAATTCTCCTCAACTTGACTATGATACAAAGAAGAATGAATTAGGATATCTGTAAAATCTTTAGGGCCTCTTTGGATTTCAAATAGGTTTAAAATAAGCTTTAGTGGCATTTATATGCTTTCAAAATACAAGTCCTATGACTTATACTACTTTCTAGTTTATCTATCAACACCTTTAGATTCCTTGGGTCCATGAGATCTCTTTAAAATGACTCAATGCTTATGTGGCTCCATCATAACATTCTTCTCACAAAAATATATTCTCCCCTTTTTCATTTTTAAAAAATTATCATGGCTTAAATTTGACATTCGCACATCCATCATTTGACATCCACGTGAACATCTTTGATGGGCTTGTGACCATCAAATTTAAGTCCCAATAGATAATCACTGAGCTTAATTTTAACATTCACACAGCTACCATTTAATGTCTGGGTGACCATTAATATGATGTGTACATGACCATCAAATTTAATCTCCTGATGGCTAATTACCATGGCTTAAATTTGGCATTCACACACTCATCATTTGACATCCACATGACTATCAATGATGTTCATGCAACCATCAAATTTAACCCCCACTGGATGATCACTGAGAATAATTTTTACATCTACACGATCATCAAAAATGTTCACATGGCCATCACATTGCTTGTTCAACTTTTTTTTAAAGATTTATATCTTGAGATAGCAAGATCATCAAGACATAAAATTTTAGATAATGTTCAACGCATGAAGAACATCATTTCTATGTAACTCTTTTTAGCATGAGATGATTTTTGAACAAACTTTTTAAAAAAATACATAAGTGATCTGGCCCATCTATTTATGTGTTTGTGTTGAGTTTCACTAAATAATCCTCCACCTATCTCACATCATTGATGAATTTTATCCAAGATCAAATTCAAACCATTCATCTTTATCTTATTTATTGAATGCCATTAGTTATTTATGATCCAACTCGTCATAGTTATGACACTTGTCATGATCACATCCATCTTAACCATTTAAAAAGTTAGTCCCTATTACTCACCATTAGATTTGATTTATTTCACTTAATGCATATCATCATATCCTTATCCTTCAGATCAAATATGGACTATTAGATTTAACCTTTAATTACCCCAAGATCATGATGCTTGTCCATGCTGTGTTTACTATTTGGGTCTTGACTCTTTAACCAACTGCTTGATATTGGATCTTCATATCAGCCCATAAAGATGGTGACACTTGTAACTCTTGTGGGGATATTATAGATTTTGATGGTTCAACATTGCCTCTACATCATCTAATAAATCTACTCTTTGGTGAAGTGCATCATCAGATTATAATCCACTAGTTTGACTATGATTAGCTTAATTTAAACAAGGAAAATTACCTAGTTTCAAGCTTGAGACATAAATAACTTTGGGTAAGAACTTACCCTAAGGTTTTGGGATGCTTATAAATATGAAGAGGACCCATGAATTTTATCCTAAGAGTATAACAAAGGGACTAAACAAGTGGACCATGTTAACAAATAAAAGGGACCAGGCTATGGGATATATAAAGGGACACAATATGAATTTTCATATTAAGGTTTGGTCATGTTAATAAACATGACCAAACCTTAGTATAGAAATTAAATTAAGTCCATAGCATTTTTTAAAAGTGTTCCCACTTAATTTGATTTTAAATCAAAGGGTCCTAGGCTAAGGCAATGGAACAATGGTTTCAAAGTACATAGACATGATTTTTAACTTGGATTTTTGACAAACCAAAGGCACTTACATATTAGAAATGTCCAAAAAACTTAGGCATTCATACTTGACAAGGGCCCAATCTATTTAGTACAATTTTTGGCACTAACATAATACTACCAGTGGATCTAATCCATAGGATCAGATTGCTTTAATGTATAGACCCAATGTTGATACTCAAGTTCATAATTTAGAGGCCCCAAAAATTGAGAGTGACTCTATCCATAAGATGGTTCAAAATATCAGCACTGAATTCCATTAGTTACAAAAGTAATTAAGTAATATTGGAGAAAGAATAGGTAAGAATTTTTCTTTTCAAAGGTTTAATAGGGCCACTAATAGATTTCAATATGATAATTACCAAAACAACAAGAATAATGAGCCATCTATTAGCAATAATGTGCCTAATATAAATCTTACTGATGTTACTTTACCTAACTATTATAGAGTTAATTTCACTTATAATCATGGGGAAATAGATTGTATTGAATTTTTTAATGCTTTTGAATCCTTCCAAGAAGAATTAGACACTTTTGAAGTTGTCTTTAATAAAGATTATGATGTAGGTACATCAAGATCTGTAAGGTCATCTAGATCTACTGATTCAACTCTCATGCTAGAGACATTTGAGTTCCCTTTCCAATAGGATAATGGGCTTGAGGACATTGCTAAAGAGATTCATGCTTTTTAACAATTTATAAAGAAGACTTATCCTTTGACAAATTAGGAGTAGAAGAAACCATTGACCACTTCAACTCCTCCAAATAACTTTGAGACTCCTCTTGATGCTACCTTAGACAATAATCTAGAGCCTTCTAAGGGAAGTAATTCTAAACCCAATGATGATACATTTAATTCTTCCAATAGAACTAGCTATAACATAGTGGAGGACATGAAAAATATCAATGCTAACATTACCTTGCATCATTTGACATAGAGTACTAAATAGATGAATATTTTATTAGAATCTTTGTCTAAGAATCTGGGTAAGTCTTAAAAGTCTACAAATTCTAATGTTGTAATACACAAAAGTAAGGAAGATTTTCCTCCTTTCCTACTTATAGTGAGGATCTTTGGTAAGAACCTGCATAATTATTTTTTAGACTTTGGTGCATCTACAAATATTATGCCTAAGGGTATTTATGAGTAACTAGGCTTAACTCCCATTAAATCTAATAGAGTTGTAACTTAGTTAGATAAGTCATGAGTTAAATTAATTGGTGAGTTTTTAAATGCTCACATGTAGATTATATTAGAGCCAAAGATCAAATAGTTAATTGATATCCAAGTGGTATACATCCCTAATGATAATGGGATGTTATTAAGTAGAGACTGGACTAGGAGTTTGAATGGTTACATGTCATCAAATTGTTCATATATGTAGTTACCTTAGAAGGGATTTCCCAACCAAATAAAGATATAAATAGATCCTAAAATTAAGTATATGATCATTAAGTACAATGAAATCAGTGAGAGGGTCAACATGGTTAACTTAGATCTTGGTGTTTACATTCTTGACACCACAAAGGTATGTAACTCTAAAAATTCTCATGCTTTCCCTAGATTATGGAAATTTTATTTTTATGGTGCTAGATGCACATTAGGTTCTAGATTAGGAGCGGTATTAATCAATCCAATCAGGAAAGAATACAATGCCTCTAAAAACTTTTAGTTCCCATGCATCAATAATTTGGTTGAGTGTGAGGAACTTTTTCTTGGATTACAATTTGCAATTAAACATGAGGCCATGGAACTATTAGTTTTTGGTGACTCTAATAAAAATTAAGTAGCTCAAGAATAAATCTCAATGAAATTTGTCCTATCTTAAGAATTAAAAATTTAGAGTGTGGAACTTAATTAAATGTTTTGATGTGTTCAATATTATGTCAATCCCTAGGGAAGAAAAGAAGGATGCAGATGAACTTGATTCAGCTATAACCAACCTTATACTCAATAAAAGTTCAAGTTACAAAGCCTTATAATTAAGTTAATCCCATGTCCCTTAGTACCAGATAACATTGACCAATTGTTGGTATTCAATGATGATCAATAGATCATAGACTTCATGACTAGTTTAGGAGTGTTTGAGGGTCATATTATTTATCAAGCCAGTCTCCTTGATGATGAAAAAATTAGAGGAAATTTTGATGATACGGTTATTCATTTGAATGACAATAAGATCCCCAAAATAATGATAGCCTTAGAGAGACTCTTTGATTTTGACAGACTAGCTAATGCTACCAAGATTCCCAAAGTAAGTGACAAGGCTTATAATGCATTTGATCTTGGATTTCAAGGTCAACCTTTGTTGGTTAATATTGGTACAACTTGTACAAGAATTGAGTTGAAAATACCCAAAGAAATGATGAAAAAATATAAATATATCATAGCATGGTCCTATGATGACCTAAATATCTTTGATCCAAAGGTCATAACACATACCATACCTTTAAAAGAAAATTGTAAACCATTCAGACAAAAGTAGAGGCCTGTCAAAAAGGTTTTAGAACCACCAATATACAAAGAGGTCAAGAAGCTCTTAGATGCCTAGATCATGTTTTCCATTAGGCACTCTAGTTGGGTAACTAATTTAGTACCAATCAGGAATTAAAATGGTGAAATTAAGCTATGTATTTATTTTATAAATTTGAATAGAGCATATGATAAAGATAATTAATCTCTACCTTATCTTGACTAAGTAATACAAATTATTTTTGGTTATACCATAATGTATTTTCTTAATAGATTTTTAGGGTATAACTAGGTGCTAGTGAATTATGAAGATAGGATGAAGACTAATTTTACTACCAAGTGGGGAATATCTTCCTACAAGAGAATGCCTTTTGGATTGATAAATGTAGGATCCATTTTTTAAAGGGCTATGGATCATGATTTTCAAGGTCTTATAGGTAAATTCATTGTAATATACATGGATGATCTAATTGTATATTCTAAAAATGGGGAGGATCATATTATGCACCTATAATAGTTATTTGAATGATGTAGGAGGTATGGGTTTTATCTCAACCTAAAGAAAAGTATTTTATGTGTTACTAATGGAAAACTATTAAGACATGTTATCACTAATGAGGGAATCTCTATAGACCTTAATAGAGTAAATGTAATATCTAGTATATATCCCCCTAATAGTAGGAAGGAATTGAAGTCATTATTCGATAAAATAAAAATTTTAAGGAATTTTATTTTTAGTTTTTTAGATATAGTGAAAACTTTGAATGACATATTGAAGAAAAAGGCTAATATCATTTGGAATGAGGAGACAAAGAAGAATTTCAAATACATCAAAGAGGAGATTGGATAAGCCCCTATACTGATAAGTCCAAATTTCACTAAAGATTTTTATCTTTATTTATTTACTTCAAATCATACAATATCTATAGTTCTAAATTATAATATAGATGGATGTGATGATCCAATAACTTTTATGAGCACTAATTTTAAAAATATTGAGTCAAACTACTCTTTGATTGACAAATAAACATGTGCTTTGGTCAAGGTAGTGAAAAAGTTCAAGAATTATATCCTTATAAATAAGGTATATATCATTCTACCAGACCCTTCCACCAAGCTCATGCTAAGTCAAAATGAACTAGGAGAAAGGAGAGGTAAGTGGATGTCTATGCTTCAAGAATATGATCTTGAGATAAAGACTACCAAATTGGTAAGATGTCAAGGTTTAATTTAGTTGATTTCCATTACCAATCAAAAGCTATGTGTTATGTAGGTAGAGAAACAAAGTTTTAGACCTAGTGATTTGTATGATCACATTGTCCACTTACTAATAAATGGTTATTTTCCTATAGGGTTAAGTAAAAAAAAAGATCTCTAAGGGTCAAGGCAACTCACTTTTTGATCAAGGATGGAGTGTTGTATAGGAATAAATTTGAAGGCATTTACTTGAGATGTTTCTCTAAGAGTGAATTAACTAAGATCATGAGAACCTTTCATGAAAAGTTAGGAAGTGGAAATCCATTTGGAAGGACTACGATGCACAAAATATTAAGGTTGGTTACTACTAGCCTATAATTTTCAAAGATGCTCACAAACATGTGAGAGAGTGCCTCTCATTCCAAGTCTTCAACACCAAAGAGCCTAAAATAGACATGCCACTAAAACCAATAATGATTGATAAACCCTTTGCCTAATGGGGGCTAGATTTTATAGGGGTCATTAACCCCAATTCCTTTGATGGTCACAATTACATTCTAAATGCTACCAATTACTGCACTAGATAGATTGAAGCAATGGAAACTAAATAGTTTAGGACCAAAGATGTGATTAAATTTTTAAAATAAAACATATGCACCAAGTTTTGGACACCTATATCTCTAGTCTATGATAATGAATATGCTTTTGTATCCATAGAGATGATAGAATGGGCATATGATAACATCATCATCCTCAAGTTCAAATCAAAACATTACCCTCAAGGTAATGGAGTATCTGGATCAATAAATAAGAACTTGATGAGGGATATAAATAATTTGGAAACTAATAAACCTAGAATATGGCATAATTTTCTTAAGTATGCCATTTGGATAGATATAACTATAATCAAACAAGATCTCAAAACATCACCATTATTTCTAGTTCATGGTGAAAAACCCATCTTCTCCTTCATCCTCAAGCTACCAACATATAGGTTTATGCAAGAGTACATGGAGGAGGACCAAGAATTTGCAAGTTCAAGGTTACTAGACATCATACAAATGGAAGATGTGAGAGAAGAGGACTTTTCTAATTTTAGCAGACACCATACCATAGTCAAAAGGTGGTTTGATAAATGTTCAAAAATAAAGGTGTTCATGTAAGGAGACTTAGTTCTTGTTTGGGACAAGGCATATAAGCCTAAGGTTAAACATGGGAAGTTCACACCTTTCTGGATAGGTCCCTATCAGATAACCAAGATACTTAGAGACAACACCTTCAAGTTAAAAGACTTAAAATTAGTAAAGTTCACTCTACCCATCAATGGGCAATACCTCAAGAATTATTTATCTATTGTCCCACCTAGGGTCTTCATGGAATGACTATAAGACTAGTTGGTGTTAGTGTAGGTAGGGCTTAGTTTAGTTTCTTTTTGTCCTTTCCTTCTTATTCCTTGTTTATATATATGTTTGTATATATTTTTTTATTATTTATTTATTTATTCTTGGTGCATTTGCTTTTTGTGATTTTTTCCTTGATTCTACTAAGTCCTTGTGGATAGTCCTAAGCTCAAGGTTTATATGATTTCTCAATGAAAACTCATAGTTCAGGAATGTAGGTATGTTCACTCAGCATTGGTTGATCATGGATTGTTGATGTATGAGCTTAATGTTATAGTTTAGAGAAGATAGAAAAGACCAATGGATAGGTTAATCTTTCCTTGAGATTTTAAGCCTTATTATGATCTAGACTTGGTCTTAAGAAGGATTTCACATGTAGGGTGAAAGATTAGATTATTGGGATACATTCATGCTTACACTTAAAAAACATTAATTGTTTGGGACAAAGTTTACAACCAAGGATAATTGTTTGAAGATCAAACACTTGACCAAATCCCAAAACTTGGCTAACCTAGTTCCAAAAATTTGATAGAATCCCAAAATGACTAGAAAAATACAAAAAATAAGAACTTTATTGTAAAATTTAAGAACTTTCTAAGCAAAAGTGATTCTGGTAATCTCTATCAGGGATATGAATGCCTAGCTAGTAGTGGAGCAAGGCCTTGAGTGAAGTTAAAGTCATCTCTATCAGGGCTATAGGTGTATGGCTTGAAATAGAGCAATTCCCAAGCCTTCCTTGAGCTAAAACATGGTTCTTAATGAATGTCCAAACATGCTAAAAGTCAATGTTAATGGTTAAATTCATAAACTTGGATGTTATTCTTTAAATCATATGGAAATCAGTAAGTGGAATCAAATCACACATATAACATGGTTATGCATTGATGATTGAGCTTAATTTTACATGCACAAGATATGTTATAACCATGAATTGATCTTAATAATGGTCCCTGATCAAATAGAATAAGTAGCTTAATTATTAGTCTAAACTAGAGTCTCAAAATTCTAACATATTTCTATGTTTCCCCCAAAATTTTCCATTTGTTGAGGTTAACATACCCCCATTCTTGAAAAATGGGGACCCTTATGTTAAATTGTACAAATTTGTACCCTAAATTTGAAAATTCATCTAATCAAAATATCATTAGAATGTTTTGCACATTATCTTTATTTAAAGATCATCCACACTTGATTTGGTTGGCATATTTGTTCATGATTTTGATTCAATCTTGCCTAAAATTACTAACATTTGATCCTTATGTTTTAGGTTGTTGGTTTAATGGAGTCCATTTGGAATGAGCAATGGTTGGGTTTTGTGATTTAATAATGATTTGATCTTTTACTAACCTTTGGTCTATTTAAAATCAAGTTGAATTCATGTTTGATTAACTTAAAACCTTAACCCCAAAACCCTAGGTCATGCCCTTTGAATTGAATTCAAATTTGGTGGGAACATTTTTTGTGAGAACACTTTAAATTGAGTTAGTTTTCTATTTTATCCTAAGGTCCTAGATGTGTTTATCAACATGACCAAGACCTTAGTCCAAAATATTTATTATAATTTCTTCACATCTTGAGCCCCATTTGTTACATCTTATCTTAGCATGATCCAAATAAATGTGGGGTCCCTTTTATTATACCAAAGACTTAGTTATATTTTTATCCTAAGATTTATTCATGTTTATTAACACAACCAAACCCTAGTCTAATATTTTTATGTTTGGTCTTTATAATTTTCTAAGCCCCCCTTGGTCCCTTTGTTTCCACATGGTCTAACTAACCACTAAGAACTTTTATTATGTCTTTGTACTTAGCCTAAAATTATCCTTTTCCTAAGAATATATGTCATGTCTTGTTATTATGCATGGGGCCCCCTTTATTATGTTTCTAACATAGCTAAAAAATTTAGCCTAAAGCTTTATTCATATTTATTAATAAGAATAAAATCATATTCCAAAACATTAGGTTAAGTATGTTATTTTCCCTGAGCAATGACTTGAATGTCATTTTTATTTTTAAGATCAATGATCTACATTTACTCTAGTGATCAAGATCCAATGGTTTGAGTTTGAGGATAAATCTACAACACTAAGCTAAAGTTTGAGCATCTTTTAGAGATCAAAAACATGCATTTACTTAGGATAGATTGATCTAATGATGTATATCAGGTCAAAGCTTCAATATATCCCCAAGATGAACAAGAACATGATAAGTATCACAACCTCAACCAAAGAACACTTAGTATCAAATGGCATTCAAACTTGAGGATCAATATCCAATAGTCTGTGTTTTCTCAAACAAAGATGATCAAATGGTGCATAATGAATGTTGAAAATTTAAGATAAATATGGATAAAA
This sequence comes from Torreya grandis, assembly GCA_037957365.1. Lineage (NCBI taxonomy): Eukaryota > Viridiplantae > Streptophyta > Pinopsida > Cupressales > Taxaceae > Torreya > Torreya grandis. The sequence continues at coordinate 1,497,980 of JARHVA010002258.1, read as the reverse complement.
TATGTGGCATAGTTGTGAGCCACTAAATTAAATATTGATCATATTTTCAATATCAACGGTCCACAAAGTAGGAGGTACAATTAATCAAGATGATAAATGGAGTGTGTTTGATCTGGATGATCAAGATTAATGGTGCATAGAAAAATTTGAAAGGTCAAAGTGAATTTGGAAGTGAAAAGTGTCATAACCATGGGGAATATGAAGAGTATCTAATGGCATTCAAGTTATTAGATTAAGATCGATAGATTGGATTGACTCAAACTAGGATGATCTAATAGTACAAAATCAAGTGGGAATTTTAAAAGGTAATGATAATTTTTTAAATATGAACAAGAAAAATATTGTGAAAAGGCCACATAGATTATATGGTAGAGCCACATAAGCTAGACCAATCAATTTAAGATATTTTATAGACCCAAAAAACTAAGGGCATAAACACACAGTCCAATTAGGATCTAAGTTACGAAGCTCATGTGAGTTCAAAATATCTACCACCATTGGAGCACTATATAAACCTTCAAAATAACCCTAGTAAGCATGAGAACCCTAATTAGACCTTATGAGAATTATAATTTAACCAATTAAGATTAAATTATCATTTGTGTAAGATAATTAAACCTATAAGGTGAATTGCAATCCACTAGTGAGCAATTTAGTAAAATTTCCAACAATAACAACTCAAAAAAGAGTTTCAAGGGAAGATGTGAGTAAATAGTCTTAGGAAATGGGAGCCCTCTCCAATGACCTCAAGAAACATAAAGATAGGATAGTGCATGTATTGGATAGCCTAGTTAGATACCATACTACACTAAATCTATTTGGTCTAATTGTAGATGATGAGTTCAAGCAAAGAGGTTCACAGTGTATGAAAAGCCTAAGGCACCAAAGCATAGACAAGATTGTTGTTGATAATGATAGGATCATGGGTATGATTCTAACTACAAAATAAAGACTAGTGAATCCAAAAACATCAAAAGGAATTAATAAGGGTAGATAAAGACCACTAGATCTTAATAGGACAAATAAAAGAGATCTTAATCAAACTAATTATCAACCTTGAGATAATTGAGGAGCAACATTGTAGAGTGAAGATCCTACAAGAGAAACAAAAATGTAATAGAGGGTTCTCAAATTCAAATAAATTGATTTAGGAATATTATTTTGTAGCTTAACATTGTATATTTTTAAAGTGGAATATTATGTTTGTAAAGGCATGTGTATTTTGTAAAAACACATTGCCTATAGGTCAGTCCATTGGGGAAAGTCTAGTGTATTTTAGAAACATTTATGGAAAGGATAGTTGTCCCAATACTTGAATTTTTAAAATTAGATAGGACTAACTAACATGTTTCCTTGTGTCAAATAAAATGATCATTGTTGATTTTAAAAATGGGGGAGTTCTTAGATCTAAAAGCTAATTGTAACTTTTGATCAATTAATATAAGCAAGGAGATCTATAAAGTTTGTCCAAATTTGCTTATGTCTTTTGTTATTATGGTTTCTCTCTCACTTGTTTGTTTTAATTTATAGATTTTAATTGTTATTATGAGGTATTAGTGTGTACATTTGAATATAGAGCTATTAACTTGTTCCAATGCTAGGTTAATTGTAAGTTCTTAGGTTCTTTTCATTTTCTTACTCGTCTTGCATTTGGGCTAATGTTATTTGTTTGCAAGGGTAAATCTTTAAAGTGAACTTGGTTCTTATTTGTATTATTTCATACCATCCTTAGATGTTTTTAGGATGTCTGAAAATATTTTATCTTATGATACTTTATGTCATACATTGGTTAAGTACATGCCTGGAGGTTATTTGAAATTTGTCATAGTGTTTAGAATGAAGATTAATAACATCTCTTCTCTACCCTACCTTTCCTTTTACTTATTTTCTAACTAGATAAATCTAACTTAACTTTAATTATAAATATCCATCTTAGATTAGTTATTGATAATCATTCACCATTATTATCATATCATACTTCATATTCTACATAGACTAACTATTAGGCCATGGTGGCTCCCAACTACCAAATATTATAAATATTATGAAATAGTCCACTTGTTTTACATCTATTTGATCAATATAAAATAGGATTATAACAACATAAAACTCATGAAATTAATTCATATAATTATAAAATAAGAACTATTTTTGAATACTCTAGGCACCTATGATACAAATTCAAGTATCAATAGTAGTTGGTGCTTCCTTGCAAGTAGGTACTTGCTAAAACCTAGTCAAGTGGGTGATTGACTTCATTAGGGTTGGTGATCCAAATTGAGTTGGTGCTCAACATAATTTGATCCATTTTTTAGGACTAAAGTTCATTTTTAGATATCATCATGTTTTCTCTTTCCCTCGAGGGTTTCCCACTCATATGTATGTTATCTTGTCTCATGCTCATTTGAATGGTTATTTATGTTTTGCTAGATCACCATGTTTGTTTTCATAGTTCATGAATGATTGAGTATAATTTAATGATTTTTTTTGAAACATTGATTCACCCCCCTATAAATGATTATTCTTTTAATAGTATTGGATAAGAAATTTTAGGTAACATGCCATGAAGGCTAGTAAGGAAGAGTGCTTGAATTGGGTTTCAAGTGTGATTAGATAATTTATAAAGCTACATTCATAAATGAGGTATCTAATACATTATTTATTTTATTATAATAATGTATATAATTTAAAATTTACTCCTTGCATATATAGATCAAGAATTGTAAAATAATATAATGATGTATACACCTTAAGTGGACTGTGCCAATCCTACAAGTTTGAAATGAAAGATTCTTGACAATTTTTGTATGTTTCCTCATTTGTTAAAGTCTTAAAATAGGTCAAAAAATTCCACCTTGACTCCCAATATCCTTCAATTTGATAATATTTGGGGAGTTCAACTCTATAGTGGGGTTGTAGTAGTTTTAAAACCTAAAATGCCTACCTACAGGCCTATACATAAAGAATAGAGAGAGAGAGATGACTACCTTTGTGTATTAAACTTGAGGTTTATTGGTGCATACTAAATGTGGGAGAACCTATAGGCATGTTTGAAGTTTTTAGGTACCTTGTGATAAGAATAAACCACTCAAAAAGAGCCATTTTAGGCTATGGCAAGATGATAGGTCTAAAGGAGAGATTAAGATCAAGTTGTAGGTATAAGTATGATTAGTAATGAATGTTTTGAGTTGAAAAATAAGATTAGAGTCTTGTGTTAAGTGTGGGGGAATATGAAGAAGGTTTCATGAGTTATGAAACTCCTTTTGGTGAGAAGGAAATTATAATCATCTAAAAATGACAAATGAGTTCTAAGAGTGTTACTTGAGACCACCCATCCCTAGCTTATCCATAGACCTATATTAGGGCCTATTTAGACACTTATCCATCTTTTGTGTGATCCACACACATCCCTAAAAATATCTAAAGTAGTTTTAGACCCTTAGTGTAACATCTTGGCCCTTATTTCCTTAGGCTATACCACTTAGACACTAACACCATAATTTTGGAAGTAGTGCCCCATGACATTGGTGTCCTAGTTTGGGGGATATTGTCCTTTTCTCACCTTTGGTTACCAACATATATATTTTCAAATGAGAAACTGACTAGGGTCATACTATACATCTTTTAAGACATTAAAAATAACTATAATAATATATATACATGACTTTTAGCTCTCCATCCACTAGCTAAAAATCAGATGCAAATTACACAAATAAACTTAGAAAAAGTTGTGCACAATTAAGGTTATTAATCACTATTCTACCATAATTATACATAAAACCATATACAACATTACTAAGATTATATTACTCAAATTTATAGTCTTAAGAACATTAAAATAACTCAATTAAACATTCATACTAGATTCACTTACACTTATACCTATTATTAGGTGGGGAGAACTACATCGAGTTTGATTCTTATTTAGAGTATTGGTATATAGGAAACTCAAATCACAATAGGGTGTTGAGGATGTCCAACCTACCCCACTAATGACACACTTTTCTACTTGTGTGAACTGCATACCCTAAAAATATGTATGTTTAGGGTTTTCATAAAAAAATAGTCAAAATAAATCACCTATAAGGAACCAAAACTCATGTGCATAGCAATAGGCTTGGAAAACCTAGAGATAGCTACACCTAAAAGCTCAAAATAGTTATACATAAAGGATAATAGTGAAAAAATATGGACACTAGAACCATATGGAGCTACTATCCAATTAGGGTGCTACTATACAAGAAGGGTTTTAACACTTGGATCCTATTTGTGACACTCAGAACAACTCCTATCCCAATTTGTAGCCTTTAGTTATCCTATCTCAGTTAATTTTTAGCTAAGGACTTGTTTACATTATTTATTGATATTTTTAGAAAGGTCAAACAAATTCTATTATATTAAAAATTAGTGGTTGTATTTATTTAATATTTATACCTTGATTTACTATACTCATAACTTTAAAAACTTAGGGATTACAGTCCATAAACCCTAAAAAGTTAAATCATTTGGTGAACTTGGCTTAACTTAAACATTCCTCAAACCCTAACCCTAGATTCTACTAGAGTTTATATCCTTATTTTCCTATTTTTATTGGTTGTGTTAAGATTTTAAAATTTAATACATTCTATTTTAGCATCCCTCTTTCACTTTGTTTATTGTATGCCCTATAAAAAAGTACTCTCTCTTCCCTTAAGAATAAGTTATAGGCTTAATGGCAATCTTATTGATAATACTCAAATTTCTTCCATTCAATCTTATACTATGGACAAAGTACCAATTATAACTCTCATCATACATCCTTCAAACCCTAATTATGTGGAATTCAATGATAATGAATCCAAAGATGAGCCATATAATCAAGATCAAGATGGGAATCAGGACACTCACCCCCCACTTAACAATAAAAATATTATAGTTAATAAGGATGACAATTTATAGAGTTGCAGAGATATACTTTAGGAACAACCCCATGATCATGCACATATTATAAAATACATAATGTACATATAAAAATAAAATAATGGTCATTGATCTAATCCCCTAGATAATAATATTTTTACACCTACTTTGGGGGAAACTTAGCTTGTATAACAACATATTTTAACTCAAAAACCTTTAGTAGTAACTACACCTCTTATGGATAGTTCTTCCTCTCCAAATGTATAATCCATTATTCATGAGATTTATTCCTTAAATGATAAGGTGTTACATCTTAAACAGGGTGCTACTAGGTCATCATATGCCTTGGATTCTCATGTTATTTTACATACACCTTTGGCACGTCACATAGTAAAAACTCCTTTGCAATCCAAATTCATGGCACCTAATATTATGTTTTATGATGGTAAGGGTGACCTAGAGCACCATCTATGAGCTTTCCATGTAGCATGTTTGGACTACATGTCCAATTATTGGATACTTACTAAGTTTTTCCCACATAGTCTAAATGACTATGCCTTATGATAGTTTTATGATATTTTGAGTCAGTATATCACCACATTCAATCCATTGGTAGATATGTTTTTAGAACACTTTTAAACTAAAATAAATGATAATATCTCATATGCTCAAGTAGAACTGAAGAAAAAAATCTAATGAGCCTATTTTAGATTAAGTGTTGTGATATAAAAATATATTGGCACATATGACTAGCCCCAAGGAAGATAGAGAGCTCTAAGACATATTCAAATAGAGTTTATTACTAGAATTACATGAAGATATATTATTCAAGAATTTCCCAACATTCATAGATTTATGCCACATAGTGAAATAAATGGAAGTCAAGCTTCTCTCTATGGGCAAACTAAATTACACAACTGGATCAAAGTCAACTAATAAGAGTTATAATAATCCTCCATATAAAATAAGGGCCACTAAAAATAAGAGTGATCCAAATTCCATAGTTAATGCAGCTTTAGAGCCACCTCCTCATTTTGTTTTATCAGCTCCTCTATGGAACGTTTTCACTAACCTTGTATAATCACCCATACATGTTTTATATTAGCTCCTAGAATGCAATGTCATATCTCTCCCTCCCATCAAAGAGGTTAATATAATACAACTTCTTCTAAAGAAATATTATTCTAATGAATTATGTGACTATCATAGGGCACAAATCCTTATGAAAAATAAATGTATTACCTTGAGACATAGGATACAATATTTGATAGAGGCCAACATCATCAATGTGGGAACACCCATAGAGGCCCTTAAAGTTAAACCAAGGAAATCTAAGGCATTAAAAATATTCTTGGATCTATTTATAAAGCATATAAATAATGAGGTAGGGGAATTTTAGATGTTCACTATAAGTCTTAGGCACATCCACCACCATCATCGCATCACACTACTACATAGGATGTAGACCCCATACATAATATCATTGGTGTGTATCATACTACAATATTAGCCAGACCACTCATCACTTTATCAAAGTAGGATATTATTGATGATGATTTAGATTTATATGCACTCTTTGTATGAGCCTATATCTATAATCATTCTATTCAGAGTGTTATGGTTGACAATGGGTCAAGTATTAACTTATACACTATCACACTTATATGGAATTTAGGTTTTTTAGAGTAGGGCATTTATCTAACTAACATAGTTATTCATGATTTTAGTGGCCATGTTTAGAGCTCCATTAGGGAGATTTTAATTCTACTACAACTTGGACCAACACATATGGCCATTAGATTCTTAATAATACCTAATGTAGACACATTTGACATGTTATTGGGTAGGCCATGGATAAAGTAGCTAAGATCCATTCCATATACCATGAATAGATTAATCAGTTATATACACATTAATAGAGTGATCATAATTGAGGGTCTTTCATATTGATATGCTTTACTTATCCCATAAGAAGTCATACCATAGTTACCAGTTATAGTTTTGAGCACATTTCCCATAAATACACCATAGAGTTTAGTGGAGCCATAAGTGTAGGTGAGGTTTACTCTTACAGTGGTACCACATATACATACTCACCCATGGAGACCATTATTAGATAGAACCATATGTTATATATATGTTGTATATTATATAGGGCCTCCATCTACTTCTTTCCTTCTGAGATCAGTGTTATTGAGTTTCCAAGGTTCTCATCATAAGGCACCCATGACAACTACACCATCTTCTACCAGATGAGTCCTTAAGACCTATATAGTTCAAAGTATGCCCCAGTTAGCTTCACATATTCCTAACACTACTCTATAGGTAGTTATAGCTATAGATCACTCAATATAGTAAGTTATAAGACTTTAGTTCCATTTTCATACAACATGCACAATTACCATTCCTTTATTTGACATAAGACACATTGATAGTGAGTCTCCCATGAGACTCATAAATTAGTATGTTCCTCCCTTATTGTATGTAGATTTCATATAAGAAAAAAAAAAAAACATAATATGTCAAAGAACAAAAACATTCAAATATTTACTCAAAAAATATAAATTATAGAGTGGATGCATTACCATGTTTACATCTCTTATATTTTATAGACACTACATACGCTAGTTATCTTAGTATAGTTGATTTTTATCATACATACATTGATTCAATTTTTCTTGTCAAGTTTTAGTAGATACGTACAAGACCTAGGTACACTACACAAATCTAAATTTACTACTATCTACACACTAGGGGCATATACATAGATACATAGATTCTTCATTTGATACATTTTCCCATTTGGGGGGTTCCTTTACATAGTTTTGATTACCAAGTTACATCTTTCTAAACTCTGCATCATAGATTTAACATTATTATATATTGATATTTATCATACCACACCTACTCAAATTCATTACCAACTAATGCTACTTTAACCTTAATGTATGTACATCTTTGCTCTTATACAAATTTATATCTTATGTTCATATATACTTTCATTTATAGATTTCCTAGTTTAGAATTGATTGTGTCTCTATGCTTATTATATTCAAGGGAATTTGAATATGCCATTGATCTATAGCTCTATGCCACTTATTTTCATTATATGTATGCTTTGAAAATGTGCCCATGTCCTTGTGTGTGCCTTCCTGATTGTGTATGTAGACATTTGAACATGTCCTTCCATGTGGCTCTAAACAAATTTGTGGTTATAATTTACATATGTGTACATTTGAACATGTCCTTGTATGTTTTGATTTATCAGATTTAGTGGCATGTTCCCATGTCACTTGTATTTTCTTTCCTTGGCTTACTTTATGTGTTTCATTTGTGTTGTATGTATGATTTTTTGTATGCATCATGGCCATGACACTTATTTATTGCTTGTTACACACTCTAGTTTTAGATGACATGAGGGAACTCATGCATATTTCATTCCTACTTGGGTGTCATGATCCTAGCCCCCTAGTTATATACTCATTTATTACTTAGATTTATTTTTCATATACATTATTGTAACTACTTGATATCTTTGTGAATGATAGATATAACATACATCATACACTACAAAATTATTATCATATTAGCTTAAATTCCAATTTTGTGTATGCACATTATATTAGTTTATTATGTAGATATCATATATGCTTTGGCTAATACACATTTTGTAGAGCTTCTTCTTTTAAGGTTAGTTGTTACATAGGTTCAACAATTCCCCTCAATAGAGGGGGTATTCACAGGGGTTTATCATAGAGATAAATCTATCCAAATGCACTTAGATTAAATTTTTAAACACATAAGAATAAAATACATAAATAATTTTAGGGAAAACATAGTGGGAAATAATGACATAGAGACTAATTTTAGTTTCACGAAAATCAAAATAATTGGACATTAGCACCCAAACTGGGACACTAACACCACCAGTGCTACTATCAAAGATATTTGAGTATATGGATTATGGATTGAGTTGTAATAATCTATATCTGAGTATATGAAACTAAAATGGGAATGATCATGTCGTGTATCATGACCCCAATCTGAGCAATCTGAGCTAAACTTATCCAAAACTAGTAATTTGTAACTAGACTTGTGCAAACCTAGACAAAACCTACTAATTTTTTTGTGTGGTACATTGTTAACATATTCTCACTTATACACTAGTTGATAATATGTAATGATAAACTCCATGTCATTCTCTACATTGTACACACTAGACACCATGTTCTTAGTTACACACCAAATTAATGCCTTAATCCATCTACAGTGGTTGGAATTCCTAAGTTTCCTAAAGATGCCTAATATTCTTGAGTGGCCTAAAGTCATTTTACATTCCAAAGTTCCCAAGTGTATATAAATTTGACATATACAATTCTAATTATAGTTAGACATCTTCAGTTACATTATGCAGTTTTAGTTTTAGATGCATCTAGTACTCATGGGTAGGAAATGTTGGAGTCATAATCTAATTAAGTTTTTGAGCCAGTTACATGAGAGGGTTAGACACATCATTAGCCTAATCCAATCTATTCACATGTTATGATCCACCAAGTAGGGGTGGGTAATGATGGATTCAAAAATATATTGAGTTATTGATACACTGACACATGGGGATTGAGTAAGCCATTAGATCAATCCAAGTTATTCATTGATTGATTACTATCTACACACACATAGGTTATCACCAAGTTTATGCATTGTTTCATGTACCTAGTGAGGTATATTCATTCATTTCCTCTCTCTTATTTCTTTACTTAGTTTTGTATTTAATTTTGATATTCTTAATTAAGGGATGGTCTATACACATTTCATTTTTAGGGTATGCAATGGAGCATGCTTCACATAATTAGATCCATATTCATAAGATTCAAGTCTTAGGTAAGTATAGGTACACTTCTTTTTGTCTTTGTCCTAGTCATTTCACTTTCTTACATTTATAAAAAAAATGGGGGGGGGGGGTAAATCTAATCATATAAAAATGACAATTGAGTGATAAGAGTGTTACTTGAGACCACCCATCCCTAACTTAGCACTAGACCTATCTTAGGGCCTATTTAGACATTTATCTAGCATTTATGTGGGCCATGTGCATATCTAAACATCCCTAAAATAGTTCTATACCCTCACTTTAACATCATGGCCCCTAGTGCCTAACGTTATGCCACTTGGACAATAGCACCATAATTTGGATAATAGCTCCCCAGGGCACTAGTGTCCTAGGTTGGGTGCTAATATATTTTTCCAACCTTTTGTTACCAACAAATATCTTTTCAAATGGACAACCACATAGGGTCAGCCTAAACCTATTTTAAGACCCACACAATCCCTAGAATAATATGTATACATGAATTTTAGCTCTTTATCCACCAGATGGAAATTATATGCAAATTAAATAAATAAAATAATAACAAGTTGTGAATAATCAAGGTTATTTTCCCTATTCTACCTTATGCATACAACCATATACAACATTTCTAAGCTCAAATTACTCATATTTCCAATCTCAAGAACATTAAAAACACTTGAACTAGACTCATACTAGTTTCATTTACACTAGTACTTAGATGGGTAGAACTACATTGGGATTGATAACTCTTTAGAGTATTATCTTATAGGTAACCCTCATCACAATAAGGTGTTGAGGATGTCTAGCCTACCCCGATAATGACACATTTTGATAATTGTGCTAACCAGATAGCCTAACAACATAGATGTTTATAGTTTGCATATAAAATCAGTCAAAATATATCACCTACATGGAACCATAACTTGTGTGCATAGGAAAGGTCTTGGTAGACCTAGATATAGGTACACCTAAAAGCTTGGAACAGTTCTACATAGAGGACGCTAGTGCTAAATTAGGGACACTAGTGCTATATAGTACTACTATCCAATTAGAGAACTACTATCCAAGAAGGGTTTTGACACATGTATCCTATTCATGACACTTATAATATATCCTATCCTACTTTACAATGTCCATATCTTTTGTCTTTATCAATTTCTAATTAAGTACTTATTTACATTATTTATTACTATTTTTAGAAAGGTAAAATTAAGTCAATTCTATTACAAATTAGTGACTATATTTATTACATATTTATACCCTAATTTAATATAATAATACCTTTAAAAACATAGGTATTACACTAAAAACCCTAAAAATCTAAATTAGAAACACCAAAAGAAGGCCACTAGGATCAGAATTGCCATGTTGCTCACAAATCCTACGCAGGGAAAAATCAAGTTTTAAGAATATCTAAGGGGTTAAATACTTTAGATAACTATATTAAAAAAATTTAAGTAATGTATTATAACTAATCATAAAAAATCATTTAGATGACCTATTTTTCCTAAACATGCATCTCAAATAGTTATATAGAGGCTTGAAAACTTGTAAAGGGATCTTTTCCCATGTGAGAAGTAAGATGAGAAGATGCATGGGTAATAATGGTTTTAGGAGATGTTAATAATTTATATTCACTCCAATCTCTTGGAACTTTTTTACCAATTAATCCCTTGTACTTTATGAATCATTGTTGAGAAGATGAGGAGGTCAAATATGCCTTTAAAAAGCTTAATGGAGGTCAATGATTGAGAAATGCCCTCTAAGTGAATCAAATGTACTTGAATGGACTTGAAAACACTTAGATGATTTTTTCACACCTCTTGATCACCTATTGGAGAAATATCCTTGGCACGTGTGGAGGAAGATAAAAAAATGGCCTAAAATTGCACCTTTCTTACCTATTTCATACTTTTAGATGTGTTCAAACTTTTTAACTATTGGGAGAGACTCTAAAAGTTGGATAGAAGATAAATTATCACATACCATTCATATAATAGGTATCCATGGTGAAATAATACTTTTTAATTCACTAAACAAGCCTAAGTGAAAATTGACCCTTGCTAGTTGAGAGAGAATAATGTTTGCAGACCTTCTCCAGGTCATCTAATGGCATGAGGATATTCAATCACCTTGCAAACATCTAATATCATTTCATATGAATCTTTAAGTCATATCCAAGGCTATGTCAATTCTAAAGGCAATTTTTAAGTGTTTATGCATAGGCATCTTGTTGGATTCATAGGTTAAGATATTATAAAGATAGACATAGTCCTCTAACATATTTCTCAAGATTATCCTAGCGTATTTTTATTATATAATACCTTGTACTTTCAGTGATGAAATATATGTCCTAATACACCTATGTTATTCATCTTGGAAAACCTCAATCTTACCTCTTAAAAGCATAAGGAAAAGTCTAAAAACTATATTCAACCAAGTACCATCATAAAGACCTTGTAAGTAATTGAACATGTTCTTCAAGATACTAGAAAGGTCTAATAATACCTGAAAAATCAGATTTGTAGATGTCCAAACATGAGCTAGGTATCAAAATGATAAATAGTAGTTGAATCCAATGGAGAGCATGGGCTACATAAAAAATAATTGAAAGCCATGATGAGACATGGAGGTAGTGCAATCATGCAATGATAATCAAGGTCAAGAGATTAGTTTATAACTACCCTAAAGAAATGAATTATAACTCCTCATTCAATAACTATGCCACCCTTTCATGAAGATTATTGTCACACTAAGCACACACATGGAGAAAAAGAGTTATGATACCATTTTATTACTTTTATGGATATTGTAATTGATGTATGATATTTATCATGTTATTTCCCACATCCTCTTCCTCTCTCTCACTCATTTTATTCTATATAATTGGGATATAATGGATTGTAAAAGGATATTCAAGTTGAGTATGGAAAATACCTACTTAAATTAGCACTTGTTATTGTATTTTAGAATAAATAAAAACGTGGTTTTAGCCTTATTCAAGCTTGATTTTAGTGTATATTTATGATTATGCATGATTTATAGTGGTAGTTTCCTAAATCCATTTATTTTTTCTTCTCACTCTTAACTCTTTGTAAGTAAGTTAGCTCTTTTTAGGTCACATGAAGTGTTGTAGTTGGTTGTGTATGGAATTATATGTGGAAATATTCCATTAGTTTTTATTTAGTTCACTTCTTGGTTGTCCCTCCTAATTCATACCTTTCCCAATACCTCTATGGTGAAACATTAATGTAAGGAGAACCTTAAGCTGGAGTTATGTGGTCCAATCAGTCTTGCTTCACATCACAAGTGCATAGGCAAGTATAGGTCAACATTTTGGTGAATCACCTCTCTTTACTTTCAGTTATCTCTATTTCTCTTTTCCTTCCTAGTTTATTAGGTTAGTGTTAGTTTTAGGTGTTGTATCCAAAGATTTAACCCTCTGTGGAGGTTCTCTTTAGTTATAGGCCACCCAAATCCTTAGATAGATCCTATTATGTCAATTGGGTGAAGAGGTCATGAAACAAGCCTCTTCAAGGGTGCAATCCAAATTTGACAATAATTAGTAGAGATACATATTCCTATGTGTTATATATATGAACTTTAGGAAAACAAGTCTTGAGTTCATTCTGATAGATGATAGACTCTTGGTAAATAATTGAGCTATAGATGTATACTATAAAGAAAATGAAATATTTCAATTATATGTAGGCATATATACATATATGTATGAAATACATAGCATATTGTACTTAATTTGTTTTTTAATTAAATAGTGTGTATATATGTATGTATTCTCTCTCTCTCGCATGTGCACACACACGTGTGAAGTGAATATGTATCTAAATACAAGACATGGTAGTATATCATTAACACTTAATTGAGCATAGAGACTTAATTGATAAGGAAAATATACATAGATATAGGTAACTAACATAAATTTGGAAATTTTTATTTGGTGTTAGCATAATTGGAAAAATTATATCTTTGTTAATGGGGTTCTAGTTACAAAGGAAAATGGGGTGAAAATAAATATTGAATGGTTTTACATTCACCAAAAGATACCTACTAGTGGTTATATTTCACCTTAAGGGATCTACTAAAAGTAAAAAAAGTATAATATAATATAATATAATATGCATGAGTGTGAACTATGCATTTACAATATTTTAATTACAATCTTTACATTGTTATAAATTGTAAATAAGCAAGGTGGTTTAAATTTGATCAGTTAGCAAACATGAGAATTGGTGGCCTAACTTAATTTAGTAGTTAATCCTTAGTTATTGTTCATGAGCCATTTATTAATATGTTTGATTCAATACTTAAGCTATATATTGTCAAAATGATGATAAGGGTGAAATTCTTTTGAGTCGGAAATTAATGCATTTATTACTTGGATTTTTATAATCTAGATATGCAGTTATACTTATATAAGATTTTATGAATGTTAATGGCTGATAAGACTCTAAATTACTTGGATGTATTAATAATAGTTATATCATGGAAATAAATGTGATTTTTGTATTATATGGGTGTTCATATAGTATACTAAATATACAAATTAAATATTTGTTTTGAATTGATAAGTGGTTATATGATACAAATATGTAATTATTATGCCTTGAAAATTAGTTTATGATATTATACCATGCATGATTCTTTTGATAAAATATGATAGGTATATGAGGTTACTATCATAAAATGCATATATCTATCATCTAATATCTTATGGTATATTAGATTCATTAGTAGCGAGTATGTGTGTGTGTGTGTAATTGACTTGAGTTTATGTGAGGACTAAATTCTGTAATGAAAACTTTGGCCAAAGTAATGTTTTAGCTATGATATTGTAATTTCATTTTACTTTATAGATTATAGGTGTATATGTGATGTCATATTAGATATAGGATTATTTTCCATGGTCTATGTGACTACAACATGTATTTATGATTTCAATATATAGGGTTCTAATTGAATTCTTGATATATGCACTATTTTTATTTACCCCTCTATAAGGGAAGGGAAAATCCCAGTTAAGAGGAGTGTAGGAGATCGATGGTCTATGGTTGGAGGAAAATATCCTTGATGATTCTCTCCCCTCTTCAGCTAATCAACCTTCTTGTAATCATAGTCATGGCTATCATATTGATTTTGGATTTGTCTTATGAGGTTTAGATGAACTATTGTACTTACAAGCATGTGTTATTATGATACTCTATGATAAATTGCAAACATTGTACATTTAGTATTCTTATTATTAATTACAAAAGTGGCTATTCTCTTGTACATGATTATGAATACTAAAAATAACAGAGGCCATATATACATGTTTAGTTGTAAATATGGATTATTTCAATGTATTTATGTACTTTTCGCTTTGTGATGCAAAGAATTATATAATTTGTACTATTCTATGCTATTTGAAAGTTAAATAGATCACATCTTAACTAGTGGGTTAGTTATATTTTTTCACTTACTATTCTATATGTATTTAACAATAAAAAAGTACACAATGATAATTAATGAAGTTGACTATGAGTAAAGTATGTAAAAAAATTTATGTAACTTTAACTATAAACCAATTAGGTTTTAACATTATGATATTAGAGCATAGTTTAAATGCTCAAAACTAATGAGTCCACTAACATTAATTTATTTATCCTATTGATAAAGAGAATGGTGTGAGGTAGTTTGAATGTTGAGGGGACCTCTAATGAGAATCCTCAATCTGGTCCTAATCAGATAGTAATCAAATAATCTATAAAACTTGATCAAATACTCACTATCATGAATTAAACTAGAGATATATTAGTAGCCCTAGAGTGAGAAGTTCATGGGATAGATGAACAAAATAGACAAGAAGCTACTGAAGAAAAACTAGATAATCAAGAAGAACCTTAGGATCAAGGGCATGCTAAGGTATAAAAAATAGTAAGAGATCAAGTAGTTGTGTAACTTACATGAGATATGAATAAAGTGAATCTACCCAAGTTTGACAGTATAATGTTGGGTGATGGCGCTGAATCCTAGTTGAGAGAGATGGAAAAATATTTTGATATTCAAAATTATTCTAAGGTAACCAAGGATATTTGAGGAGCCTACTAATTGGCTTATCAATAAATAACTTGGTGGGTGAATAAAAGGTTAGATATGGGCCTCGATTCCACCACCACTTTTTAAGAGTAGTTTTTAACCTTTTTTAGATCATGGTGGCTATTATAGTTGTACTTTTATCATAAATTAAAATATTTCCAAATTATAAAACAAGGGGATCTATTAGAAAATGAGTACTAGGAAATATTCAAAAATCCCTTGAAGTATGCATTGTATTACCAAAAGGATGAACACTTCAAGATCAGAAATTTCATCATGGGTTTAAAACCCAAAACTAGATGTGAAGTGGATGTCCATGGGCCATCCCCCATGGACTAGATCTTTGAGAAATTAATTAAGAAAGAGAAAAATTTTAAGTCACTTATTGAGATCAGATAAAAATTAAAAAATAAGTTTGGAATCTAAAAAAAAACCTTCAAGAAAAAAACTCTAAATGGAATGGGAATTTTAAGAATAGATTAATGGTTAGAATTTAAGGTTCAACAATGCTTTATGGAATAGGAAACCTATAAATAGTCTCAAGGAAGGATTAAATAGAGGAAATCAATCTGAAAGGAAGGGAACACTTAGTGGATGCTTTACATGTGGAAAATACCATCATGATAAGGAATATCCTTGGTGAAAGATAGATGGTAAAAATAAGATATCATATACCTCTACATCACAACATGGAAGCTTCTAATAGTGAATTCACATAACATTTGAAAATCATCAGTCTCAATTTAAAACCTCTCCCACTAAAGCATCATGTATTTTTTTGGAAATACTATTATATTTTGATAGATATAGGAATTAATTAATGTTTTATCTCTCCTAAAATGTTAAATAAATTATATAGGAAAGCTAGTTTTGTGGTAAATGATTTTTCATTTTAATATGGGAATGAATCTAAGGTCAATGTTAATAGGTGTCTTGTTGAGGTCAAGTTAATATTTATATAGTTCACTATGGTATTTTATATTTATGGATAATCACTAGGATAATATGACATGATTATAGGAGTGAATTGGATCTCTAAGCATAAATCAAAGGTTGACTGATTTATTAAGGAAGTTGAATGTTTAAATGATTTGAGAAATCAAACCCAAATTTATGGGTAAAATAGAGAGTTAAAACTAAGGAAAATTTCAGCTAGTAAATTGGAAAAGGATCAATGAAAAGGATGTTAATTAGATTAATTTGAAATAACCCTCTATGGAGTACTACCCCTTTCTAGAATAATTTCAGAATGCTTTTCTAGAAGAATTACTGGATTTACCCCCAAAAGGGAATTTAACTTTACTATTGATATCATTCCAATATTGTAACCTCAATTTAAGGCTCCCTATAGAATGACAATAACTAAATTGGCCGAGTTAAAATAATAACTTTAGGATATGTTGACCAAATGTTTGATTTGAAAAAGCATTTGACTATGGGGTGCACTTGTAGTGTTTATAAATAATAAGGGTAGAACCCTTCATCTATACATAAATTATAGGATGTTTAACAAAGTAACTATTAAAATAATGTATCTATTACTCTGCATTGATAATCTCTTTGATAAAATGTGTGGTGCAATATTCTTTTCCAAGATTAACCTTCCAACTGGGTATCATCAATTAAAGATAAAGGAAGAAGACATCAAAAATAGCTTTGAAGACTAGGTACAAACACTATGAATTCATAGTACTTCATTTTAGGATAATGAACTCACTTGTGAAATTCATGAATCTCATGAACAATGTCTGTAGACATTTCCTTGATCAGTTTGTGCTAATATTTCTTGATCATATCTCCATCTATTCAAAAAGTGAAGAGGATTATACTGAGAATGTGATTTTTCTTGAAATGGTTGAAAAAGTGCAAAATCTATGGTAAATTATCTAATTTTTTCTTCCTTCAAAGAAGAGTATAATAATTGGGTTATATTATTTCTATAAAAGTAATTTCAATAGATCCAACTAAGATTAGAGCCATCATGGAATGGCCAACACCTAGCAATGTGCATGAGAGGTATAAATTTATGGGTTTATTAGGATAATATAGGAAGTTTGTGCCAAATTTCTGTAAGACATAAAATTCAATCACCTCTCTTCAATGGAAAAAATAATGTTTTGTTTGGTAAAATAAATTCAAAGAAGACTTTTATATTTTTAAAAAGGGTTACTTTAGCACAAATGTTTTAGATTCGAGATGTAAATGGTTATTTGGTAGTGATAACTAATGGTTATGGGGAAGGTTTGGGATGAATTCCTATGCAATATGTTTTAGTTGTAGCTTATGAATCAATAAATTTAAAGCCATGTGAGAAAAATTATGCCCCACATGAGTTAGAGTTAGTTACATAGTGCATGAAGTATAATGATGCAATAATTACTTATTGGGAAATTTTTTTATCTTATAACTAATAACATGGGACTCAAGTACATATTTACCCAACCTATTGTAAATTCTCATAAAAAATGATGGTTAGAATTCTTGTTATATTATTATTTTGACATAAGTTAAATTAAGGGAAAAGAAAATAGAGTTACATATGCCCTTAGTTATAAAAGTTATATTGTAGATTTAACAACTATCAGGAGTTCTTTTTGAGACCATGTAATAAATTTCTCACTAGGAGATGAATTCTATGAGTAGGTAAGGAAAGAACTACCAAAGAGTTTAAAATATCTTAGATATAATGTATTTAAACTTGAGAATTATGGGATTTTGATATTTAATGGAAGAATCTAATGCCTGCTAGGGAAAATATGAGGGGTATTATGATAAAAGAGTTGCATAATGCATTGTATTTAGGACATCCTGGTGTGACTAATATATTAGTAGATTTGATACCATTATATTTATAGAAAGTAATTAATAAATTTATAACATATTTTGGTGTGACTTTATCCAAGGATTTCTTATGTCAAGGAATCAACATGTTATGATACTAGTGGTTATTGATAAACTCACCAAAGTAGCACACTTCATTATTGGTAATTTGATAGATGATGAACCTATGCTTACAAAAAAAAAATTAAATAATGATATATATTGAAGAGGTTTTTATAAAATATCATTTTAGATAGTGACCCTAATATGACTTATATGTTTTTACAAACTCTTAATTCATATTTAGGTACACAACTAAACTCTAGTATAACCTACCATCTAGAAATTAATGGACAAATAGAGAGTGAATTAGATATTCAAAGAAATTTGTATGATGTACTACATGGAAAAAAATATAAATGATAATAATACCTACCTTTGGTTGATTTTTCTTATAAAAACTCATTCCAATCAAAATTGAATATGGCTTCATTTGAAGCATTGTATGGAAAGAGGTGTAGAACACCAATCATATGGGATAAGTTAAAATATAGAGTGGAATTTAGAACTTACATGCTTGGTAAATAAATAAAATTAGAGATAATGTTTTTTTATGGGTCAAACCCTAAAAGTGTTCCATTAAGTTTGAGAAATAAACAAAATTATCACCAAGGTATGTGGGACCCTTTGAAGTTCTATAAGTGATAAATATTATAGAGTATATAATTTATTTGCCACTAACTTTAACATAAATGCATAATTTTTTCATGTATCTTATTTTAAGAAATATAGCATTGATCCATCACATGTTTTAGACTAAAATGTATTACAAGTTCTATATCTAAGGGTGATCATAGTAGAACCAATTAGAATAATTGATACACACAAGATAATATTGCATAATAGGCATTTAAATATCACAATCTAAGGTCTAGTGGGATCGATATTCTAAATACAGTGCCACATGGGAGGACTACGAGGAATTTTATAGGTTGTTTCCTCATTTATTTGAATAACTTTTTGTTGAACATTATTATTATTTTTAGAAATTTTGGTTGAAATAAAAGTCACTAGAATGATGGTATACTTTAGGGGAAATGATGTCACATCTCATCCTACTCAATAAATAATACATTAGTATTAGTGAGGGAAGTGAAACTAATGATTACTAGTTTTTTAATTTTTTATGATATATCTAGACCTTTATGTTGTATTGTTTGATAGATGTACTATTTTATTTCATGATCTGTTATATCTAGAGTACATTTTCATGTGTTTATGGATACACTATATTGACTGTGTATTTAAATATTATATGGATGTGATTTACTTTTTGAATTTGATTTATTACATAGAAGTCTATTTTTTGTACCTACGTTTTGATTATTTTATTGCAGGTTAAGACTAACTACCTTTTTGTTTGACCAAGATGTTTGCAGGATTGTTCCATTGTCATAGAGTGGAATAGAAGGAGAGTATCATATGGGAGGAGGATGAAAATATTGGCATTGGGTGTATAAATATTGAAACCAAACCTGTATATACACACACACTTTTATTTGCTCAGATAAATTAAATTTTAATGATATTCCATGAATGTGTCGATTGTTTGATTTTCATTAGTTGTATCTATGGTTAATATCACCTGATTTCATTAACTTGAGCTGATTATTTACCTTGCTATGGCATAACCAAGTTGGAATGGATGATCTTTATAAATTCAATTCATTAATTCTATTAATATGCATTGGCTATGTCAATCTCTATGAAACTATTATATGGGCTAAACATTGGTTACTAAGTTGTGAATGGTGATACACTTATTTTTATGAATTATAAATATATGGATGTATGGGATGTTTATTAAAAACCATATATTTTTATGTAAATATGTAATGACCCTATGGATCAATTAATACCCTTTTCTAGTGGCTAGAGGAAAATGGGGAAAAAATACACCCACACAATTATCTCAAAAGATTTTTTCAAAAGATAGGAATTTGAGTTCCATTATGAATAACTTGAAAAGTTTCAGAAGGAACTTTAGGTCATGCAAAATGTGGTTGAGAAGATAAAAATAGCTAATGATGGAAAGAATAGGGGTCATGGAATAAGTGACATGAGGAGTTTCAATGGATATCAACATCTACATTAGAATGACGATCATTGAAGTAACCATGAAATTAAGGTTTTAAAATTATATGGGTTTTGATTTTTTCATATGGATAGTGTTATGTTTAAAATAAAATCTCAAATGCTATCTTACCTGGGATATTTTAAAACCATTTAATGTATATATTGATAATTATTTTGTAAACTTAGGGCCTCACCCTTACCGATATATGTATGTAAATCATTTCCATCCACAATCTTGTAAAGGTGATATTAATACCATTAACAAGTTTAAAATACATAAATTGTAGTAGTACCTTTCACATAAAGAAAAATGGAAACATGGCCAATGTATAAGAAATAAATACCTTACAATAAAAATCATGCTTGAAAATTTTATTCATTAACTTTATTACACATTTACATGATGATAATTTAAAATTTAAAGAAAATGGGTAGTGTTGTGAATAATATTTATTTTTGGTATCTATAATGAACCTAAGTCTTAACTTGCCTTAGTAGAATGGGTTAAAAGCTAAACAATTTTTTTTGTGGTTAAAATCCATATAGAAATATCACCTGGGCATGTGTTGCTTCTATTTATAAATTTATATGGTCTTGGAAGTTGCTTTTAGAACCATTAGTTTCTAACTACATGTTCTAGTATGTGAAGCCATGATTTTATACTTAATAAAGTGCAATGTCCTTTACTGCATACTCTTATTACTAAGATATAGGTGTTTATTATTAATGGAGATACATATTCCTATGTGTTATATATATGAACTATATGAAAATGAGTCGTGAGTTCATTCTAATAGATGATAGCCTCATTTTAATTAACCAAGATATAGATGTATAATAAAAAGAAAATGCAATATTGCAATTTTGTGTAGGCATATATACATATATGTATGATCTACATAATAGATTATACTTAAATTTTTATGTTTATTAAACTCAAATCACACACACACACACACACACACACACACACACACACACACACACACACACACACACACACACACACACACACACACACACACACACACACACACACACACACACACACACACACAAACAAACACACACACACACACACACACACACACACACACACACACACACACACACACACACACACACACACACACACACACACACACACACACACACACACACACACACACACACACACACACACACACACACACACACACACACACACACACACATCTAATTGAACACATATATAAATACAAGATAGGATGGTGTATCCATGATACTCAGCTAAGCTTTGAAACATAATTGATAAGTAAAATATGTATAGTTGTAGTTGACTAATATAACTTTAGACATTATTTTTTGGTGTTGGCATAATTGAAAATATGATATCTTAGTTAATGGTGTTTTAGTTTTAAAGGAAAAATGAGTGAACATAAATCTTGAATGGATTTATATTCACCAAAATATACATATTGGTGGTTATATTTCATCTATAAGGGATATATTGAAAGTAAAATAAAAGTAGATTAGAATGTATATATAATATGCATGATTGTGAACTGTGCATTTACAATATTTTAGTTACAATATTTACCTTAATATAAATTGAAAATAATCAAGATGGTTTAAAGTTGACTAGTTAGCAAATATGGGAATTAGTGGCTTGACTTAATCTAGTATGTAATCCTTGGTCATGTTAATATAGTATGTAATCCTTGGTTATGTGTTCATGATCCATTTAGTAATCTATTTAATTTAATACTTAAACTATATAGAGTTAAAATGATGGTAAGGGTAAAAATCCTTTGAGTTGGAAATTAATGCATTTATTACTTAGATTTTTATAACCTAGATATGTGGTTATGCTTATATTGGGAATTATGAATGTAAATGGTTGGTAAGACTCTATATTACTTGGATGTATCAATAATAGTTATGTCATGGAAATCAATGTCATTTTCTATGTTAGATAGGTTTTCATACCTTATAATGGATAGAGAAAGTAAATATCTATTTTGAATTGATAAGTATGTTTATGCTAAAAATATATAGTTATTTTACCTTGAAAATTGGTTTATGAGATTATAGCATGCATGATTCTTTTGATGATGTATATGATAGGCATATAATGTTTATATCATGTAATGTATATATCTATCATCTAGTATCTTATGACAGATTTAGATTCATTAGTAGAGAGTATGTGTGTGTGTGTGTAATTGACTCAGGTCTATGTGATTCTTGAATTATATAATGAAATTTTTTGCCAAAGTAATGTTATAGTCAAGACATTATCATTCTAGTATGTCATATTAGATACAGGATTATTTTCCATGCTTTATGTGACTAGTGCATGTAATAGCAATTGTACTATACATGGTTGTAATTTTATTATTGATATCTATACTAATTTTATTTGACCCTCCTTGAAGGGAAGGATCACTCCCAATGGAGAGGTGTGCCATATATCGACAATCTATGGTTGGAGGAAAAGCACCTTGATGATGTTCTCCCTCTCTTTAGATAATCAACCTTCTTGGGATCATACTCATGGCTATTGTATTGATAGTGGAGTTGTCTTATGAGGTTCAGATGTATTATTGTACTTAAAATCATGTTTTACTATGATACTATATGATAAACTATAAAAATTTTACACTTATTGTTATTATTAATTAAAATATTGGTTGTTATCTTGTATATGATTATTAATATTGAAAATAGTAGAGGGTCTATATGCATGTTTAGCTGGAAATATGAATTATTTCAATGTATTTGTGTAATTTTCACTTGGTTATGTGAAGAATTATATATTTTGTACTATTATTTTTTATTTAAAATTTAATAGATCACATATTAACCAATGGGTTAGTTATAATTTTTCACTTACTATTCTCGATGTATTTAGTAGTCAAAGAATAGTACATAATGATAATTAATGAATTTGATTGTGAGTAATATATGTAAAATTTTTTACACAAATTTAATTTAATTTTTTATTTCATTTAAAATAATCGATTAAATAAATGGATTATAGAAACTTTAATTTGGTATAAGCCTTATTTTTACACTACTTTTATGTGAATTTACATATATGAACTCTTAATGGTGGACATAGCACTTACATGCATACTTGTCCTTGTCTAATGTCTCCTTATCTATATTGTTTTTTTGTTTACTCTTCAAATTTACTCTATTCATCTTTCTCCTATTATAATGACATTTAAATTTCTATAGCTTCAAGATAGATCTAGTAATCATAAATGGATCTAGTTTACTAGAATCATCCATTACTATTAGAGGTTTCCTAGTGTATCATTTAGGTTTGTTTTGGGTCATTCTACCATTTTTATTTTTCACACTTATAAATGGTTTGGTTGTATTTTTCATGCCAATAGTTACATAGTTAAAATTAATAACTATATATATACATATCATTAGATAAATTATCTTAAAAATATCTCACTAATTGAAAAAGGCATAATTAGAGAATTATACCATCTAACATACCATTATTCAAAATCTGAGGTTTCTAAAAAATATATCTACTTACATGCTTTTACAAAAGGAGAACCTATGAAAAATTTCACTTTGACTTGAATTCACATTATTTAACACACATACACATTATTAATATAACTACATGTAGTTTGATCCCTTTTCAAAGTATTGGAAATGTATGAAACACTCAACTAATCATTAGGGATTGGTTGAGGTTAGTCCAGTCCAACCCACCAACCCATTTTTATAGGTCACATTGGTCTCAATAGCATAATCAAAGAGAATTAAAAAAGAGATATCTATGTTGGATCAAAGGTATATAAATATAAAAAATTCACTTACAAGAATATATGTAGTGATTCAAATTATCACAACTATGTGTAGATATCTTACATAGTTCTTGTACTTAGTATATAGTTCCAACCTACCATAGGCATCCAATAAGAATTAGACTTGTGCTATTTATTTTGAATAGTCAGTTACCTAATCTAAGCCAACATAAAATCCTTATAGAGCATCATTTATGATTGACCAAAGAGGACATAACAAAATCATTAAAAAATATGACATTCTACATTTTACACTCAAATTTGTATTTGGACTATTATACTTATGCAATTTCAATATTACATAGTTTTTCTTGTTTATATAAATTAAATTCAAAATTAGATTAAAAAACTAACCATAGAGGATAATCTTATTCCTTATAAATATCTTGTAAAAAGTTTGATTTCTCAATATGATAAATTTGAAATTGATACTATTTATAAAATTAATAATATACATGTTGATTCTTTTTATTTGATAGGGTAAATAAAAATTGAAACCAGAGCTATGAAATAGGAAAGTGAGGGTTTTGACAACTGGACCCACATCTAGGCAAAACCAAGAGGGAAAGAATCCCCATAATAACCAAGTATAATAGAGAGGGTTTAGAGTCTCTCTTAACATTTAATAAGAAAATTAAAGGTACCCACAACCTTTACAAGACTAAGGAACATGAGGGTTTTAAGGATTCCCATAACTAGGTGTTTTAAAGATCACATAACCTAAAAGTACAACAAAGAGGTTTTGAAGGCTCCCATAACCTTTAACAAGTGGAGTAAAGGTCCCATTACTAAGCCAAGACTTGACAACATGAGGATTTAAAGGTTCCCCTAACCTTTAACAAGTGGAGTAAAGGTCCCAATGACCAAGTCAAGATAAGAAACCATGAGGGTTTTACAGGTTCCCACAACTAGGGTTTTAAGGTCCCATAACCTATAGTACACAAAGAAGTTACTAAAAATTAAAACTCAAAGGTTGAAATCCCTTTATCATGTCTTTTTTGAGGGCACTGCACACCAAAAGATCCACTAGAGAGGGAGGTCTTCCACCACTAGGGTCTTTTGCACAACCTCCATACAACAGAGTTATAGTGAGTGGTTTTATCTTCCTTCTAAGGTTCACAACCTAGAAAATCACAATAAGAAGTAAATTAAAAAACATAAGTTTGATTGTAAAAGGAGGTATTATACCTCTTGAGTTATTTACATACTTTTGAAAAGCTAAATCACCACAATTGGACTGATCTTTCCACTAAGATCCATAATATTTATAAAGCACAATGGGATTTTGAGGCTCCCACAACCATAGAACATGAGACATGAGGGTTTTAAGGAAACCACAACTAAGAGTTTTAAGGATCCCATAACCTTTAGAATAGAATAGTTGGGTCCTCATAAATTTATCAAAATGCCTTCCACATAGTTTAGCTATAAGACCAAAGTAACCTCACCCAAGTAAAATAAATGAAGATTTCCATTTTCAAATCAAACAAGTAGGTTCAAAGAATGTCTTCCTCTAATAACCTTACCATATAACAAACTAGGGGAACATGTTCCTCTAATACCCATCATACCCCAAGAAAAAAACCAAGGGTGGGATCCTCCACTATCCACCTAGTCCAAATACCATGAAATAATAGCCCTACCTTATAAGACAAATATGCTAGTGGAGGACCAACTACCTCCCCTGTTAAGAGTGTTGTTGAGCCCAGTCAAAATAGAAGACCAAACCCCATAGGTAGGTTTGACACCATCATTGTCATAGGAAGGAATGCTTATTAAGGATTTGAACATCATGTTATAGGTGGATAAGATAGGAGGGGAAACCCAACAGCCTTCCCTAGCTTGCTTACTTCCTAGCCCACACAAGGCACCAAACAAAGGGTGACAGTGGGTAAAATAACCCACACCATTCCACTAGTAGAATCATAGGTCTAGATAGAGTGATAGAGGATTTCCATATTTCGTAACCTATTTGAAGTGTGAGACTTTACAAGTCCTAGCCATAATCCAGGAACATATTCAAAGAGAAAGCCCATGACTATGCTAATACCAAACCCACCTGCTCCCCATTCAAATATATCATCCTAATTCTCGTGCAGTGTTAGTGGGAGATCATCTAGTGTCAAAATATTTCTAGACTGTCCCTTACCCTATTAAATTTTTTTAGGTCCATCACTAGACACCTTCACCCCTTTCCATCATCTTTGTCATCATCTCCACCTTCCTCCTCACTTGCATCTTCCTGCCCATACCTAGTTTTGAAAAATTCTCCCATTGCCTCACCCATAGGTTCAAGGAAAAGAGTGAGTTCACCAAAATACATGTTGATGTTATGACTAATGATAATTTATATTTTGTTTTCATTATGCCCATGTTTTTTTTTAATTTTACACATAAGATATATTAAAAAATGTAAATAGTGCACTAATCAAACAATGTAAAATATGACAATAAATGTAATAATATAAATTGAAATGGATAACTACATATTACATTTTTTCTATTTAGGATTGACAAAGAAAGAGATATATTTTACTTAGTCAATTCTAGTTATTTTTTTCTCACAAAATGTGTCATTGTACTAAGAAATGCTATATTACTAATTTTTCAGTTGTTCATACTTGAAGTAAAGGTTGAAGGCCCCTTTGCACATTATTGTATTTTTAGACTTGAAGCAAAATTTAAAGATTATTGGTATTGTCCCTATGAAATGTGTGGGTTTGTAAATTCTAAAACCCATTCACCTACACCTAAAAATGGTTATTTTATGTGTGCATGCCTTTAGTCACATGCAATTATGTCTATTTTCCTTCTCTTCCATACAAATAATAATTGTGATTTTGGTCACAATATTCCCTTTAAAAATTTATTAATATTTTGGTTTGGATATCCCAAACCACTTCATAGTAAATGACTAAGTTTTTCATGCACTCTAATACTCTAAAGAGGGCTCAAACTACATGCAATTATTCCACTTATGAGTTTATGTGGAAAATTTTGAACAACCAAGATTGTAATAAAATGTTTTGATATTTAATACTTTACACCATGCCAATTTATCTTTCTAAATCTATTCTTGGATCTATGGACTACTCCTTGAAGGTTTTTATGTGTGCATGACTTTTTGAAAATGTTTCAAGAGAATTCTAATTTATTCCTCAAATTTCCAAGTGATTATAAATGTGATAGCAAAGTAATTTACCAAGTGAGTATAACCTTAAGAATAATTTTAATTTATAGATTAATCTTCATTATTAACCATTATTATCTACACATGAAACATGTTTAGTCCAACCTAATGGAAATTTTCTAATTTGAAGAATATTCATCAAGTGTGTCAAAACACTACAAGTAGAGGCAGTCCCTTATAATAATCAACACTATCCAAGATTTACTGGTGTAGAGATGGAATCCAAAGTGAGTTAGATCAAACATTAGTAAAAAAAACTCAAAAAATACATAAAGAACATAACTAACTAATCCAACTCCTTCAACGGGGTTTGAAAATGATAATTAATAGCTATTGAAAGAAAGCATATACATCAAACCTTCCCAAGAGTATCCCACCATCCAAATGTGTCTCAAAACATGTTTTTACTCTTGATTTGGTTCTCAAGTCTTTAGTAATGATGAGTGACTTACTCCTCCATCATCTTAGGTGTACCAATGAAACTAGAATCATGATATTTGATCAAATGTATGCCTATAGTGAAGTTATCCTATTTTAAATTAAGCATTATAACACTATATAAAGATGACTTGTAGAAATAATTTTGCATAATAAATTTAAACCAAAAGAGATTAAAATGGTGGTCTTGGCCCTCCTATTTATAGATTTTTGAATTTGATTAGAATCAACCATGACCATCCATCTTGATACCAATATGTGTGGTCATGAATTAATTCAATTTTGGAGACTTAAATAAAAAATACCTTCATAAATATTTATAAGGAAGGGGCATTAAAGAGGCATGGGAGGCCTTAAAGCTGATATTTATTACATTAATGGCTTATAGATGCCACCCCATAAATGATGTTACTTAATGATGCAAATATTAAAAATCACTTTCCAATTAAGAAATCTTAAATAACTTCCATGTATTTTCCACTTAAGCCCTTGATTTGGATTAATTTGCCTAAGTGAGATTAATTAAAATTTATGCAATTCTTTGGAAATCGATTACACACTATTAATCAAATTGGTTAGAATGTCATATTACTAGGTTATAATTTGATTGGAGCATAATTATAATAAGTTGTTAGTTGTGTATGTACCAATACCCCATTTAGGATATTATCAACATGAAATAACACATGCACATGTCATGTGATTCTGAATTAGAAGAATTAAGTGGTTCAGAGTGTCAAATTACATTTTCATCATTTTGACTTGAAATGATTTGAGAAAAGTTAATAATAACATAAAATGCATTTCCCCATTTAGGGATACATTAGCCTAAATTAGAACTTGTATATAATAAGCTCAAACCATTTAGTGCATTTAAGTGATTTTGGCCTAAATTTTGCATTTGAGTGCATTTTGAGTAAGATTGACAATTTAAACACAATGGGGTTAGGAATTAAATGTCTATATTTTGCCCCTTTTTGAGAAGGCATATCAATACATTTAGTTGAAGTAACATATTTTCAAAGAAAATAGTTGTCAAGAAGAATTTGGAATGAAATGACCCTTGATGCCCCCTAAAGAGGACATATGAGGATGAAAGAGAAGGATGGACTCTCAAAAAGAGAGATAAAAAGTGAAATTAACCCTTGGATGAGATTAAATCCATATTGAACTAATGCTTACACACGTTAATTCTTAGTGATCAAAATATAATGGGCCCCAAAAGAGGGGAAGTGGGAAGGATGCACTCCAAAAATATAAGTGACACACTTTGAACACACCTAAAATAAGGTGCAAGCCATTGGCTAAGGGAATTATTGTTCCTGAGATAAGTTGTATACTTATAAATTACTAGAATAAGGGCAAAAGTCCATAAATCTTGGAATTAGAAGAAACATGAGAGTGAGGATCTAGAGAAAGGGAATAATAGGGTGCCCCATTAGAGTGAATTTGATTGGTTGATAAAGCAATTTTTCCCTAGTACGACATATTTGATTGGTTGATAAAGCAATTTTTCTTGAGTAGGGTTGATTTTGATCACTAATAATTAATTTTTCCCCAATAAGGCTAATTTGATTTGGTGATTGGTCTAAATGTTGTAACCCAATAGGGAAAAATGGCAATCATAGCTCAAGGATATAACCTAATGCATAGATTAAATATGAGAATGCACACACATAGATGTGATGGTCTAATGACTAAAAAATCAAAATAAAACTAGGCATATAAGGATGTATAAAAAGATGAAAAAGATGAATAGAAGAATAAAGGTAGATAAGCTGACCTAAGATATGTCATGTATCCAAACACTACCTACATAGTCCATATGGACCTCAAGATGATTTAGTTTACCCAAAAGTGGGATAAAATGGAATGAGGAATCAAGAATACAATAAATCCAAATAACTATTTAATTAGACTCATAATGTATGCCAAGAGATGCATGTTTTGCATAGAGTCTAGTTTGTAAGCCATTGGTGTTTAATTTCATTGGTACATTTGAAAGTTGATCATCAGATTTGTATTGATTTTGAGACTTAGATCCAAATCACTTGGTTCTTACTATAGCTAAGATGAAATTATGCATCATAAGTATGAGTAAACTATAATGACATTGGATTTCAATTGTGATGAACTGATTTAAATGTGAATATTTATAACTACAGATAATGATAATAAATACCAATACTAGAGTTATAACTATTTACATTTAAATAAAAACAAACAAAAATAAAGATAAAAATAATACATAAATAAAACTAGATTAAAATTAGGGTATGAACAATCAAGATTTAAGTAGGAGCAAGAATGTATAAAAGCAAAGCAAGAACAAATTAATAGATAACACAAAATCAAGATATGAATAATCAAGCTCAATGTGTATCAAGTAATACATAGAAAACAAAACAAAGGAAAAAGACCAAACATAAACTCAAAATACCAAACCAAAATTACAAGACAAAACAATAACTAAAAAGGACTAGACAACATGAAAAAACAATAAAGGAATAAAAAAGAACAAAACCATAAAAAAAAAAATAGATGAATAGAAAAGAAAGCACACAAAACACCAATAAAAATCAAATAAACACACAAATGAGAGCTAGTCACAATGTTAGTGTGGGAAGAAAACAATTATTCATGCACATGTAGTAGAGGCATTACTTTCAACCATAGTGTAATAATAAAAAAAGACACAAAGTTACCTCCAGGTGATAGGAAAAAAAAAAGACAACAAAATTGGGGGAAAAGAAGAAAATGAAGGAAGTGGTTGAGCTAACTCTAGATGTACGAGACAAGTGGATGCTACATACATAGTTCTATGGATGCGAGATCCAACATGAAATTTAGGCCAAATGTATTTCTCCTAGGAAATGGGATAGAATAAAAGTGATGATAAAAAAACATGATTAATGTTGTATAGGAAATAAGGAAAATAGGCTCATAAAATTTTGAGGGCATTTAAATTAGTGATTGCAAAATGGCAAGAGAATGAATATCATAATAAATAAAAGTGAAAGACATTATTTTTGTTTGTTTTATTGATCATTTTCTAATGTTTATTTAATTTTTTGTGATAAGGAAAAAAAATCAATTGTGAACAATAGGCCCATGTAACTACCTAGTTGAGGAGATGCATGTCCATAGGTAAGAGCTCAATTAATAGCTAAATTGGATGTAATAGGGATAGTTAATATAAACAACGGCATAAGGGATCAACTAATAAAAGAGATGCATATTTAAGATTATAATTTAAAATAATATCTAAATTTGGCTACAACATCCCATACTCATAAATCAAAAAGAGTGAGATCATGTGAAGGAAACAATGCCTACTAAATAGTATAAAAATAATAATAGAATAGTATGTAGCATTATATAAATATAAATAACCATTTAGTAGGCAAAAACCATGAGCTAATGTATCCATGTTTATTTTTCTATAAGAAGAAGTTGTAAAATACAATTCAGGATGAATTACTTTGTAGAACTAGCATTGAATGTGTTTATAAGGCCTATGAGTCATAATCAAGATCATAATTGGGAAAAAGATATAACTATCCAAGTTACAATGACCTAGGACATGAAAATAATTTGGTTCTAAATATAATGGTCCAGAATGAATAAGATCCAAAAAATGATGGTCTAGGTTGGGATAAAAAGAGTCAAGCTAGAATATAAGTGATCCATAGTGCCAACAGTCCAAAGATTCAATTGTTTAGAGTCATAAAATAATTTGGTTCTCATAACAATTGTCTAGGGTAGGTCAAAACACAAAAAATATGGTCCAAAATAGGATGGTCCAGGACAAAATACTTAAGCACAAGTTGCCCCCAAGTAAGGGGTCTTATATACAATGGTTCAAATGGTTGTCAAGCATAGAGCCACTTGAGATGTATAATGTTCATGGGCTCTAGAAGTTTTTTTCCACCTGTAGTAGCCATCCAATATACCCCTGATCCATAGTTTCATGTGATAGCATATGGGCCTAGCCAATTGGGTTAGAACTTATCCTTTTTCTTGTATTTAGCATTTGTGTTCTTATGATTCTCCTTTAAGACCAAATCACCAATTTAAAACTCCTGAGGGAGAATTCATTTATTGTGTTTTATACATAATCTATTATGATAATATTACAATTTTTATAGGGTAGTTAAATGCTTTCCATCAAGGAGTCCTAGTTCTTACAATCTGGAGAATTTGTAATCTTCATAATTTTCAATATTCTCAAAAAATACTCGCAATGAAGGTAGCTCAATCTCAATCAGGATAATAGCTTTTGTGTCATAAACATGGGAGTATGGAGTGGGTCCTATGGGGGTTCAATGACTAGTATGATAATCTCAAAGGGCAAGAAAAATTTACAAGTGCCAATTACAATAAATGTTATTGATAATATTATTTAATATGGCCACAATGGTTTTGTTTGACGCCTTGGATTATCCATTACATTGTGGGTTATATGGTGTGGATTTCTTGTGCTTGATTTTGAATTTTTCACAAAGAGATTTAAATTCTTAGTTTACAAATGATCTACCATTATTGGATATAATGCGTGCTAGGATACCATATCTACATATGATATGCTAATGTATAAACTTGGAGATATACTTCCCAATGATGTAAGTGAGAGGAATGGCCTCAATCCATTTATTAAAATACTTGGTAGTAGTGAGAATATGTTTGTGTCCATTAGAAGATGTTGGGTTTATTTTCCCAATTAGATCAAGGCCTCGTGTAGAAAATGGCCATGGTGTAGTGATTGGCTCTAGTGGTAAGGAAGGTGTGTGTATCAAATTTCCATTTTGTTGACAAGAAACACACTTATTTACATAATTTCAAGCATCTATCTCCTTTTTGGGCCAATAGTAACCTATTCTAAGAAGATTTTTATCCAAGACTACATTGTTGGTATGGGCCCCAAATATTCCTTCATGAACTTCCCTAAGCACTAACTTAGATTATTTCAAAGATAAATAATGAAGTAGCATTACATAATAGCCTTTATGATAAATCATGTTTCTAAAGAGGGTATAATATGCTATGTAGTGAAATAAAAGTTTCTAATGGTTATTGGAAAGGTCAGGGGGAAAAACATGATCATGAAAATAATTATAATAGTCTTGAAACCAAGGAAGTTCAAGTGAGGGACTAGGACCAAAAATGGTGCATACAATTTTTGAATATATCATGAAATGAATAGGATATAAAATATTTTCAATGAGAAAATTATACTCTTTAGTACTGCTATCAATCTATATCATGGACCCAATTGTTTCCATTGCATCGATAGATCTATTATTGACCCATGACACTTGTTCAAAATGTAGGGATTTAAAATGAGCCTTGAGATTATCCATAACATACTTTTAAGGAATAATCTTGTCATCTATAGTCTGATACTAATATATGGTTTTATTGGTAATCTATAGGGAATCACCATAGACCATTAATTGATGGATATCCTA
This sequence comes from Torreya grandis, assembly GCA_037957365.1. Taxonomy (NCBI): domain Eukaryota; kingdom Viridiplantae; phylum Streptophyta; class Pinopsida; order Cupressales; family Taxaceae; genus Torreya; species Torreya grandis. The sequence goes on along the minus strand of JARHVA010002258.1, from coordinate 1,464,269 downwards.
CTTCACTGTAAGACACGGTCCTACAATAAGTGCTTCATACTTGACCAAGTTGTTGGTATAATGAAAATTGATATGAAATGATTTTGGAATAGATCCCCTTATATTGTAATCAATAAAATGTAGGTTATAGATCCATAAGAAGTGAAGGAACGATCAAAGTATAATTTATATTATTTAAGTTCATGTTGTACTTCTATTGTCATAATAGAATCATCTGGAAAGTTAAATCTGAATGGTTGAGTGTCTATAATAGGGGATTATATAAGTTGATCAACAATAACCTTTCCCTTGATAGATTTATAATTTTTCTACTCAACATCAAATTCATGTAATAGCATGACCCATTTGGCCATGCATCCTGTGAGAGCTTCTTTAGATAATAAAAATTTGAGAGGATCCACTTTAGCAATAACAATGGTTTTGTTGTTCAACATATAGTGTCATAAATTTTGGGAAGCAAAAACCATAGCTAAACATGCCTTATTAGTAGGCATATAATTATGTTCATAAGCCACCAGTGTGCGTCTTAAATAATAAACTACATTTTGCTTGCCTTGATCATCATGTTGGGCTAAGAGTGCCCCCAACACATACTCAATTATTAAAATTTAAAGAAGCAATGGTTGTCCAAGTGTTAGCAGCCTCAAAATTGGTGGGTTAGACAAATATGTTATGAGATTCAAAAATGCTAATTAATAGTCATGATCCCATTGAAACATGACCCATTTATTCAAGATATGTGTAAATGGGTGGCACTTATCTACCTGTTGAGAAATGAACCTGCAAATAGATTGGATATTTCCTTATAAGCTATAGAGTTTTTTAAGATTTGAAGGTGGAGGAATTTCAATAATGGCTTTAACCTTAATAGGGTATACTTTTACCCCTCTTTATGATACAATAAACCCTAGTAATTTTCTTGAAGTGATTCCAAAGACATACTTCTTAGGATTTAGGTGAACTTTATACTCATGAAATCTCCTAAAGATTACTTGTATAATATTAGGATGTTTGACATGTGTTATTGATTTAAATATGATGCCATCAACATAGTAATAAATAATATAATGTATCATGTCATGGAATATGATAGTCATAGCATGTTGATAAGTGGATCCAACATTTTTCAATCCAAATGACATGACTTGATAATATAATGTTCCCCATGGTGTGATGAACATAGTCTTGTGTTGGTATTATTGAGCTATCTTGATCTAATTATCTCTAAAAAAATATATCTATAAGGGATAACATATCATACCTAGTAGTAGAATTGATAATAATGTCAATGTTGGGAAAAGGAAAATTATCTTTGGGGCACACTTTGTTGATATCTCTAAAATCAATACAAAGACATATATCATATGGATTTTTATTGACTGAACTGTGTTTGATATCCATTCAAAATAATCTAGTGGTTTGATGAAGCTTGGTCCTATTAATTTCTCTAGTTTTGATTTTACCAAAAGAGCGATGCATAGATGCACATTCCTTAATTTATGTTTGACTAGGTTGGCATCTGGATGGACAATAAGGTGATGCATAACCAAATTAGGGTCTAATCCTAGCATGTTAGAGTATGCCCATGAAAAAATATCAAAAAAATACTTCAAAATGGATATAATTTGATCTTGTTTATCCTCAATGAGGGAAGCTCCAATGTAAACAATTTTAGGATCATCATATGTTCCTAGGTTCACTTCGACAGTGCTTTCTATAAGGAGTGTAAAATCATCTTCTAGAATAGTAGGTAATATGTGATCATGATCTTCTTCTACTAAAATTTATTGTTGTTCCTCCCAAATCTATGGATAGTGTGATGAATTTGAATCCACTAATTTAGGTAATGGCTAGCTAACAAATATATCAAGAAAGTTAAGCGTGAGATGCTCAAAGACTTGTTTTGATGTGATGTTGGTACAAGATATAGAGCTAGGAATTGATGGAACTTATGCATCCTTCAGGGATGAGAAAAATTTACAAGAGTGCCTAAAATAGGTTTTCACTCAAAGGCTTCTCTTTTTATTTAATTTTTCCCTAACCAACGAGTGCCTCAAAGAGGTTTTCACCCAAAGATCTAGATGTTTTATGTTCTTCATGACCAAGAAAGGTTTCCTTCTCTCCAAAAGAGGTAGAAGGATGAAAATAAAAGTCAAATAGTTGACTATGATCTCAAATTTTTAATCTATCTTTGAGGCCCATATAATTTATAATATATTCATCATTATGGAACTTATCAAGGCATATGATGAATTTTTTTTGGTCCCAATTAATGAGTTCATGATGGAAAAGGTAAAGGGAACAATGGGATTTTATGGTCATAATGTAATTTAAATAAAATAAGTCCATGTCAACAAGCTCATCATAAATATCATATTAGGATGTTATATCATTACTAGGAGTCTCATCACTAGTCGATTCAGAAGAATCACTATCGAAAGTCATGAGGTCACTCCTAAGAAGTATAAATATGAAACCTTGATTCAAGTTAATTTTACTATATGATAAAGGTTATATGATTATTTGTGCTTGTAGGTGAAGGCCTTTTCTAGTATAAACAAAATTATCCATACTCTAATTAGGGATAAGATATTTTGGATTTTGAAAATAATCAACAATGCCATCAGAATATAACCAATCTCTTTCATTGAAAGCTTCTCGATCCTAATTTGGTGAAGTAGTAGGTACAAATACCATTGGTGGATTTTTTATATCTTTCTTTCTTTAACAAATCATGTTGGGTCTATTAGGTATTTTGGAATGTTTGGGTTTATCAAATTATTTGCGAGACTTTGGAAACTTAGTAACATGGAAGGCATCCTTAAGACGATACATGGAAATGCCCACATCTTATTTAATAACATGTTTTACAAGAGTTATGGGAAATGGATCAGTCAAAGTAGAAGTAAGGTCACTAGGGATGATATAATTGGATTTGGGTAAATGCAAAACTATTTCCGTATTCTTATTTACAATGAATTCAAAACCAAGATAGTAGTTATAATTATGAAACTCAACCTCTAGATGTTTACAATATTGAAAAGGTTGTAAATTAATAAGAATGGTGACCTTGATCCCATCATGGGGAAAATTAATGGACTGATGCAAATTGGATGGAATGACCTATACTTAATGGATCCAAGGATGACCAACAAGTATGTTATAAGGTAACTCTATATCCATAATATGAAACAAAGTGTGATAGGACGTAGGACCAATAATGATTGGAAAAAAATAGTTCTAGAAGATTCCATTTCATCATTATCATATGCCTTTATGGTGATCATATTTGGTTTAATGTCCTTTGAAGTGTATTCCAATATTTTTACCAATTTGAGGGACACTACATTCAACCCTAAACCATTATCTTTAAGAACCTACTTGATTTTATGGTTTTGAATGATGAACTCAATATATAAGGGGTTATTATGGCTAGGACCAAGAGTGGATAGGTCTTTTTGATCAAATGTGACCTATCAAAATGAAGACAAATTCCCTATAAGTATTTGGAATTATTCAAGTTTAATGTCTTGGGAAATAGTAGATTATTTAAGAAGGTCATTCAAAATAGTTTTATGGACTTCAGATGTACTTAAAATATCTAAAATAGAAATTTGCATAGGGGTTTTACTAATTTAGTTTGATATACTATAATTCTTTTCAACATTAGGATGAGATGGTTTAGCCTTGGCTAGTATAATGTTCACATTTGGTTCCAAAATCATAATGTTCACATTGGGTTTAGTGGTATAAGAGGAGGGTAAAGGGCCTTGAAGGGTAACTCATGAGCCTATAGTTATGATTACACAATTTAGAGGTGGAAAGGAGCCATTATAATTAGAGGATGAAGGAAAAGGGCCTTGGAGGGTGACTCATGGGTGTTTATTTATGTTGGAGTAATTTTGAGTCAGCAAGGAGACATTATAATTAGAGGAAGGATGGGATCCAAAAATAGTAACACAAAAATTGAGGAGCAATAAAATTGCTTATACTCGATGTGACATTACTTGAGTGAAGGGTGTCAACCCTATAATAATAGGTCTAGTACTTAGAGGAGTACATGATGTCTCATGGGATTTAATAGTAATAGTGGCAACATGATTTATATAAATACTCCCCATAGTATTGTTATATTTGTAAGGCATGTTGTTGTAATTCATGTTATTAGCATGGGTATTATGATATTGATTATGATCATGTTGATTATGATTTTGACCTTGATTATGATTCTGTCACTAATTTTGTCCTTGGTTCTAGTTATTTCTTATCAATTGTTGATTATGTTGAGGGAATGGATCTTTATAGATGCTCATATATTGATTAGTGTTTTGTGGAGAAATTTTGAAATCAACTTCCCCACTTTCAATCAAGTCCTCAATGAGATGTCATAATTGAACACAATGATAAGCACTGTGACCCAATGATGTTATGAGGCCTCCTATTTATATGTTTGGTTGAGGATTAATTTAATTTTGTAATTAAAATTTGTAATTATCCTCATCATGTTATTGAAAGAAGGGGAAATTAAGAGGCATGTAGGGCATCATGGAAGGCATTTATGAGGCATGGGAGGCATGAATCTTGATATTTATGGCATTTATGGCCTAGGGATGTCTTCTTAAGAAATGAGGTCACTTGATGCAAATATTCAATATTCATTTCTAAAAATAAATATTCAACAAGTTTCCATGAAATTATTAATTAGGCCTTGATTTGGGTTAATTAGCTCTTAAACATGATTCAGCACAAAATACTCAAATTGATTAGAATGCCTTGTTATTGGTCCTAAATTAGACAAGATTGGAATTAAAAGTCACTGTCAGATGTGTTGGATGCATATTCCCATTTAGGATGTTGCCAATAAATAATAACAAAGGCATAAGTCTTGTGCAAAATATTTGATAAGAAAGTGCAGTTTAGAGCATGTGGGTGAAAAATTGGCATTGACTTGAAATGAACTGATCAAAATTAGCTAGACCATAAATTACATTGCCCCATTTAGGGATATCTTGGCCAAAATTGGCATTTAAATATGTCAGTTTCACATCTTTTAGTATGATTTAGTTTTTTAGGCTAAATTGTGTATTTTATGTGTAAATTAGCCAAAATCCCGATTGGAGGTTATCAATGGCTAGTTTTAGGTGTCTATAGTTTACCCTTATTTGGGAAGATGTTGAAAACTATAGGAAAAGTAATGTATTCTCAAATAATGAGAAATGGCCTATATGCCAAAAAGATGATGATGATTGCAGAACAAAGCTCCAAATGGTTTTTGGGAAGCCTATGATGATGCCCCCTTGAGGGAGTGGCCATCACATTTATTGAGGGATGGTCACTTGAAAAGAAATAAGAAGAAAGGTAGAATTAACCCATGGTTGAGATTAATCCAAATGATAAAATGATTGCATGTATTGATGTAAAAAGGATTACTAATTTTCCCAAAGGTGGTTATAATTAGGAGTCAGAGTCAAAATGATGATTTCCCCTTAGGTGGTTATAATCATTAAGAGGACCTAAATTGGATAAAGATGATTGTGCCATAGTTAGGGCTGATTAACAAGCATAACTCAAGGATATAACCTGGAACATAGATTAAAGATGAATAGGTACAAAGTGATGAAATAGATGAATAAAATAATGAGATTGATTAGAATGAATGATTCAATTATATCGACCAATGAGGAGATGTTCATCTTGATTAATAATGATACAACTAAAATGGTCATTGAATTGATTTGATCAATGGTGGGATGGAAGGATTTGCCAAGGTTCTAAGGAGAAAATTCTATAGCTTTATTGATTATATACCTTCATGAAGATAATTTTTGCTATAGCATGTGATGGTAGGCTTCACGATAGAACACCATGAAGACCTGGCTGAAATATGTGTAAGGACTGACTCTCGATTTAATAAACATTTGAAAATAATGCACCAATGATAAAAACCATGATGACAAGGTTGATGCATGAATATGGATAGACTCAAGAATAATTTTCTCAAGGAATCACCCAATGAACATATAGACTGAGTTGAGGTAATAGTGCTGAAAACAAACAAATAGGCAAGTGAATAAACAAATAAATAGAAAAACATACAAATAAAAAACCTAAAATAAACAAACAAATAGAAATCCTAAAAACAAAATTAAAAGAAAACATCCTAACAATGATAATGCCCTAGTGTGAATCAAAGATAACTGACTAGGCTTAGACATGACAAATTTTTTTGGATTTTTGAAATATTTGAATGTTTTTGGCATTTTGACATATCTTAACTTGATCAAGAATGATAAGATACCTACTCACAAAATGGTGAGAGTGTTTGGCTTGGGTTTCTCATAAAATGGTGAGAGCGTAAGGAAAGGGGGACTGAGGTGACCTCAACATGAATTGATCATGACCCACATAGTCCCAAAATGACCTCAAGTCATAGTAATTCCATCCACATAAAAGGTGGGAAAAACCAACTAGGTCCCAACAAGTTCTCAAATCCAGCATATGACCAATCAAATGAAAACAACAATGGCAAGGTGATGTGGAATGCAAGATAAACAATTATTAACCCTAGTTTGCACATAGGTGGTTATAACTAGGATACAAAGACATAGGTCAATGATACTAATTTGCCCATAGGATTTTATAATTAGTATTAAGACTAGTGAGACACTGATTTTCCCATAGGAGGTTATAATTAGGTTCACATAAATAAATGTGGATATAGGATGAAAGATATCGTACTAGATCAACTATCACACTAATTTTATAGACTATCATTGAAACATAAATTAAATTGATTATTGAAACTTTATCATAAAAATCTCACAAAAGGTGTGGGAAGAACCAAATCAACCAAGATCAAAATAGGACTAGGTAGGATGACTAAAAGTAGGGTTTGGTCTAGATAGGAATGGAATGATAGGATGGAATGGCATTATTAAGGGTAATGATGGTTTTTGATAGATTGGATAAAATGGTAAGAGGGTTACCCCCAAGTGGTGGGGTGAATGGTTGGGATCTACAACAATAACAAATGGATATGCAACAATGGTAATGGCAATATGAGATGATATGGTACATGTTTTTGGCTTGGGTGTGGTTTTTGTTTTTGTTGTTCTTGATGATGGGGAGATGCACATCCCAATCAAAAAATGATACAAATAGAATACTTAATCATGTTAATTACTAGCCCACACTTCATATAAATAGCCACTCTATCAAAAACTCAATGCAAATCTAGATACTAAGAATGTTATTGTGTTCTTCCTTGGTCATTAATTCTAATTCCTTCAAGCATCGATAAAAGGTATCATTGTAGCCTCTATAAAGGAAAGTTCAACCATGGATGGTAAATAAGGAAAAATAATAGATGGTAGGTTTGATTGTGAAATGGAATGGCAAATGATAATGGAATGTGGAATGGTGGGGAAATAAATGAAGATCAAGACTTTCAGTCACACGTAATGTTGTTGATGCCAAATTTAGCATAATTTTGGTTGTGGTGGGGTCAAAGACTTGTTATCTTGATAGGACCACCAAATTTTTCTATTATTTGGTCTTGAGAGTAGATACCATCTAATTAAGTTGTAGATAAGAAGCTATTTTGATTTGATCTTTGATTTTATTTTCATCAAGTAGGGAATAAATTTTTTACTCAGTTATTGGTGCCTCAAAAAGGTTTTCACCAATGAAATTATCTTGATTTTCCCATAGTACCTTAGAGAAGGTTTCACTAATGAACATTAGCTTCTAACTTTGATTTTATTCTAGCACTTCTAAAAAATTCTCACTAGAAGATGCTAAGTTTTTACTTTGATTATCCCCTAGCACTTTTAAAAAGTTTCCAATAGGAGAGTGTTCTTTTGCTACATGAATGTTATCTTGGCCTCCTTAATCTTCTTCAATTGCTATGTCACCATGGATGTAGTTTAATAAAGTGTGAATCTATCAGTCCCAATTGACACTTGTGGGAGATGGAATGTCAATAATATGGATATCTTGGTTGATGGTAATGGCCTATGGGATGGTAATGAAATGGGGAGGGGCTTCATAATCCTTATAGAAGATACTAGGACAACTTGTGTTGATGCTGAAGTTCACATCCTCAAAAATTGTAGAAGGATCAAAAATGTATTTGAATTGATCTATTATGCATACATAACCAATGTGGTAATAGTCATGAACATATTCTTCTTCTAAATTTGATTTTGACTCAAGGGACTCTAAATTTGATGTCACAACCGATGTTGATTTTGATTCTAATGCTAAATCTAATGTCAGTTTAAGAATAGAAACTAACTCTAACTCTGATTCTTCATATGATGGGTACTCTATTACAATGCTGTCTTATTGAATATTTGGTTTTGGACAAGTAATGGCTTGTGATGGCACAGTGGGCTCCATAAAAACTAGTTTGTTAAAGTGAGACTCCTCTTTGATGGGAAAAAGGTTAAGAGACAACTCCTCAGAGACTAAATTGTCAATAGGAGGCTATTAAAAAATAGGCACATGGTCAAGATAATGATTTTCCTAAAGGTGGTTATAATCATTAATAAGTGACTCAGTAAATATTGGGTTTTTATAATGAGACTCCTTAATAACTGGTATAAGATCAATAGGCAATTTATCATAGGTTAACTTATCACAAATAGTTGATTCAATATAAGCATCTTGGATTGGTTGGTTCTCTTGGCCTTGGTTTCTAATGAGTTGTAAAATACTATTTTTGAACATAGCTTAGTCTTTAAATGATTGGATCGGTTGAGGTTTGGATGGGATTGGTACTATATGAGGAATGACTTATGTTTGGATAATGGTAGGGCCTTAGGGAGCATTATTGATCACATGAGCCAAAGGACAAAGTCCTAAGATGGTAATGATAGGCTAGTGTGGAGTATTATTTCTCACACAAACCAAAGGAAGAGGTCTTGGTATAAAAATGGTTAGGTAGTGTGGAGCTTGGTTGCTCGCAAAAGCCAAAGGACTAGGTCTAGGAATGGTAATGGTATTCCTTAGATATTGTGGAGCTTGATAGCTCATATAATCCAAATGAGGGTTAGGGGTAGCCAATGATTGGATAATAAAAATATGTCATGAAACTTGACTGCTTACACAAACAAAAGCATCCAAGTCTTCCTCATAAACCATATCATCCCAATCATGAGTTGGCTCATAGGCTGGTTCTGGATTGTGTTTCATGTACTAATTTTTTTAAAGAGGGTATGGATTTGTATCCCAAACAAAATTATCTATATTTATGTCTTATAAGTCCTCTTCGTAAGCGTCTTCATACCATTCAAGGTTTCGAGTTGGGTCGTAAGTTACTTTGTGACTTTGTTCCCATGAATGATTAATATGAGGCAAATAGAAATGTGTCTAACAAACCATATTAACATCATTGGGGTCTTGAAAAAAGCCATAAAAGTCATTTTGTGTATCCATTCTATCATAATTTAGATTTTAAGTGACTCCACCATAAGTGTAGCAAGACATATCCACGTAAATGATGAAAGCTCTGAAATAAAAAGGCTTAGAGTTATATAAAATCTAAAAAACTATGTCCAAAGTACAAATGGTTTAAACTTGGTCTAGCTTGGTCAAAGGAGTAGAACTGTATCTCTAATATGGTCTAAAAGTGGAGCTATATCTCCAAAATAATTTGTGCTAAGACTTGGCATAACATATCCTAACATCAAATGTCTAATTTCAAATATCATACGCACAAAAGGTCAAGTGTCTTGAATAAAAACCAACATGTCAAAGGTCTATATCAAAGTGTTCAAAATAAGGTCTAAACTAGGAAAGGGAAAAGTTGAGTTGCTAGGTATTTTGTCCAAATGCAAAGTCAAAAGCTAGGCTCAAACAAATAGGCATGCTAGGAATTTTGGCCAAATGATGTCAAAAGCTAGACTTGAAATAAAGGTTGATGTGATTTGATTTAATCTAACAAGTTTGGAAACGACTTTGACATAGACCTGGCACAAAAAATCAAACATAAACATGATCAGTTGACATAAGGCATAAGATAAAAGGCTCTTTGAGAAATGTTGTGTTCTTCCAAATAAAGGCACAAATAATGATGAGGATAGGCATTAAACAAACAAACCATCAATAGTTTTCAAATTTTAGGTAATTGATTAACCGAAGTTATGCAACCCAAAAGAGAAAGATATGTGTATCATCCCCATGATTTAAGGCCTAAATAAAAATAAATCAATATTTCAATCCAAACTTTACAAGGCTAATTGAAAACTCAATGTTGAAAACTAGGATTGGACCAAAATAGCTAGACAAGATTGGATAGCATGATGACACAAGACAAAGGTCCAAATGGTATACACAAAGTGGTTTGAAACAAATAATTTTGATACAATGGTAAACTAGTCTTGAAACAAATTAAGTAGCCTAATGATGTAAGCATGCTTGAATGATGTGGTCAATGTTATGTTTTAAAAGACTCAAAGGCATAAATGGTTTGACATGATTTGGGTAGCATAACACTACCCTTCACAACTCAAATACATTGTTTTGACATGGCTTATGAAAAAACAAACAAGTTATAGTTCAAAACATATCAGGAAAAAATGACCAAAATACACTAAGTATCATCATCCAAATCCTAGCAAAGGTATGGCATGTGGGGTTGACTAAACTATCAAAATTTTGATCATTTTATGGGAATCAATTAAACAATAACTTTCATGCCAAACAATGCAACAAAAAAACATAGATTTTGGGTCCATATCACTTGGCTTGTTGCAAAAAGGTCTAGTCCTTTTTGTAACCACTACATCCTACTATTCACTTAGTGTAGTATGATGTCCAAAGTTCCACTACATCCCATGTACAACTCCAAAGGATCCAAATGAGTTCAATGTTGGGAGATGAAACCCTAGGTCAAAAGCTTCCCAAAAGAACTCATGGGAGGTGATGAAGTCCCCCTCACAAGCCAAGTTTGCATGAAAATAAAGAAAGCATAAATAGAAATAATTTAGGGTCATTTTAAAGATCACCCAAACTTTGGTGATTTTTTGGGGAGTGTTTTAGGTGGCATTCTTTCTAAGCCTTTAACTAGGCTACTTGTAATAGGAATGGCACTTTTGATTCCAAGGGTTCCCTAAAGGGGATAAATAAAAGAGCATATGTGCAACATCCATCTTCTTACCAAAAAAAAATTAGACCAAGCAACTATTAAATACAAAAATATTAGAAAGATGAGCTCATTTTTAAGCCCAAATGAAAATGAGGTAGTGATATTTTGACCCCTTGGTCTTAGTTGTAACTTTGAGAACTAATGATAAAAAAACTTATTTAAGCAACTTAAATTTTAATTTAATCACCAAAATAATGTTCCTAATTCATTTTAAAACATGCAAAATATGTTCTAAAACATGATTTATTAAACTTGAAATTTGTTAGTTACTTATCTACCCTTAAGGCATCACCCCAAAATCAAATATGTTAGATTAGAAACATTTTAAATATATTTTCCAAATTTTGTAAAAATATATATGATACTTGAAGCTAAACCAATTCCAAATTATTAAAATTTATTAGAAAACATGTGGTTTTAAAAAAACATCATCCAAAATGGAGTCTGTATGACCCCAAACCAAGCATTTTAAAATAGCTCTCAGGTTTGTGTTTTTAAGAAAACATAGTGACCAACATCAGTTATATGCCACCAACATCGGCAATGTCCAACCGAGATCTAACTGATGTTGGTTCTACTAACCAATGTCATTCGATCCATGTAATTGATGTTAGTATTTCTTATCGATGTCAATTACTGTGTAAATCTGTGGCAACAAAAAACAATAAAATAAAGTTAGAAAATTAATTTGCAAGAGTTTTAAAGGTCCAAATGAATATTTTAAAGATGAAAAATGATATTCTTCTTGTGTAAGATGCATTGGGTCCCACGGGGTGTGCCATTATATGATCTAATAATTTTACTCAATAGAGGATGGTTAGTATAGTGTTAGTTCCAAAATGAAAACAAAATGAAATAAACACACTAATAACATAACATCTCTAGGCCTAGACACTAGGAAGAGATTATTTAACAATCATGAATTAAACACACAACTAAAATGCAAAAGAAAACTATTTTACCTTCCTTGGATGCTCTAAAATTCTTGTTGTGGTGGCTTGTTCAGCTTGTGCTCATGAAGTCCTTGGCAATGGAAGATTTCCAACCTCCATCTCTCCTTGGAACCTTTGGCTTATGGATTGGCTTGGCTTGGAATCAATTTATCATTATAACACTAGTTGTTTGAATATTTTTGGAACCAATCCTACATTATAACTTTGCACTAGTTAGGCTTAGAAATGATGTTGTGAGGCCTCCTATTTATAGATTTTTGGATTTGATCAGAATCAACCACAACTATCCATCTCAAGATTGAGATGTGTGGTTGAGGATTAATTCAAATTTTCAATTAAAATTTGTAATTATCCTCATCATGGCATTAGAAGAAGGGGAAATTAAGAGGCATGTAGGGCATCATGGAAGACAGTGATGAGGCATGAGAGGCATGAATCCTAATATTTATGGCCTAGGGATGTCTTCCCAAAAAATGAGGTCACTTGATGATACAAATATTCAATATTCATTTCTAAAAACAAATATTCAACAAGTTTCTATGGAATTATTAATTAGGCCTTGATTTGGGTTAATTAAATCCTAAACATGATTAAGCACTTTATGCACAAAATACTCAAATTGATCAGAATGCCTTGTTATTGGTCCTAAATTTGACTAGATTGGAATTGGAAGGCACTATCAGATGTGTTGGATGTTTATTCCCATTTAGGATGTTACCAAAAAATAATAACAAAGTCACGAGTCTTGTGTAAAATATTTGATAAAAAAGAGTAGTTTAGAGCACGTAGGTGCAAAATTGGCATTTTAACTCGAAATGAACTGATCAAAGTTAGTTGGCCCATAAATTACATTACCCCATTTAGGGATATAGTGCCAAAATTAGCATTTTAATATGTTAGTTTCACAACATTTAGCATGTTTTAGTGTTTTTAGGCCAAAGTGTGCATTTTGGGTGGAAATTAGCCAAAAACTTGATTGGAGGTTATCAGTGGCCAATTTTAGGTGTCTATAGGTTGATCTTTAGGAAATGACCTATGTATAGGCCATACAATCAAATTAGTTGCTTTGAGCTTTGCAACACTATCTCAATAGGCTCTCCTAGTTTATTGAAGACTATGTACCTATTATTGAATTCCTTTTGTGGAGGGACTCTTTGTAAACTATTTGGTGGATTAGGAGGAGTTAATTGCACATTGGGGGTTGGTAGAGCATGTAACATTTGAACATGTATTGATTCAATTACTTTATTTTTCACCATATTCTTATTCTTATTGAATCCCTTGGCTTTATCCATTATAATGGCTTGAATAGGAGATTGGGTTTGATTTAAAATTTGACCATATGAATAAATCTTGATAAGGTATTTAGTGATAATCAACTTTTTAATATGAATACCCTTGTCTATAATTTATTCAAATATGTTTGTACAAGTAAGCCATAGATTATGTGTAACCTTAGGGTGTAGGTTCTATGATAAAATGTCAAACAATTATTTGTTTGGCAAATTATTTTGAAATAATCTAGCTAATGCTCTCCACCATTATAAATATGTTGTGAAGCTTTATCCATCTCATTATTTGGCTTTACACAAATCAACCATAGTAATTTCATGTTCAATATTGTAAGATAAGTGGTTGAATTTTTTTCATATAAATCATTCTAATTTGAAACTGATCCCTTGGGTAACTTGAGGATCCATTTAAGGCTTATCTTGCTAAATTTTTTGGAAATAAGTGAAGTAAATAAATGTTATTGTAAGCTACCTCTTGGTATAACACAAAAATGCCTAAATGTGTTCATGAGGGTCACCCTTCCATTTATATTTGTTGAATTTAGGTTCCTCAAAATGAGGTGAAAAGGGGACTTAGAGAATACTCAAATTGAATAGATATGGGCATATCTCATCAAATTTTTACTTCTTGATTCTATTTCATGTCTTCAACTGTGACACAATATCTTTCATCAAATTCCACTCTTACATGTTTGGTATATTGGTAGGTGGAATATACTTTTGTTTGGGTTGTATGTTCCCATGTTACATGTATTTGTTACCCAACATTCCCCTTTTCTTCTTGAATAAAAGGGGACCCACTTTTTTTATATTTTTACCTTGTTTGTATTGAGGTCAACATACCCCCATTTCTAAAAAATTAGAACCCTTATTTTAAATTATACAAATTTGTACCTTAAAATTGAAAACTCAATTGATCAAAGTACCAATATCATGTTTGCATATTGTTTTTATTTGAAAATCATCCACCCATAGTTCTCATTTGGATTAATTGACATATTTTCAATTATTATTATTTTTCCTCTTCTAATTTTGCTAATGATTATTGCTTATGTTTTTGTATTAAAATTTCAATGAAATCTCATTTTAGAATGAACATTCTTAGGGTTTTGTGCTTCGATGTTAATTTGATTTTTTACTAACCCTTGGTCTATCAAATAGTAATTGAATGTATTGTAAGTCATGTCAAAACCTTAATCCAATGTTTTAACCTAGGCCCCTTTTTGAATTAAATTCAAATTTTCATGATAAAAATTATTTGTGCCATGGACTTAGATTAATTTTTATCCTAAGGCTTAGTCATGTTCTTCAACATGAACAAACCTTAGTCTAAAAATCTTATGCTTGATCACTTTATGTCCCATGACCCTTTGGTCTATTTTTTTATTAACATGGTCTAGATAATCACATTGTCCCATTCATTATGTTCCAAATTATCCTAATTTTTTTATCCTAATGTATTGTATTTATCAATATGAATAAAACCTTAGTCTAAAATATTTAACCAAAGTTATTTATATTTTCTAAGCCTGACTTAATATTTTTATTAACCGCAAGATCAATGGTATGCATTTTATTAAATAATATTTATCTAATGACACGTGCTAAATCAAAAATTTAATAGAGCCCAAAAACAAGTAAGAGGGTAACAAGTGTCACCATCATAGGAGCCCTCCCAAAGATCCAATAATACACAATAAAAGATGATCCAATGAAGAATAATTGATCAACTAAAGATGATCTGATGGTGAAAGATCAATGTTGACAATTAAAAAGACCTAAAACAAGTGAGAAAGTGACAAATGTCACAATATCAGTGAAAGATAATTAAACAATCACTGGCATTATAACCCTTAGATCTAGATCTGATGAAGCACATTGATCTATCCAAACAAATATCTAATGGTGCATAATAAAGGTTGAAAAGTTAAAAGACCTAAGGATGAACATGGATATGAGACATGGCATAGCCATAAGACACAAGTTAAAACTTGATAATATTTAAAATATTGATGGTATGTGGATGAGTGTACACATTCTAATCGATAGTTCATGGAGTAGAGGACATGAATTAATCGATCAAGATCAATAGAATCCATTCATCTTAGCAAAGCTAATCCAATAGTGTGAGATAAATGTTGTAATTTCAACAAATCTCAAATAAAATGTAGAATTGACAAGTGTCATAGACATGAGGAATATAGCTAAGTAACCAATAGTGTTATTCTCTTAGGTTGAGATCAATGAACTGTGTTGGACCTTACAAATAGATCTAAAAATGCAAGATAAAGCAAAATTTTCAAAGGGCCCAGAACTAATAAAATATTGACACATCCAAAAGTGACAAGTGATCATATTTTAAATATTAATGATCATTATGCCATAGTTATGCCACATTAGAGCCACATAAGCATAATGTGCCAAGTTGAATATTTTATAGACCTAAGAAAAGTGAAGGTATAAATACAAAGGTTTAAACATAATCTAAGTCACCAAGCTCTCATAAGTTCAAATAGATACCACCATCAAATCACTATAAAAACCTATAATAAATCCCTAGTAAGTATGAAAACCCTAAGTCAACCCTATGATCATTGTAATTAAGTTGAGGGAGATTGGATTGTCATTTATGCAAAGATAATTCAATCCAAAATTCAATTGTAGACCACTAGTGAGTAATTTAACAAACTCATAGCCATGGAAACCTAAAAAGGTATTTCAAGGGAAGATTTTGAGATCTATTTGACTTCATATGTATAAGGGAGGATTTTTAAAGACACACAATTTGATGCCACAGCTGTCAATATAGGGGACAAAAATTGGTCAACATTGTTTTGTACCATTGATAACTAGCAACCCATCATAAGAGAAAAGGAGAAGAATATATCTACAATGAGGATATACTATAACACAGTTACCATTCAAATGATAGGTCTCCATTATGATATAGAAAAACCTAAGGTACTGCATTATATAGATATTCTCTCTCTTATGTTTAAAGATGGAAAAATAAACAAGGGCATGATTATTCATGAGGATAGTTTTATGAAAATTGCTTACATATATCCTATAAAAATTTTAAACTATTAAAAACTACCTAAACCCAAAGTAGACCAAACCACACTCAATAATTGGGCCAAAGATAATTATTTGAAGAGCATCCTTTCCCTATGGTTGTACTTTAAGAATCAAGTGTTTTCAAACTTCAATAACAACAACCCCATTGGTCAATTTAGACATAAAATCAATATGATCATGACTATGATGAATAGGATATATGTAAATTAAACCACTACATATGTGGAAAAAAATTTGGGTTCCCTTAGTCTACTTTATGATTGAGAATAAGTTCACCCCTCCTCTGGGTGAAGTTATCAACACCTTTTTAAGTAGATAGATTTTTGTAGTCAAAAAGAGAACTAAGAGCTAATTATTCATGATGTCATACCTCTTGGATGCCTTGATTTCCACAATAAAGATCCCAAACCTTAGAGAGTGGTCACCTGATGGGACACAAATAGTTTCCAAATATTATTTAAAATTAAACATATTCAAGTAAAGGGACCATATCCACTTCATTTATTATTATGTTTATCCATCCCTAACCGAGGCCATAATTGGTAATTCAATATCAAGAGTCAACCACTTGATCAAAAATTCAATTAAGGCGATGGGGGACATCTAGTTATATCCTAATTTTATAATCATGAGAATTGAAGGGACACAATGCATTCCTATAGATCACTAGTCTATGAGTGAAATAATCTTGTAGTGCAAGAAGTAGTTTACCAAATATACAATGGAATAAATGGTATTTTTAAGACCACAAAGAAGGGACTACTTCACACCCTCCCCATAAACATTGGTAGAATTGTGTTTGTATTATAGGACAATATTAAGGCTACTTCCAAACAATGGACCCCATTCAATCTCCAAATTGATGAACTAAGGAAGTGGGATCACATAGAATATTTGAGGAGAATTTAAAGGCCAAAATAATAAATTTACCTTATGATCACTAGCCTAGTCCTTTTAATCTCATATACATTAAAGCCTCTTCATTCTTTGAGGTCACCATTAGATTCAAAAGGTATAATATCAATCAAGAGTCTAAAATGTAGAGGGAGAAAAAAGGGAATGATGAAAAATGACCATTGGGGCGAATGCATTATCATTTTATGAGTGGTGCACATTCTAGACCTCCACCAACCAAGATACAAATGGAGTCCAGACCTAAGGCAAAAATTGAGCAAAGTCTAGGGGAGAGAAGGCCTGATGAAATTACATCTTCTTCAACTCAAGAAGAGGAGTAAGGATCACTAGTGGAGGAGGTTCATATGGTAACATTAGACCCTAATGAGACAATTGAAGATGATTTGAAAATATATCTTTGGCCTATGAGTCAGATGATGAAGAGATGGAAGAAATAAATGAAGAAAAGGGGAAGGAAGTATTGGATCTAGTTCTTATAGACACCCCCAAAATAAAAGTTGAATTGGTCATTATCCTAGTTAAAACTAAGAAGCCTAAGGTTACCTTCACTCATCCTTCAAGTGAAATCAATCTCTTCAATGAATAAAACTTGATTCAAGGTCCAACCATTCTTGAATGGTTCATCTATGGAAAATTGCAAAAGATACCTACTGCACAACACCCTTGGGTAAAAATCATTCTCTTCAATGAAGAAAACTTGATTCAAGGTCCAACCATTCTTGAATGGTTCATCTATGGAAAATTACCAAAGATACCTATTACACAACACCCTTGGGTAATGATGGAGCTAATCAATATCCCAGTTCATGAAGAGGTTAAGCCATGGATAATTACCTTGCAAGAGGAAGATGAAGAAAGAATGGTCATACCAGGAGATTCAAGTGGAGCACAAATGAAGACCCCAACTCTAAAGGTGACATAATATTTAGTGGGTATGAAATTTGAGCCAAAAACTTCTAGTTTGTAGAGGGTAACTAAAAAAAAGGCCATGGTTGGTGGAGAGGAGTTTACTTTCCAAAAAGTGGAACCTTTTGTTGGATTAACTCCAATTGGAGGGCAAAATCCTGGTGAGGATCCAATATTTGAAGAAAATGTTCTTGAAATAGCTTAGGTTTAGTCAAATCAATTGAAAATAATGATAAAGGGAATCTTTTAGTAGAATAAAATTTTGAAAGAACAAGCCATCTTGTCAATCTAAGAAAGACTCAGGAAATTTAAGGACACCATGGCTGATTTGTTTAATTATTTAAAGTCAATCAAGACCAAGCAAGAAGTAGTGAATAAATAAATCACCATGGCTATAGGAAAATTTGGCCAATGATAGGCTATGAGCTACCAAGTGAAGGATTTGATCAAAGTTTTGAATAAAACTCAAATCCCTAAATTCATGATAGTCAACCTAAACCACATGAATATGGCTATGCCTATATTAATTGATAACATCAAGTCCCTGAGTAGCTGGTCCAAGTAGATGGAAGACATTTATAAGGACCTTAAACAATAAGAGGGTAATATATTACACATTTTTGATTTCTTAATCAAAGAGATCGCCACCCTTAGTCCACTAGGCCTTATCACTGATGAGGAGTTCAAACACAGAACTACTCAATTCATGTAAGAAGTGAGGAATCAAGGATAAGGGAAAATAGGAGTTGATAACAAGAAGATGATGGGCCTAATTTTATCATTATATTAAAAGAGAGTAGGCTCCATAAACATCAAGAAAACATTAGAAAGAGTGGAGAAGGATCTCAAGGGCCTAAAAAATTAATAAAAAGAATTGTTCATGAGACTTATCATTGATCTCAAAAAATTATAAAAGTACAATTGTCCTTAATAGGAGAGAGTTTTTGATCCAAAAACTATTTTGTAACTTTTAAGCAAATTAATTAAAATCAAGGAGTTCTGCAAAGTTTATCCATATTTTCTTGTGTAAATTACTATCATGGTTTCTCTCTCATTTTTTATAGTCTAAATCTCATATTTAAATGGTTCTTGTGAATTATGGATGTGTATCTATAAGTGTAGAGTTTTTAAATTGTGCTAATGATAGATTAGTCGAAATTTCTAAGGTTTACTTCATTTTCTTTGCCTTTCTTGCATATGTGCTAATGTTGTTTTCTTGTAGGGGTTAATCTTTAAAGTAAATTTGGTCCTTATTTACACTATTTCATACTATCCTTAGATATTTTCCTAATGTTTGATAGGATTTGAGCTTATGTTACTTCATGTCATATGCATGTTTAGATGAATCTTGAACTTTGTCATAATGTTTGGGTTAAAGATCAACAACATATTCCTTCTCTATCTTACCCTTAATTTTTCTCATTTTTATCAATTCACCTTAGATCAGATTCATTATAAATATTCATCTTAGTTTATATTTAGACTTAGGTTTGAGCATAGTTCACTTTAAATAACATAGATCATCTTCAAAATCAAATATCAACTATTAAGCCACAATGGCTCCCAACAACTAATTAATATAAATTTATGAAATAGTCTATTTTTTTTGCATCTATTCCATTAAAGATGAAAGTATTATCACAAGCTACAACTCATGCATTAGATTCTCTAAATTCAAAAATGAGTAGTGTTTCTTAAACACTTAAGAACCACCTGTGATACACTTTCATGCATTAGTAGTTTGTTGAGCCCTTCATCTATGTAGTTGTGCAAGTTATATTTAATTTATCCTTAGTATTTACAATTTTAAGTATAAGGTATTGATATTATACATTTTTTACTAAATTAGAAATGAATTTTTGGAGTTTTTTAAAACTATGCATGTTTTTTTGGACTTAGTCCTCATTTAGAGAAATTATTTGGGACTTGGTCTTTGGAATTTTTATTCATAACATGTGTTTGGAAGATTTGTTCAAATATTTTGTTCATAATTTGTGTTCAAAAGACTTGTTCAACATTTACTTGTTAGACTTTTTTTTAGATATTTTGAGTTAGATAGTTTGTTTGAATAAATGTTCTGAAAGACTTAGTTTTTTTAGGATTCCTTATTCCAACATTTTGTATTGGGTTTTTTGTTTGGACCTTTTTATCAAAAAAAATTTCAAGATTTTTTATTGAATAAATTTTCCAAAAAATTCATCATCAGCTTTATATAATTCAAAGATTTTGATTAGAGAATTATTTTGGACATTTTGTCTAAACATTTGTTCTGAAGGATTTGGTCTTCAGGGTTTGAGTTCAGAATATTTGTTAGGACATCTTGTTATCTTGGTTTCAACAAAAAACCTGACTCCCAAATCCTAACTACTGAAATCCCACTAGATGTAGCTAATAAATAAAAAGCACTTCTCAATACTTGCCAAGGTTGCCCACCAGTTAAACTAACAAGATTTGAACTGTGCAAGAAAAAAAAATATTTGAACATTGGAAATTTATAATGCATGAACCATAATTGAATGTTAAATCTATATACATAATTTGAAAATATTTATGTATTAATTACTCAAAAATGAATTCAAACTTGAATACTATCTTTCAAACAAAATCCCTAGTTACCTATGAATCGATTATGAGCAAAAAATCAACTAACAGAAAAGAATTTTTCACAAAGCACGTAAATGTAATTTTAGCACTACACATAATTGCAATGGAATCATCATATAATATTTTCATAGGATCACTTCTACCATCACCATAATCAGTTAAAGATTATATGGAGTTCACAATGTAGTATATGATGTAACTATATTTGATAATAGGTATGGAAATTGCTCAAAATTATGGGATGTTATGGATGATGTCAATGTGTTTTCACTTGGAGGTAATATATATTCTATATAATTCCAATTTTTTATAGACTTTCTCTCCCTTAAGAGACAATCACTACACTGAGTGGTGTCCAAGCCTTAGGTCATGCCCTACATCAAACTTTTATGGGATTTATTATTTGTTGGGAAAATTACATAGGATGCATTTTTTCACTACATGGATCACTATATAGTCATGGAGTGCATCACCAGAGCTAAATTTCAAAGGTATCTATCACTACCATCTCTAGATACATTTTTTTATAAACATAGATGGTTTACATAGAACCAACAAAATTAAATGGACAAAGTGTTGAGCTCCTTGTTTCTCCCTGGGGAGACAATAACCTTCAAAGGAAAGAATCACACCCCATTAAAAAATTTGGAATGGGGGTGTGGATTGGGATGGATTTATTAAATAGGATATATGTCATGCCAAACATACATTTTCTTAATTTGGATTGGGAATAATTACTACATATGATAATGACCAATGATGCAACTTTTTCCTTGGGAGAAATCATCAGATTCTAGCTTAGAGAAAAAGTTTTGATGAAGAGCCAATAACCCACTCCAGCTAACCACTTCTATATGATGTCTTATATTTTGATGCCATAATGGGAATGTTATATAAATACCTTCTCAAACTTTAGATCCCAGCCATAGATTGCATCAAGGATTACATTTGTGATTATCACTAGTTCATATATATTTATGCATACACAAAACACATGATTTGAATTTCCAAATACATCTATCCTCAACTATGATAAGCAATTCATGGGACTTCACTACCCATAATTGGAGAAATCATATCAAAAATACTAGCTTGTATAGGTGACTAGTAGTTATATCTTGATTATATGGTAATCATGATTTTTAGTCATAAATTCCACCCCTTACACCTCCCCAAATATGTATCAAAAAAGATAGCAAAGAAAGAAATTGCTTATCAACTTTGGTGGAGGGTCGTGGAGGACTTGATAAAAAACAAAAGATCACATTCTATGGGTCACACATGATCATTGGTAGAATGTACTACACATAAAGGAAATACTTTAGAGATGTCAGTAATAAAATAAAGAGATATAACTTACCCATTGTGCCACATAAGGACTGGGATCCCCATGGTCATATACAAAAGCATATTTAGAGATTTGGTATCCCATACCAACATGTCCCTTATGACCATGATTTTCTATTTTTGAATGCAAAGGATGATGCTCAATTATTAGAAATAAAAAAAGTTATAGGCTTGGAGGAAGATCATTTGAGGATAATTCAGAAAGAGACTTTAATTTTAATGAAAGAAATGAATACAAGGCCACCACCTCCAAAAGGATGGAAAAATTTAGATCTTTTGAATAGCCAACTCCAAAAACAAACAAATGTGCAAGGGGAACCTTAATACGAACTTCCCTTTTTGTTAAAATATGTTAAGAAAGAGCCTATGTTGATTGAGCCTAATCCTAGGGGAGCTCCAAGGGATCCCATTGATCTAGATTTCTCTGATGAGGAAGTACAAGAGCACCTAGCTACAATTACATTTCCAATGCCTATATCTATACCCTAATTATAGGAATATACAATGCTAGGGGTATTTATAGAGGAAGCTTATACCTCAATTTAATAAGGCTCCTCTTTGGAGGCAAAGACCACCATTTGTTATAGGAGGAAACCAAGGCTCCCATCATAGCTAGTCCAATGGTGGATCAACCATAGATCCTACCCTCAGTTCCTCAATAATAGGTAGAGGAAGATAAAAAATCTAATGAAGAAGAAGAATTGGAAAGAGCTAAGGCACTGAGACTTATTACTGATAAAAGGAAAGCACCCAACATAGATGAGTCAATAGGTAAGAAGGTTCAACCTTTAGAACCCACTTCCCTAGTTTATTCATATTTTCATATTTTTGGTTCAATCCCAATTTACTCTATTTTGAAAACTCTAAGGGTAGAAGATATCACTTTTACCCTTGATTTTTGATTAACTTCCTCTTCTTTCTTTCACATTCCTTTTCTTAATCCTAATATAGAGAAGGATTTTGCTACTACCATCATTCCATCTCTCCCCATAGTGCCACCCATATCCATTATTCATACCAATAATGATTTTCCCTCTAGAAATACCATATTCAAGTTCATGAAGAAGAAAAGGGCCATCAACAAATTTAGAACAACCATGGCCACTCCCCAACTCCATGTTTCCTCTACACAAATCACTTTACCAATGTCAT
The DNA here is from genome assembly GCA_037957365.1 of Torreya grandis. Classification (NCBI taxonomy): domain Eukaryota; kingdom Viridiplantae; phylum Streptophyta; class Pinopsida; order Cupressales; family Taxaceae; genus Torreya; species Torreya grandis. The sequence continues at coordinate 1,440,873 of JARHVA010002258.1, read as the reverse complement.
CCCCTAGTTTATCCCAAGAGAAAATTATTGCGACCTCAATAAAGGGAAAGAGGGATAATAAATTCCTCATAGTCCATCCACTCCCATAATATGGAGTTGTGTATTGGTCTAATATCATTTATCCCTCTCTTCCCGACACGTTCATCAAAGGATCTAAAAAGTAATAGTCAACAAAAAATGTTGAGGAGGAGGCTTCAACTAAATATGTGAAAGAAATAGACCCTAACCATATAGTGATTCCTCTATGGGAAATATATACTAGATCCAAGGCTACCCAAATTCCAAATTTCAATATTATACAACTCTCATCAATAACTACCCTATTTGATAATCCCTCTAGGATAATTTAAAGGATGAGAAAAAGGAAGTTAGAGGGTGAAGCTAATAGGGAGATCATTCTATAACAAAATTAGGAGGTCTTTGACTTGTCTAAAGGAAAAACATAATAAATCTCCTTGAAATACTCATACATTTATCTTTTGGGGAAACTGAATAAAAATCATTCTTCTTCTTACAAGGCATGTCTAGTCTCCTTGTAACCCTACCTAAAACTTGTAGAGGCCACACATTTCAATAGACATACTATGAAGACCTAAAAATTCATATATAGATCACTCTCATATTTCAACTCAAGAAAACCAATTCCCATAACCTATATCATCCTCTAAAACATACTTCATTCACAAACTTACTAGCTAATTAGGCATCTATCTTTACAAAAACATGAATAATTTAAAAATCACAAACCTTAAAATCTATAAGAAGCTTGATTTGAAAACCCATTTGTCCCTTTTAACCTATTAATAATCATTATACCTCAATTCACAATAAAAAACACTTTTTTAGGAGAGCCCAAAACCCTATAAACTCAAAATAAACAAGTTCAAAAAACCACCTTATGGTCAATGCTCTCCTCTAAAACTTCTTACACATGTAGAGAAAACAATCACACACATTTGGACCAAGATTTGAGATTAAAAACCTTTTTTAAAAAATACATACTATAACCCATTGTAGGACTTGAATACTCTTAAGCACAAATTGGGAAACCTGAGTAAACAAAAATTCTCCATTTGTAAATAAAATATCTTCAAAGCTTGAAAACACCTAGAATACATCACAAATAAGATCACAAACCTTTATGAGAATCATAATCTTCTTGAAATTGAATAAATATCATTAGTACACTTGGAAACACCAATTCTAACCCTACATACACTTCATACATAACAACACTTGCTTCTCCATTGAAAGGAGTCTCTTAAGAATCATAGATAGAGACACCCTAATTCACAATGTCATAGAACAATGTAAAACCAATATTTTCCCACAAATCCTCATATTAATTCTCCTCCTTGGTCATTTGATGCTTATATTTATTATTCTTCTTCTTAGGATTAACAAAATAAACATACTCATCCACTACAACATTCTCCTTCTTTTCTATGATTGAATTGACAATACATGGATACAACTTAGATTCATGACATACCTTTTCATCTAAATAATCCAAATTACAATTAGGAACCTAATCAATAGACATAGACAATTGATATTATTTTTATGATACATGCTTAGAAATAATAGGATGTTCACTTGGATCCATACATACCTCAGAACTAGATTCAACCAACACCTTGGTCTTCTCTTTAAACTTGGTCTCTTCATTCACAATATGAGTAGAAAATGAGAGCCTTTGGTACTCTTAAACTTATAAATCATTCTTCACCATATTAAATATATTACTTGGACTTGTAGACTCATCATGACTCACACTTACCACCTTTGGTTTCTATGAACTAACTTGCATTCTTCCCTATACTCTAGGATCCTGATTGAACTCATTTTGACTTGATGACCTTGGCTTGCAGAACCTAGAAATGTGGATAATATTCTCATAGTTGTAGAAAAAAATAATACTTTATGGAAACATAATTTTTATTACCTTGTTTGGATAGAAACTTTCAAGGTGTCCTATGTCATGACAAATGAAAAAAACTCCTCTTTTTAGAGAGAACTCGCCTTGTCTAACCTTATGTGGATAATGGTTTGAAAAGTGTCTCACATCATGATATATGATGAAATTAAATTTTTTCACACCTTCTTACTAATTACCTTCATCATAGTTCCATTCAAACTCATTTATAATAGGTATATTTCATTCTTTAGCTTTATGCCCTAATTGATTACATGTGTAATATTAACCATTGAAACTTTCATACCTCATAGAATTTGGACATCTAATTTGATTTGTCTTCATTATACCAACACCTTCATTTATTTTCTAATGATTTATCTTCAAATTTTTAATGTCCTTGTCACATTAGACTTTATCTTGTCTTGAGTTTCATTATTTTGTTGTTTTTAATATCTAAGACCAGTTCTATCACTAGCATAGTTTTGACCACTCAAAATATTGTCTAGATCACTTGAGCTCTTTTCAAATCTTAAAAATTACTTCACCTTGCTTTCAAACTTCTCTAACTCATCTTTCAAATACTTATTTTTAGAAACATACCCTGAACATTCATCTTCTTTAGCTTTTAGGCTTGTAGATAGGATTTTCAATTGATAACTAGGAATTTTGACTATATCTTTATGGTCCTTGGTATCTTCCTTAATTATTTCCTCATACACACTAAATTTATCCTCATAGTTTTTGAGTTGATACTTCATATTTTTATTGATATTTTTCTCAATCTTCAATATTTCAAGATAATTTATCAATATAGTCTCATATTCTAGCTCATCTTCGTCATCATCTAAATCAATCAAAGTAGACTAATTTTGATGTGAGAAACTTCCTTCCTCAAACATGAACAAATATTTATATTTAATAGAACATCATATTCATGATCATATTCTAATTCATTGTCTTCACTCTCATCTGATAATATGCAATCTTCTTTTGTGTAGAGACTCTTTTTATTCTTGAAGGACTTTTTCTTTTGTTATACTTTTTGATTCCTTTATTCCTGTATGTCTTCTTGTCTTCATCTTGGCCTTTACCATAATTTTAATCACCATTTTTATCATGATTGTGAGGGAAATTATTAGAAAAATATCTTATCTTTCCATAGTTGAAACATTTTAAGGGTAGTTTACCCTTATAATTCCCTGAGCATGTGTTTAATTTCTTAGTAATCAAAGTAATTAGTTCATCCTCATCAATATCAGATATGTCATCCTCTTTGTATTTCTTACCTTGAAACATCTTATTTGACTTCATTTCTATCTTGAATGTTGCTTTCTTATTTGGTGGTATATCATCACTTACTATCATCTCATATGAAGTAAGGGTGTCATGCAATTGATCCATCTTCAACTGAGTAAGATCATGAATTTCTTCTATAGAAGATAATTTTGGATAAAAATTTAGAGATAGAGACCTTAATACCTTTTGAACTATAGTATCCTCTTGAATTTTCTCTCCAAGACCCCTGATGATGTTCATAGTCTCATCAACTCTCCAGAAAGGATGCCATAGAATCTTTTTCCTTCATCTTGAGACTTTAAAATTGACTTCTGTGAGTCTATAACTTAGAAATATTGACCTTTAAAATCTCCTTTATAAATGATCTAAATTTTATCCCATATCTCTTTAGTAGATTTAAAATGGATTACCTTGGTAAACTCAATCTCTATAAGACCACAAGTGATGGCATTCATTGCCTTATAATTATTCTCAAATAGCTTCTTGTCTACAACACTAGATGGAGGATTAGCAGGAGCAACATAACCATCCATAATATATTACAATACATCAAACCCTAGGTACATAATGTATGTACTCATCCTTGGAATCCAAAAATCATAATTGGATCCATTTAACATTAGTGCTTGCTTAGTAGAGAAGCCTCGTTGATGACTACCCATATTTTACTTTGGAAAACCTTTAAGTTGTCAAGCATTTACCAAAGGACCTACTCTAATACCAATTATTATAGGTACAATCAATAAGAGGTGGGGGTGAATCAGTGAGCCCAGATAATCCAACCTCACTTTCAAACCTTTAAAAACTCTTAATCAATTACCATAAGTATTTATGAAGCATACACATCATTCATAGTAATGAACAAGATAGATACTTCAAAATCTAGCACACAACAAATGAAATATGTGGGAGACCTTCTTGGGGAAAAAAAACCACTAGAATATGTAATTGGAATACTATCTTATAATAACAAGAACCAATTTAGACCTGTTGAAATTGATCAAGGAACTACCATCCTTTATTTAGTGAGACTACAATCCCATAAGGTGATACCACACTTATCTAGTTGAGCTACCACAACAACTATAATTTTATCAAGTTTCACTTTACAAGAAAGCTATAACCCCCTTAGATGTTGAGCATCTAAAAAAAACCTATGAACATAAAATATCCTATGTACAAATTGCCTACCAATATGATGGAGATACAAATTATATAAGATCTCTTAAAGTCTGCACACTTAATGCATCTAAAGATACCTATTGGGTCACCTTAGATCTCTTCTCTCATCCTTAATCTATAAGATCAAAATTTTTAAATCAAAAACAAGACCCAAAAGTCATATACATAGTCCTCAATATGTTCTTTTCATCAACTCATCTACTGGGCACTCTACCTCTCCTTCACTCCACAACTCACACACATAAGCCTCTTCAAAGGATCTCATAATTATTACATAAATATAGAAACCATCACATTTGGTCTCTCTATTTATAGAGAATTCATGAATAATCAAGTCTACAATCTTCCTTTTTAGCCACACCACATGCCTTCACTCTTAAGGCATCTTACATGGGTCACATTTAAGTACAACACTCTTTTAAATAAGCCTAAGTCACTTTTTAAGTCCTATGATGACTAATTCACCTCTTTGACACTTCTCCAAGAAAACTAAGAACAAAGGAACACTTTTTAACTCATGGACCCATGTCACATGATCTATAGGTCCTCCTTAAGTTCCAAAAACCATTACAATACCCTTCTCCTTAAGTATAGATTACTCAAACAACATTATGTACAACAACCATTATGAAAAAACACACAATCAAATTTATAAGAAATGTTAATACTCAAGATAGATTGATCACACCTCTAAAATCTATAAAGATGATCCTTATTGATTCTAAAACACTCTCTAATATTTAAGTCATCATGAAACATTAAAACATCATAAAAAAAAACTCAATTACCATTCTTGAACTATTTATAGAACATGCATGAACATATATTCAAATTTAAACCTTCATAACTTTGGTTGTACACACTTTTAGATCTTCAAATCTATATTTTTAGATGTACCTTGGAGTCCTCTATAAATTCACATTTTACACCATGAGCAAATTCATCCTGGATCAAAAGCTATATCCAAAATATAAAGCACTAGTTTTTATTTTATTAAATTTAAATATTCAAATACAAATGGTCATAGTTAAACCTCAATTAGTTTTATCACATCTTGTGCTCTCATGTCTTTATATTGATCATGCACCATTGATCTTATTTGAGCTTTAATACATAGTGCACCAATGCCCAAATGTTAAACATCAAATAATTGACCTTATCTCATGCAATCTTGGAATCTTGACTTCAATGTGCACCAATGATCTTTGTGGGATTGTATTTTCTTTAAAAATTGTAAAAAGCTATCACTTTGACCTCTTGATTTTAATGCACACCATTAATATTTATTAGTATGAACACCCACTCACCATTGATCCTTGGAAGAAGCTTGATATTTATCTCTAATTAATGTTAAGCATCAAAATATTGGCACCATCTTGTAGCATCCTAACATCTTAGAATAGATGTGCTCTATCGATGTTTCTTGAACTTTACCTTGTGCAAATTTGACTATGGGAACCTTTGTAATTTATTTGTAAGGTCAACTTTGCACCTTTATATCTTTTTCTTCACTCAAATGTATGATTTTAAATTTGGATCATATGATATCTTCACATAAGAAAATCCAACCATATTAAAAACTACTCCTAGACCTTTGCATGTGAAATATATACTTCCATTAATCTACTCACTCAAATGTTTTTGCCTCAGAGCTAATTATGTCAAGAACTGCCTAGAAGGCCAACTTTTCACATGCATATATTTTGTTATGCTTTATTGCATGATCTAAAATTTACTGAAAAATAAATAATCACAAAACTAAATAAATCCATGTGATAAGTTTCTCCTTGTACCTTCACAAAATATAAATATAACACCATAAAAATTCCCACTCATCTTTTCTTGTCACATTTGTAAATTTGGCTATGGGGAAACACTGTCAAACTACCTAGTAGCCTAACTTTGACTTGCATATATTTTATCATGCATAGTTGCATGACCTTAAACTTATCACATAATAACTAGGAATAATTTTTATCAAAACCATGTGACAAATCCCTCTGACTCATCCACACATGGCAATGCTGATGATAATAAACTGCCTACTCAAATTTTATACCACTAGACCCAAAATGTCTAGATGAAGACAATGATCAACCAGATGAAATCCACTCATGCACACAAGAACTTAAATAATATAAGACATCTTATGGTACCTATTTAACATCCTAAAATCACCATACTAATCCCTAATCATCTCTAAACATGTTAAAAGTGAAGATTAACCAAACATCCTTCAAGCATACTAGGATAGGAACATTACACACTTTATCATTATTACTTAGACTATCAAGGAAATTCATCCAATCAATTTGAAAATTACATGAAATCACCATGAACTCATTTAAAAATCTCTAGTAATCTCTCCCTTTGTCATTGATGTCAACACCCATCATGAAACAATATGCAACTCACCTTCCTTTTCTCTCTTTAAGCACTCTCATAATAGGAATCTTCTCCCCCTTTAACACATTGATAAAGTGTGAAAAAAATAATACTGAGGACCTAAAAATACCATAAAAAATATAAGAACACCTTAAAAATATGAAATAAACTCCCCCTTACCTTTCTCATACCTTTTCTTTGCCTTGACAACTTCCTCTTGCTACATGCCAACACTCTCCTCAACCAAGCACTACAACCAATGAAGAAAGAACACAAAAAAATACTAAAATATGATGAAACCCACCACAAAATATCTAAGAGGGACTATCCCTAATATTTATGATCCATTTCACATCTTGAGCATCTTTAGATCTCCATACACCATGAGGAATCACCACATAGGCTTACTAGCCTCTTCTCTCAAGACACCTCAGGGACCACAAACAAAACTTCATGCTAGTCACAAAACATAAAACATGGTCTAATAAAAGCTAATAAATCTCCTTTAAATACTCATACCTTTATATTTTGGGGAAACAGAACAAAAATAACTCTTCTTCTTATAAGGTTTGTCTAGTCTCCTTGTAGCCCTACCTAAAACTTGCAGATCCCATAAATTTAAGTATAAACACTATCAAGACATAAAAATTCATATTTATATCACTATAATATGACCCATTAATTAAAAAAATTACCATTACCTATATTATCTTATAAAACAAACTTCCTTCACAAACCTACTAGTTAATTAGGCCTCCATCTTGACAAAAACATGAATAATTTGTAAACCACAAACCTTCAAATATCTATGAATCTTGATTTGATAACGAATTTGGCCCATTCAAACTATTAATAATGCTTATAACTCAATTCACAAGACAAACCACTTTTCTAGTAGAGCCCAAAACCCTAAAGTCTTAAAATAAATAAGGTCAATAAACCACCTTCTAGTTAATTCTATCTTCTAAAACTTCTTGAACACTTGAAGACAACCATCACACACTTTTGGACCAAGATTTGAGATTCCACACCTTTGGGAATCCATACATCCTATAACCCATTATAGGACTAGCATACTCTTAAGCACAAACTGGGAAACCTGAGAGAAAACAAAAATTCTCCAATTACACACAAAGTATCTTCAAAGCTTGAAAACACCTAGAATACATCACAAAGAAGTTCACAAGAATTTATGAGCATCATAATATTCTTGAAATTTCATCAATCCCATTAGGACACTTTGAAACACCCATTCTGACCCTGTATACACTACATATATAGAAACATTTTCTTCTCCACTGGAAGGAGTCTCTCAAGAAGCATAGATAGAGACAACCTACTTCACAATGTCTTAGAATAGTGTGAAAATAGGAGTTGACCATAAATATTCATATTCCTTCTCTTCCTTAGTCATCTCATTCTTGTAGTTATTCTTCTTTATCTTAGGCTTAAGAGAAGCAACATGCTCATCCACTACGATTCTCCATCTCTTCTATGATTGAATTGACAATACATGGAGATAACATAGATTCATGACATAGATTTTCATCTAAATATTCCAACTTTCAGTTAGGAACCTCATTACTAGGAATAAATAATTGATATTCTTTGTATGATACATGCTTAGCAATAGTAGGATGTTCACTTAGGTCCATACATACTTCAGAACTAGCTTCAACCAACACTTTGGTCTTCTCTTTAAACTTGGTCTCTTCATTCACAATATGAGCATAAAATGAGAGCCCTTGGTACTCTTCAACTTATGAAGCATTCTCCACCATATAAAATAGATTAATTTGACCTACAGACTCATCATGACACAAACTTACCACTTTTGGTTTCCATGAGCTAAATTGCCTGATTGAACTCATTTTTACTTGATGACCTTTACTTGCAGAACCTAGCAATGTGGCCAATATTCTCATAGTTGTAGTAAAAAATACTCCTTGATGGAAATATAGTTTGTCTTATCTTGTTTGGACAAAAACTTGCAAGGTGGCCTATGTTATGACAAATGAAATAACCTCCTCTTTTTGGAGAGAACTCACCTTATCTAACCTTATGTGGAAAATGGTTTGCAAAGTGTCCCACATCAAGATAGTTAAATCACTTAAATTTGTTTACAAATTTTGACTGATGAAATCCATCATAGTTCCATTCAAACACATTTCTAATAGATTTTGTTGCATTGTTTAGTGTTATGCCCAAATTGATTACATGTGTAACACTAACCATTGAAACTTACATACCTCATGGCATTTGCGTATTTGATCTAATTTTTATTCATTTTTATAGTACCTTCATTATTTGTCTAATGATTTTTCTTCAAAATATGATTTTCCTTATTCACATTAGTAGTCATCTTGTCTTAAGTTAAATTCTTTTGTTCTTCATATCCAAGACTAGTTTTATTACTAGCATGCTTTTGACCACTCAAAATATTGTCTAGATCACTTGAGCTCTTTTCAAATCTTAAAAATGACTTTACCTTACTTGAATAATTCTCTAACTCATCTTTCAAAGAATTATTTTTAGAAACATATCTTGAACATTCACCTTCTTTAGCTTTTAGGCTTGTAGATAGTATTTCCAATTGATAATTGAGATGCTTAACTATATCTTCATGCTCCTTGGTGTCTTATTCATTCTTGACTCATACACACTGAATTAATTCTCATTTTCTTTGATTTGAGACTTAATATTCTTATTTATATTCTTCTCAATCTTTAGTTCTTCAAGAGCATTTGTTAATGCAGTCTCATATTCTAGCTCATCTTCATCATCATCTCAATCACTATAAGTAGATTCATTTTGATGTGAGTAACTTCCTCCCTAAACCATGAATAAAGATTCATAATTAATAGAACCATAATCTTAATGATCATATTATAAGTCACTATCTTCACTCTCATCTGATTTGGTGTAGAGACTCTTTTTGTTCTTGAAGAATTTCTTGTTGTTATACTTTTTGAATCCTTACTTCTTATATGTCTTCTTGTCTTCATGTTGGCCTTCACCATGATATTCATCACCATTATTCTCATGTTTATGAGGGAAATTATAAGAAAAATGTCCTATCTATCCATATTTGAAACATTTGAAGTGTAGTTTACCCTTATACTTCCTTGAGCCTATGTTCAATTTTCTAGTAATCAAAGTAATTAGTTCATCCTCATAAATATCAGATGTGTCATCATATTTGGATTTATTACCTTAGAAAATATTCTTTGGATTCATTTATATATTTAATGTTGATTCCTTCTTTGGTGTTATATCATCTTTTACTCTCATCTCATAGGTAGTAAGGGTGTCTTGTAATTGATCCATCTTCAACTAGGTAAGATTATGACTTTCTTCTATAGCAGATACTTTTGGATCAACCTTAAGAGATAGAGATGTTTATACCTTTTAAAATATAGTAGACTCTTTAAGGTTCTCTCCAAGACCTCTGATGATGTTTAGATTCTCATAAACTCTCTACAAAAAGGATGCCACAAAATCTTCTTTTTTCATTTTGAGACTTTCAAATTACCTTTTATGAGTCTACAACTTAGCAAGCTTGACCTTTGAATCTCCTTCATAAATAATCTAAATTTTTTTCCATATGTCTTTGGAAAATTTATAATGGATTACCTTAGTGAAATCAGTCTTTGTAAGACTACAAGTGATGGCATTCATTACCTTAGAATTATTCTCAAATAACTTCTTGTCTATAACACTAGATGAAGGAGTAGTAGGAGAAATATAACCATCCACAATAGATTGACATACATAAAACACTAGGGATATAATGTATTCCCTCATCCTTACATTCCAAAAATCATAATTAGATCTATTGAACATCAATTATTTCTTATTAGAGAAACCTCATTGATGATTACCCAAACTTTACCTTGGATCACCTTCAAGCTATTAAGCCTTTACAAAATGGCTTGATTTGATACCAATTATTATAGGTATAATCACTGAGAGGGGGGTGGGTGAATTAGTGAGCCTAGATAAACTAACTTCACTTTCAAACCTTTCAAAACTCTTAATAAATTACCATAAGCATTCATGAAGAATACACATCATTCATAACAATGAACAAGAGAGGCCATGCAAGTTAAATCACATAACACATGACATATGTGGGAAACCCTCTTGGGGGAGAAAACCCACTAGAACCTATAATTGGAATACTATCAATAAAAATAACCAATTTAGATGAACTAAAACTAATCAAGGAATTACCATACCTTATTTAGTGAGACTATAATCCCACAACATGTTATCAGACCTGTCTAGCTGAGCTACCATAATAACTAGACTTTTAACAAGTTTCACATTACAAGGAGGATGAAACCCCCTTATATGTATAGTTATTACCTCACAATCTGATGGAGATACAAATAATATCATCTTTCTTCAACTTTGCACACTCAATGCATCCAAAGCCACCTATTGGGTCACCCTAGACTTGTTCACTCATCTTCCATCTATAAGATAACTATTATAACATAAAAAACATGACCCATAGGTCATAAACTCAGTCTTCAATCTTTTTTAGTCATCAACTCATCTACTAGGCACTATACCTCTCCTTCTCTTCACAACTCACACACACAAGCCTCTTCAAAAACTCTCAAAAGTTTTCCACAAATCTAGAAACCATCACATTTGGTTTCATTATTAATAGATAATTAATGAATTATCACTTCAAAAATATTATGTGTCAGACACAACACATTACTTCACCTTTAATGTATCTTACATGGGTCACACTTAAGCACAATACTCTTTCAAATAAGCCCAAGTCACTTTTTATGTCCTATGATGACTCATCCACCTTTTTAACACCTCTATGAGAAAAATAAGAACACAAAAATAGTTTACAACTCATGTATCCATGTCACATGATCTATAGGTCTTCATTAAGTTCCAATAACCATTATAGTACTCTTTTGCTTAAGCACAAATTGCTCAAACAACATTCTATACAACATCCATTATGAAAAAACACATAGTCAACTTCTTAAGCATTATTAATACTCAAGATAGATTGATCACACCTCAAAAATTCATATAGATTTTCATTTTTTAGTCTAAAACACTTTTCAATATCTAATTCATCATGAAATATTGAAACAACATCAACACAAGCTCAATTACCCTTCTTAGGTTATTTACAGAACATGCATGAACATATAGTCAACTTTGAACCTTCATAAATTTTACTATAAAAACTTTCAAATCTTAAAATATATATTTCAAAATGTACCTTGGAGTCCTATACAAATTTTATTTTTACACCATGAGCAAATTCATCCTAGATCAAAAGTTATAGACAAAATATAGATCATTAGTTTTCCTTTGTTAAATAAAAATATTCAAATACAAATGATAATAGTTAAACCTCAATAACTTTGCTTGCATCCCATGATATTGCATCTTTATATTTATCATGCACCATCTATCTTATTTTATATTTAATTCATAGTTCACTAATACCCAAACATTAAACTTTAAATAGTTTACCTTATCTCGTGCAATCTTGCAATCTTGACTTCAATGTGAACCACTAATTTTTGTAGGATTATCCTTTCTTTAACAATTCAAAACAAATGTCACTATGACCTCTTGAATTTAATGTGCATCATTTTTATATATCAGTATGAACACCCACTCACCATTGATCCTTGGAAGAATCTCTATATTTATATCTACTCAAAGTTAATCATCAAACACTTGGCACCATCTTGTAACATCTTGCCATCTTGGAATAAATGTGCTTCATCAATGTTACATGAACTTTATCTTATGGAAATTTGACTATGTTAACCTTTGTAATCTTTCTATAAGGTCAAATTTTCACCTTCCTTTCTTTTTCTTTTCTCAAACCCATGATCAGAAATTTGGACCATATGATCTCCTCACATAGAAGAATCCAACCATGTGTCAAAATTCTCCTGAAACCTTTGAATGTGTGAGACATAATTCCATTAATTTTCTCACCTATATTTTTCTACCTCAAAGCCAACTATGTCAATAACTACCTAGAAGGCCAACTTTACACATGCATATATTTTGATGTGCTTCATCACATGATCAAAAATTTAGTGTAAAAAAACTAGGAATAAAATTGAACAAACCCATATGATCATTTTATCCTCTTATATTCACACACGTGAAATATAACACCATAAAAATTCCTACTTAGATTTTCTTTTCACATTTACAAATATGACTATGTATGGGAAAACACTATCAAACTACTTGGGAGCCCAACTTTGCACTCACATATATTTTGTCACATATAATTGCATGACCTAAAATTTAGTGAATAATAACTAAGAATATTTTTTTTCACAACCATATGACCAAATCCCTCTAATGCATCCATATGTGGCAAGGGTGGTGTCAACAAAATAACTACTCAAATTTTCTGCCACTAGACCCAAATGTCTAGATGAAGACAATGATCAACTCGATGAAATACACTCATATACATAAGCATTCAAAGCATAAAATAAATCTTATGGGACACATTTCATATCCTAAAATCACCATACTCATCCTTAATCATCTCTAAACGTGCCAAAACTGAATATCAACAAAGCATCCTTCAAGCATATTAGGACAAGCACATTGCACACTTTGTCATTGTCACTTAGATTATCAAAGAACTTCATGCACTCATTTGGACACTTCCATGACATCATTGAAAAATATCTAATAGAATTAATGTGGGCTAAGTTAACCCTCACATAGATCAAATGCACCAATTATTTAACTCTTCGAAAGGAGATGAAAATGAACTAAAATTGTTAATTTTATACAGGATTAATAAGGCCTACAACCATTTGAACCTAATGACACCATTAGAGACATCTAATGCCTTCAATTTGGTGTTCATTAGGACATAATAAGCTATAGAGTGAGTGATAGAAGTTGGGGCATTGATGCCCAAATAATAAGAGCACAAAACACTCATTTTGTAGATTGTAAATGATTTGAAGTTATCAATGGTGAAGGATGCTATAGGAAAGTTGATAAGTAGGAGTAAATTTGATCAGCTTATTCAAGAAGCTTTGGAAAATTTTAAGTAGAGTTTATAAGGTTTGATATTAGATCACATTGAAGTAGAATTGATTTTTTCAAGGAAAAAGGTGACTAAATTTGAAATATTCAAAATCAACTTTCAGAATACAAATATAGAACATACGAAGCTACTAGGGAAAGTTGGTAGGGTACATAGACCCTCACTATTAAACTTGGATATTATTTGGCAAAATCATGATATAGTGTACAAATTTTATCTCGAGATAGAGGAGAAGTAGATTAGAGTTGCTATATCTAGTTCACTTCCAACATCTACAGTAACCACTCCCACTAAGGTTAATGCATCCATGAAAATGTCTACTCATATTTAAGGGTCAATTTTGTGCATGTAAATTCAAATATTGACATAAATTTTATGCTTTTATTTCTCTTATGATTCAAACTTATTAAAAAATTTGCCTATTTATTTTTTAAATATGCACATGTTGCATGATTTTTCAAAGGCTAAATTTAACTATTGACAAATGTAAGATAACTCTATATGGTCTTATAGCTACAATTAGAATCAAGATTTTAACTACACCATGTAATTGAATTTTGAATTTACTTAGAGGATGAGGAAACCCATTACCCAAGTCTATTCAAAAATATTTAACCCATATTTGTAAATGGTCAAAAAATTTCAATAAACAGAAGAAACATCAATTTTTTATTGTCAAAAAATGTGTTTGTGTATTTTATTTCCAATATTTGTGTAATTAGGCTTATCTTATTTTATTTGTATGATTCAATAATTATAAATGTTAAAAATTTGTGAGGAATTATTTATTTTCATGATTAATATGCTAGTCTTATATGTGTAATAGCTATTAAATGATTAGCAAATTATATTGAATATTGGTGAGTAAGATGATTGATTCATATCTATGAGTGTCTAGAGGTGATTTTGATGATATAGTTTTTTGTGTCTGTGAGAAATAAATTTTAGATACCTCATTGGTATGAGTTATAATATATTGAGTAAGGATGTGAAATAATTGATCTAAAAGGAGCAACCTTTAACTGAGGCTTATGATTTTCTTATATCAAAATTATCCTAGACTGCTTGACCATGTCTAACTGTGTGTGTAATAGATGCTAGAAATAGACATTAGTTTTTAAAGAACTTGTCCACTTAGAAACCAGCCTGAGAAGTGATTCCTAAAGCCATAGAATCTCTCTTTTCTTCCCTACCCTTCCTTCCTTTTTTGAGTTTATTTTGAGATCTACCCACTCTAGATTATCAACCATCTAGCTACAAACTCATATAGATTTTGACTTTAAATTTTTAGAGATCATATCTCCATTCATAACCCTTGTTAAAAACCTCCATGCCTTTCCTTATAATCCATCACCTAGTTGTTAAAACTATATACCTACAAATTATGCCTTGGAGTGGGGTTTACCTCCATTGAGATCCTAAAATGTTAGAGGTTACCTTGTTATGAGTTGGTGTGCATAAAAACTGCATCAACACTCTTTCTAGTGCTAGAGGGAGGGACAATATCTTTGATAAAAAGGGTAAGTTTCTACATAGATTTGCATTGGTATCACCCAGGAGAGTGACCAAATCTAGTTCTCAGGTTGGTATTTTAGTCTCATCCTCGTCAAATCATAGGAGACCTAGATTTGTAAAAACTATCCCTATCCATAATAGAGCCATGATACCATCCCTAGTAAGGAACACTTCCCTTGTTAATCATCCCATGTCTCAACCATATTAGTTGGTTGGATATGTTATTGTCATCCCAAGGGATGTGCATGACCTACCTAAGAATATTTGAGAGTATTTATTGTTCTTCTCTCCTTTAAGAGGAAGAATGATATAAGAACACATTGAGTCTTTCAAAGATGATTTGAGGTTAATTAATTTTATTAATGAGGATCTCACATGCATGATTTTTCCCTTTACACTAATAGATACTGCTTATGAGTGGTATCTTAATGTAACATAGAATTCCATTACTTCTTGGAATGCATGTCAAGATTCTTTCCTTGCACAATTAAAATAGGTCACTAGTCCCAATTAGATATACCAACACTTTAATAGTATGAAGAGGGAGCCTAATGAGCCAATTTGTGCTTTTAATGCCATATTTTAGATATACACTTGGTTTAACCTAAGGTATAAACTAAAAGAAGTGTTGGCATTAAAAATGTACAAGAATGCTCTAGATCTAATTACTAAAGTTTTATTGAGAAGGGATGATGATATCACCACCTTGAAATTAGCCTATGAATAGGCCATCAATATTTATAGGCAACTTAATCCCTAGTGATTATCACACTTAACATCAAAAATGGCTTCTTAGCATTAAATCCAATTCCACATGTGAAGCAGAACGTTCATATATTCAATCAGAATCAATTATACATATTGTCTCCTCTAACATAGATAAAACATCCATATTATAGTTTCTTAAAAAACCATGCATAAGGTAATGGTAATCATCAAAATCAACATTCGGTTGTATCTTCTACTACTCTTCTCTAGGGCATTGAATTTACAAAAGTGGAGCTAACTGTTATTCAAAAGATAATTCAAAAGTTAAGTAATGACTTATTTGGCATGTAAATAAAGATAGGAAATGTTGATAGCCTAAGTGGTGGTTATAATATAGGGTTTCAGAGGTGTAATAGACCATTCAATAGACTTACTAATAATAAAGAGTAGTCTAACAAGCCTCCAAAAATTAACATGGTAGAGACAACTCTACCCAATTGGTGTAGAATTCATAACACTTCTCAGCATGGTGAGCTTGATTGTGTTGAATTTTTTTTAGCATTTGAATTTTTTCAAAATAAGTAGTAAGGAAATATTAGATGCATAATCAACCATAAACTCACTTAGACCCTAGCACTTCAAGAACTACCATGTTCTTTGGGACTCATGAGTTTCCTTTCCCAAGTGAAGATGACAATGTACTAAAGGACAACACTGATGATATTTACACTATACATCAATTCTAAAAATGTGGTTATAATTTGAGGAGTGAGTAGTCCTTCATAACTTCTAATTTTCAAAATAGCATAACCATTCTATCAAATCCAAAAGATGACAACAATCCACCTCCCTTAAGAGGGAATGATCAACCTCAGAACAAGTAGGAATAGATCAAAGGAGGATACAACATTATTGAGGACATGAATAAAATTAAAGAAAACATCACTCTTCATGAATTAGCTCAGATCACTAAATAAAAGGAGCTACTATAGAAGTATATCATAGGGAAGGCCCCATATGGAAAGGACAAAAATATATATAGATAAAACAAAGGCTATTGACACCAATGTCATATACAAAATCAAGCCAAAAGTTCCACCCTTTTTGATGAATATCAAGGCATTTGGTAATAATATTCATAATTATTTGGTTAATTATTGATCTTCAACAATGATGATTCCTACTTTTATATGTCAAAAGCTTGGCCTAATTCCAAGCCCTTCAAATAGAACAATATCACATTTGGATAAAATGGTGGTCCCAATGATTGGAGAATTTATTAATGTATGTATTCAAGTGGCATCTAAGCCACAAGTTTAGATTATTGTTGACATCCTTGTGGTAGACATACCTGAAGGCTATGCACTATTACTGAGTAGGGATTGGTCTAAAATGATCAATGGATATCTATCAATAAACTTCTCTCACATTTGACTACCCTAAATAGGCATTTCAAATTAAATATAGATTGATAGAGAACTAAGGATGAAGTGTCATATCATAGAGTACAAAGTCAATAATGAAGAGGTAAGTTATGAATCCCCTAGCCTTGGTATTTATACTTTCACTACACAAAATCAAATACAATAGATAGAGTCTAATGGCCCCAATCAGTTATGGACTCTCTAATTTTATGATGTCAGATCTAAACAAAGATCAGGCATAAGAATTAAACTAATTGATCCATAGAGAATTAATTTTCTGGAAACATATTAGTTACAATTCCCTTGCACTAACAACAGGGCTGAATATGAATCTTTAATTATGGGATTACATTTTGCACTCAAGAACAATGGATAATGGTTGTTAGTATTTGGGGATTCAAAGCTTGTAGTCAATAAAATTAGAAACAAATACCAATATAATATTTCTTATCTAAAAATATATAAACACAAAGCATGGGATTTGATTGAGAGATTTGAAGATTTCAACATAGTAGCATTTTGTAGAGATCAAAATCAAGCTACAAATTCACTAGATATTGCTACCACCAATTTGGATCCTCTCCAAGAATCCAAGGTAAAGATATTCTCCATTGAGATGGTACCTTATCCTTTTATTTATAACAATGTATAAAATTTCTAAGTTTTAGATGATGACTAGTAGATCATTTAGTTTTTAACCAAATCAGGATAATTTGAGTCCCAAATCATCGATGATGAGGAAGTTAGTCATCTCTACCAAGAGGAGTCATATGAGGAAGGTATCCTCAAAATCAAAGAGAATCATCTTCCAATTGGTTTGGTCTCCTTAGAAAGATAATCTGATATAGATCCCCAAGCTCAACAATAAAGATAACCCAATGTTAATGAGTCTGAATTCAAAAGGGATAATTTAGGTGATGAGCATAGTCCACACTATGTTAACATTGGCCTTAGTCACACTCTAAAAGAAAGAAAATAGGTGAAGTATTTAATCACCTAATACAAATATGTGATTTAATAGACATATAAAGACAAAGGTTTATGATTCAAAAGTAATCACTCATAAAATTCCATTGAAATCAAACCACAAGCCATTCAAATAGAGATAGAGACCAGTGAATCTTATACTAGAACCTCTCATTCAAAGAAAAGTGGAAAATCTATTAATTTCATAGATAGTCTTCCTAATCAGACATTCTACCTAGGTGGCTAATTTAGTCCCAGTCAGAAAGAAGAGTGGAGAGACCAAGTTATGTGTTGATTTTAGAAACTTAAACAAAGCTTTTGAGAAGGAAAACTATCCACTACCTTCCTTAGATAAGGTGATATAGATAATTAGTGGTTGAAATAATGTCTTTTTTGGATGAATTTTTAAGCTATAACCAAGTATTAGTAAAATAAGAGGATATAATGAGGACTGCATTTACTATGAAGTGGGGCACTTATACATATAAGAGGATGCCTTTTGGCCTAATAAATGTAGGAGCCACCTTTGAGTGAGCCACGGATCATGCATTCAAAGGATCGATAGGTAAATGCATAATCATCTATATGAATGATCTTACTATTTTCTCCAATAATAGGAATGATCATGTAGGCCACTTGTAGTTAATCTTTTAAAGATGTAGAAGGTTTGGCATCTCATTGACCCTAAAGAATAATATATTTTGAGTTACTAAGGGAAAGCTATTATGACACATCATTAACAAAAAAGGGATCATCATTGATACAGATAGAATCCAAGGGATTTCTAATATTACACCACCAAATATAAATAAGGATCTCAAGTCATTCTTTGGGAAGATTAATTTTGTAGGGAAGTTTATCTCAAGATTTGTATAAATTATGAGACCCATGAATACAATGCTTTAACATGATGCTAAAATAGAATGGATAGATGAGGCTTAAAAGTCTTTTCAAGACATCAAAGATGCTATATATTAGGCCCCAGTAATGATTAGTCCAAATTTTATGAAGGATTTTTACTTATACCCATTTTTTTTATAACATACAATTATTGTTATCATAACATATAATAAAGAGGAGACTGAGCATCTAATTGTGTTCATGAGCATGAATCTGAAGGATGTAGAACTTAGATACTCTATGATTTATAAATAGATATTTTCTCTTGTTAAGGTAGTGAATAAATTTCAACATTACATATTGAGGAATAAGACTATTTCCATCATCCTTGATCCTATTTTCAAGCTTACCTTATCATATAATGAATTAGGAGAATGCAAAGGCAAATAGATGACAAAGCTGCAAGAGTTTAACAAAAAGATCAAGCTTGCTAAGATCGTTTAAGGTTAAGGAATTATCTAACTCATGATTAAATCTGATCCATGCATTAATATCAAAGAGGTATGTGCAGCCCATATATCTAGAGGGGAATGGTATATTGATATAATATAATATCTGCTTATAGGTACTTGGTACCCAAAACTCAATAGAGAATTAAGGAGAGCTTTGAGGCCCAAAGCTGCCTAGTACATGATCAAGAAAAGTGTTCTCTATAAGATAAACTATGAAAGCATTTATATTATATGTGTATATATAGAATAATCTAAAGATATTCTATAAAACTTGCATCAAAATATAGGCAATGGTCATCTATCTGAAAACACCACATCTCACAAAATCTTAAGAATGGGTTACTACTGGCCAACAGTTTTCAAGGATGCTCATGCTCACATAAGGACATGCCATGAATGCCAAAAAGGTTCATTTTAAGAGACCATATTATAAACCCCCTTAGGTTTATTTAGGCAAATCCAATTCTTATCCTTGGTGAATATAAAAATTTCAAAAAAAAATTGCCTTTTTAAGTTTTCTATACAACCACCCATCTACATGGTTAAAATATATAGGTTGTGGGATAAATTTAAAAATAGTATAAAAAATTTCATAAACCTTAATATTATTTCATATTTTTATTCATCTTGAATAACTATACAATTTTTAAAAAACAATCATCTTAAAATGAATCTGTATATAAATGTTACGGCTTCCAGAAGTTGGTGCTTAGTTGTATCACATCATGTTGTCACCCAAAAACATGATATAACTTGGTATATTTTTTTATATATAGCAACATAATTTTACCTATAAACATGAAAGATTTTGTATTCTCTTGAATAGATATATAATTTCAATTTTTTTTCCTCAAACAGAGTTTGTATGCAAAAGTTATGACCTCTAGAAGTTGGTCTTCAGTTACATCAAATCATGATATTGCCCGACAGCATGTTGTCACCTGATAGTATGATTTTTTTTATATTCCTCTAAAAAATATATATGATTTAAAAAAATTACCTCAAATTGAGACTATATGCAAAATTTATTACTTTTAAAAGTTTAGTTTCATGACAACATGCTGCCAGGTGACATGTTGTCGAGTGACGCCATGCTATCAAGTGGCATCATGTTACCAAGTGGTAGCATGTTTTCAAGTGGTAGTATGCTACTAAGAAACAACATGATTCCAAATTATATCATGTTATCAAATGGCATCATCATGATTTTGTCAGGTGATAACACCATGATGTAGTTAAGTGACATTGAATGCCAATTTTTCAAGGCCATAACTTTTATATATGAACTTAGATTGAGATGATTTTTTTAAAATTTCATTTCTTCAAGATTAATTAAAATATGAAATAATATTAAGGTTTAAGAAATTTTTTGAAACTATTTTTCATTTATCCCACAACCTATCTGTTAGGCAGCATCAATATTCAACATGGTAATGAGGTAAAGAATGAGAGTTGGATGGTAACCCCTATATATATATATATATATATATATATATATATATATATATATATATATATATATATATATATAAGGTGAATCACATGGATACCTCCATAATTATTTAAAATATTGGTGATATGACTCTTAAAATAATTACATCCCAAAATTTTAGGTGAATGGGTCCTATGTACTACTCCCAAGAAATCACCAAAAATAATTTCATAAAAAGTGAATATTCATGAATTAACAAATATTCACCACTAAAATTTAACCTGAATGCTAATATTTAGAAAAGAGATAATTACATGCATTAACTCCCTTATAACATATTGTTGAATTAATCCCATTTTCCCAAAGGGGTTTAGACTATATTAGTGTCATTAACCCAAACTTCTTAGTAGGTCATAAGTTTATACTCACTGCCACAAACTAATGCACCCGATAGACTAAGTGACCATAAAGAATTACAAAGCACAAGATGTAATTCATTTCTTGGAGGAACACATCACAACTAGATTTGGCACTCCTATTTCTTTAGTTTGTGATAATGGTTCAAAATTCATATCAATTGAATTCACTAAATGAGCTCATGATAATGAGATCACTCTAAAGGCATCTTCTAACCATTATTATCAAAAAAATGGATTGGTTGAATCAATAAATAAGAACCTAATATATGAAATTAAAAAATTAGCTAAAGATAAACCTAGGGATTGATACAATCTACTAAAGTATACCCTTTAGGGAGACCAAACAAGATATAAATAGGGCCTTAAAGCCTCACCCTATCTATTGGTATATGGACAAAGACCAGTATTCCAAATCATGCTAAAATTACCCACTTATCAATTCATGTATAAATACATGGAGCCAAATAAAAAAGAAAAATATTGACTACTAGATATAATAGAAATGGAAGATTCAAGGACTGATGCCCTACAAACTTTTAACAAACATCAAAATGTAGTAAAAAGGTGGTTTAAAAAAAGAGCAAAGGTCAAAGCATTTAGGATCTTAGATTTGGTGCTCCTTTGGGATAAAACCCATGAAAATAAAGAACAACATGAAAAAATTTCCCCACTATGGATTGGACCATATCAAATTTTAGAGATCTTGGAAAATAATGCATTCCATATAAAGAACTTGCAAGGTAATGAACTCACATATCCAGTCAACGATCAATTTTTGAAGAATTAATTCATGGTTGTACCATCTCAAGATACCCCAAATTAATAAAGAAACATGGTAGAGTTAGAATTAAGTTAGGTTAGTTTACAACTTTCTAGTTTAGTTTATTACTTTCTTAATATAGTTTCCTGGTTTCTAGTTTTAGTTTACTTCTTCCTAGGTTAGGTTTCCTACTTTTTTAGTTTATGTTTTCCAACTTTCTAGGCTTAATTTTTGTTGTTTCCTAGGATAATCTGAATTGTTTGATTATGACATGACAAAGCTAACGTCCAACTATCTAGGCCCCTATTTTATGCTTAGATAGACATATAACATAAATGGAAAATTACAAAGGGATTCACAACTTGGGGCCTATTCACAAACTAGGTATATTTTTATGTTCAGTGTCTTAAAGATTTAGGTATGTAATCACAATAATTATATGCTGTGTCACAATTGAATATTTATACCAGGTATGTGAAAGTTTTTCTTGAATACTTCATATGAATTTAGAAATTTTTGTAATTTATTTTGACCAGGCACACTTTTCACATGAATATTTGTTTGAAGGTGATAATCACTAGTGCAGATGTGGCTATTAGGGGCATTCTAGTAAATAATTTTTTTTATAAACATACCAGCTCATAGGGGTTTAATCTCTCCTCCTTCCATTAGAAAAATAAATAACATAAGAAAAAGGACCAATGAGTCTAAAAGAGCAAAAGGAAATCCAAAGAATATCAAAATCTCACATGATGAAATAAGGTCAATGTACCATGCATCATGATCAAGAAAATGAAGGAAGGAGGGAGAAAGAACCCAAGGTATCTCTATCATGGCTATGGATACTTGGATAGTAGTAGAGACATGCTTGATCTTCCCTTGATTTAATAATCTTTAAAATAAACTATAATGAAATCTACATATTCACCAAGCCTTTAAAAATATCCTTACAACAATGATTCAATGAACTTCACTTTAGCACATATAGATCCATGGATAAGAAGGCAAGTATGTTGTGTGATTTTAGTTATAAGTCATTTTTCATATCTCTGATTCTAATTTTTTTGTGGCATAGTTCATGTTAGATTTGAAATTACTAACCAAAGTTTTGGGTTCTCGAATACTTGGAAGTATTCCCCCTATAAGTCTCCATTTATTGTACCCAACATTCCCCTTTTCTTCTTGAAGAAAAGGGGGCCCACTTTTTTTTTTAATTTTAACATTTTTTGTTGAGCCCTTATTCTATGTAGCTATGCAAGTTATATTTAATTACTCCTTAGTCTTTATAATTTAAAGTACAAGGTATTTATATTATACATTTTTACACTAAATTACTATGCCTTTCAGGAGTTTTTTGAACTATGTAGGTTTTTTTGGACTTAGTCCTTATTCAGATAAATTATTCAAGACTCGATCTTTGGAATTTTTATTCAGAACTTGTGTTTGGAAGATCTATTCAGACATTTTATTCAAATAAATAATCCAAAGGACTTAGTTTTTTTAGGATTCCTTATTCCAACATTTTGTATCAGGTTTTTTGTTTGGACCTTTCTATCAGAACCTTTTTTGGGGATTTTTGATTAGACAAATTGTCTAAAATAATCATCATTGACTTTATACAATTCAAATATTTTTCTCAGCGATTTTATTTAGACATTTTGTCTGAACATTTGTTTCAAGGGATTTGGTCTTCAGGACTTTTTTTTGAGCTTTGAGTTTGGAAGATCTGTTCAAAATTTTTTTTAACTTGGTTCCAACACAAAACCTAACTCCCAAATGGTGAGTCCCAACTACCAAAAGCCTACTAGACTTAGATAATAAATCAAAAACACTTCTCTATACTGTCCAAGGCTATCTGCCAACTAAACTAATGAGATTTGAACTGTGTAGGAAAAACAAACATATGAATGTTGGGAATTCATAATGTATGAAATAGAATTGAATGCTTAATCTATATACATGATGTGTAGATATCAATATATTCATTTCTCTTAAATAAATTCAAACTCAACTAATATCATGTGAATGAAATCCTTAGATACCTATGAATCCAATGCAAGAAAACAAGAAACTAACAAAGAGAAATTTTTCATAGAGCACGCAAATAGAGTTTGATCACCACACATAATTCGAATGGAATCATCATCGAAGAGTTTCAAAGGAGCACTTTTTCCATCACCATTCTCCATCAAGGATTCAACAGAGTTCATAGACATATTATATGATGCAATTATCTTTGACAATAGGTATGAAAATTACTAAAAATTATGGGATTTTATGGATTCTATCAATGTGTTTTCACTTGAAGGTAATCTATTCACCATAGAATTCCAATTTTCTATATAATTACTCTCCCTCAAGAGATAAAACTATAATCGATGGTGACCAAGCCTAAGTTCATGCCCTACATTGACCTTCTATCGGATTTATTATTTTATATGAAAATTACAAAGGATGCATTTTTTCATCACATGGATCACCAGACAGTCATTGTGTACATCACTAAAGATAAATTTCAAAGTTATCTATCACTACCAACTTTAGATGCATTTTTTTGATAAACATAGACTGGTTAGATGAAACCAACAAAATTCAATGGATAAAGTTTTAAGCTCTTGGCTTCTCTTAGGGAGATAATGACCTTCAAAGGAAATAATCCCACCCTCATTAACAAATTCAAAATGAGGTTAAGGATTGGGATGGATCTATTAAATAGGATGTATGACATGCCTAGCATTCATTTTATCAATTTGGATTGGGTGCAACTACTGCATATGATAATGACCAGTGATGTAAATTTTGACTTGGGAGAAATCATAAACATCTAATTGAGAGAACAAGTAATGCACAAGAGTAAGTGATCTACTCTTGCTGGCCACTTCTATATGATGTATTTTCTTTTAGATGTCATAATGGGCATGGTATCTAATGACCTTGGTGAGCTTTAGAGCCTAGCCATGGATTTCATCAAGAATTGCATTTATGATTATTTATAATTCATGTATATTTATGTCTATAGAAATCATGTGGTTTGAATTATTGAGGAAGTCTATCCTCAATTATGGTAGGAAATTCATGGGAGTCCACTACTTAAAATTGAATAAAGCATTGAAAAAACACTAGATAACAAAGGTGACTATTGGTTGTATCTTTATTATATGGTAATCACGATTGCTGGTCATAAGTTCCACCCCTTTTGCCTCCCCAAATATATATCAAGCAAGCTATCAAAGCAAGAAATTACTTATCAACTCTGGTGGAGTATTGAGGAGGACTTAATAAAAAAATAAGAAGAGCACATTCTATGGGTTACATATGATCATTGGTAGAATGTGTTACACATAAAGGAATTAATTTGGAGATATCAAAAATAAAAGAAATATATATCACTTTCCCGTTTTGCCACATAGGGACTAGGACCCCCATATTCATATACAAAAACATATTCAGGACTTTGGTATCCTATACGAACATGTTCCTTATGACCATGATTTTCTATTTTTGAATGTAAAGGATGATGCTCATGTATTAGAAAGAATAAAAATTTTAGGCATAAAGGAAGATAATTTGAGGATAATTCAACAATAACCTTCAATTTTAGTGAAAAAGTGAATAAAAATTTTCCACCTCCAAAAGGATGGATAACTTTAGATTTCTAGAATAGCCAGCCCCTACAACAAATAAAGGTGTAAGGGGAACCTTCATAAGAGCTTCACTTTTTGTTAAAAGTTGTTAAGAAATATCTTGGGTTAACTGAGCCTAATCCCAAGGGAGCTGTAGGGGATCCCATTCATCTAGATTCCTCTAATGAGGAAGAACAAGAGCACCTAACTAAAACTACATTGCCAATGCTTACAACGACACCCTAATTGCATGAATTTATAATTTTAGGGGTAGCTACAAAGTAATATCCTACCTTAATTCAATAAGTATCCTCTTTGGTGGTAAAGACCACCATTTTTTATATGAGGAAACCAATGGATACCCTCACATGTAGTCCAATGGTGGATCAACCATAGATCCTATCCTTAGTTCTGTTGAGGTCAACATGCCCCCATTTCTAAAAAATGGGGACCCATGTGTCAAATTGTGAAAATTTGTACTTTGAAATTGAATTTCACTTGAATAGAGTGTCATTAACATGATTTAACATTATTTATATTTGAAGGTCATCTGTACCATGGTCTAGCTGACATATTAATTCATGGTTCTGGTTTAATCTTATATAAAGTGCTGACATTGGATATTTGTGTTTTAGGTTACAAGTTTATTAGAGCCCATTTGTGAATAAAAACATTTAGGGTTTTTGTGCTTCAATGTTTAATTGATCTTTTATTAGCTTTGGTCTATAATTGAGTAATATTTTGAAACCCTAGCCTAATGTTTTACCTAGACCTTTTAAAATCAAATTTGAATATGGTGAGATCTTTTTATGTGGGAACCTTTTAATAATGCTATAGGCTTGGTTTATTTTTATTTATTAATGCTTAGTTATGTTTTTCAACATGACCAAACCCTAGTCTAACATCCATTCTTAGCCCCTTTTATGTCTCGAGCCTCCTTTTTCTAGACCTTTTTATTATTCATGTGGTCTAGTCTAAATGTAAAGTCCTTTTGTTATATGTTTCTACCTTTCAATCATGTATTTTTAGGATTTTACTTCATAATTTTATCTTGAAAGAATTATCCTTTTAAATTTATGTTTAGTCCAATTTTCCTTCAGACCTTTTGTTTAAGCCAATTATCCTTCAAGTTTTTTTGTCTAGGATTTCTATCAGATATTTTGTTTGATAAATATACTCTTTCAGTACTTTTGTTTTTAACATTCCATTTCCTTCAGATATTTCATTTGAAAAAATTTGGTCTTTAGGGGAAATGTGTCATACATTTTATCTAGGTCAATTTCCCCAAAAAAATTCCCTTTTCTCAGTTCCCTAAAAGGAATGCCCTTTGGTTCTTTTGAAATGGTCCTATGCCCTATGATATTATCCTTTGAGATATTTGAAATGGTACTTTACCTTCCTTAATTATCCTTTAGAATTTTTAAAGTGCTCTTCAGGACTTTTATCTTAGGCAAATTCCCTACCAAGTGAAAATGTAGGGTCCTTTTATTATGTTCCTAGCTTGGTCTAACTTTATCATTTTCATGGTCCCTCTTGTTATAAAATTAGACTAATGTCTTATTACTAAGGCCATATTCATGTTTATTAACATAAATAAGACCTTAGCCTTAGGAATTTATCATAAGTTCTATGTGTCTCTGAATCCTAACTTAAACATTTTTATTTTTTGTAGGATTTATGATCTATGTTTTCTTGCACTAATTTCATCTAGCAGAGTGTGTATAGTCAAAGTTTCAACAAATACCCTAACATAGCGAGAAGGTGACAAGTGTCATAGTTACAACCAAAGAACGATGAATAGCCAATGATGATCTATTCCATATATCATGATTAAATGAATCATGTTCACTCGGAAGGAATAGATTTGATAGAGCGAGTTCAATGTTGAAAAGTCAAACAATGGTCCCCATTTTAAAGCCCAAGTAATTTTAAATGATCGATGGTATGAATTATAACATACACATCCAATTGAATCAGGTGAGATCAATGAAGAATTTTCAAACAAAACTCTGAGTTAATGTGAGACTGCCACATGGAACAACATGTGAGTTGACATAACTGATAGATTCAAATCTTAGAAGGCTTGAGGGATTTCCAAATGGCACAACCTTGGGTCCTAGTACATATTAAAGCTCAAGAATTTTTTATAGATCAATGAAAATTATTGATATATGCAAAATTATCTAATGGCACAAGGAAAATATGACTTTTCAAAGGATATAGAGCTCATGGGTGATGCAGAGACATAAATAAACATGTTTAAATATAGTATAAGCTTGCAAGTTAAACATAGGGATGTCATTAAAGCCTCCTAAAAACCTTCTTGAACATTGGAAGGGCCCTATAAAATGTATAAAAGTCTTGATTTATTCTTGTTTTCATCATATGAGTGTTTTCATGAAGAGGACTTGACCCATAATCCATTAGTGGGATATTTAATGGGATTTACAGTAATGGTATCCTAAAAGGACATTTCCAGTGACAGGATTCATGGAGTCCATTCTGAATGGACAAAATTTTATCCTCAAGATTTTATTCTTTACCTTGAATAATCATTGGTCTTTGATGAATTAATTGAATCCATATATTAAACATGTAAAACCTTGGTCTTACAATGTTTATCCTAGGTCTTTGTTAAAAAGGGATTCAAATTTACATGTTTTATTATAAACTTAGTTTATAGAACTTTAACTTAGGTTTCAATTGTATTTTTTAAATCGCTAAGGCCTTAATCCAAAATATTTTTTTAGGTCCTTTATGTTTTAAATGATCATGATTTTATCCTATCCTAGGTTGCTAAAATTATTGATTTTGTTTTTCAAGTTATATGGAATCTAATTAAGGGGGTGAACATGCTTAGATCTTTGTGATACAATGTCAAATTGATGTTTTTATCCTATAGCCTATCAAGTATTAATTAGATCTATTTTTAGTCATGCTAAATCCATAATCTAAGGCTTTAACCTAGGTCCCCACTTGAATGAAATTCTAATTTGTACAGGGGTAATTCTCCATGCCATAGACTTAGCCTAACTTTTACCCTAAGGCTTGGGTCATGTTTTTCAACACAACCAAACCTTAGGCTAAAATTTTATGCTTGTTTTATTTATATCCCATAAGCACATAATAAATTTTACTACATTCTAACTTATCTTAAGTCTTTACCTAAGTATCATCCCAACTAGTAATATAATCCTTTAGAAGGTTAAGAAACCATTCATATGCAGCATATTTGAAAGTAAATGGGAAAAATCTACATACTAAATATTCATGGACTACATTTAATAATATCAAAGAAGCTTAAAATTGATAACATTAATTAGGATTGAAATTAGGTAAATATCTTTCAGGATTTCTAGGGAGATCATATATTATACTTGGTACATTGATTGAAGAACCACCTATCCAAGCCATACCTTAAACATATGAATACCTTAAAATAGTGAAGTGTTTAAGACTTTGTAAATTCCACTCACCTAATCCTTGACTTGGGTAATTCCATATTGTAACTTTAAAACCTATTGAAGATACGATACATTAAACCAACCTTTGTAAAGTATAATGATTAAATTTGTATGTTAAGCTAATTTTTCACAAATACATGTAAATCATGACTACCTATAGCTAAATAAGCTCAAAGATAAATCTAGAATGATGAATGAAAGGGATATTTACATCTCTAAGCTTAGATAAACTCAAATTTGCAAAGAACCAATCTATCTTTTTACATAATTTTCTATTACTAACCTTAAACGTGGGGAATACACAAAGCATGAACTACCTTTGTATGAATGGATCTTCAAAGAACATCGATATTTGGCTAAAGGAATCCCAAAGTTTGGTCTAATATCATAAATATTGATGATCTTTATATAATTATTCTCAAAGAAGCATAAATATGCAAAGAATACATCAATCTTTGGACATAATTCACCAAAATGAATAAATATTCTACATATTCACAAACATATAACTAAAGGCCCTCTTTATAGCACCAAAAAATCTCCTTGTTTTGATGTCTAAATACATACCATATGTTCCTAGAGTGTTTAGGAAACACTTCTCATTTTAGAATTATAGGAATCTAGTGCATGAGTTGTAGGTTGCGATAATCTTGTTATTTATTGGTGGAATAGAGGTAGAACAAGTGATTGTTTCAAAATGTTTATATTAGTTGGTGGTTGGGAGTCACCATGGCCAAATATTAGATTTATATGAAATATGTAGTAAATATGATAAGAATAGTGAATTATGATCAAGAACTAATCTAATAATTAATCTAAGATGGATGTTTACAATGAAAGTTAAACTAATGTGATCAGGTTAAAAAATAAGCAAAAGGAAGGGTAGGACAAAAATAAAGATGTTGTTGATCTTGTTCTAGACATTATGAAAAATTTCAAATCTCATCTAAACATGAATTTATCCAATGTATAAATTGAAATAGATTAATCCTAAATCACAACATACATTAGGCAAGATTCTAAGGAAGGTATGAAATAATGCAAATAAGAACTGAGCTTATTTTAAAGATTTACTTCTACAAGAAAATAACATTAGCCCAAATGAAAAATAAGTGTAAAAAATGAAATAAGCCTAAGAGATTTAACCTAATCTAGCATAAGCACAAATTAGTAACTCTACATTCAAGATACACATCTATAATACATAGGAACCATTCAAATCTGAAAGCAAAACCAAACAATTGAGAGAGAAACCATATAGTACTTCACACAAGCAAACACTCAACAATATTTGAAGAATTCCTTGCTTATATTAACTGCTCAAAGTTTACAAAGTAATTTAGTTCTCAAAACACCCTCCTCTTTGACAATTGACAATGATCCTTTTATAAGATACAAGGTAGCTTGTTTGTCAATCTCATCCAATTACATTTATGGAAAGTGTATAGGAAAGGTGTCCTTTTGATTGCCCTCTCAAATGAATGACTTTTTCCTAATGGACTAACTTATAAATTGAACATGTCTCTATAAAAGAATATATTATTTCAAAATTGTGATATAGGAATTTGACTCAAGAGAGGATGGTTAGTATGGTGTTATTTCCAAAATGAAAACAAAATGAAATAAACACATTAATAGAATAACATCTCTAGGCCTAGACACTAGGGAGAGCTTAGTTAACAATAATAAATGAAACACATAACTAAAATGAAAAAGAAAACTCTTTTACCTTCCTTGGATGATCCAAAATGCTTGTTATGGTGGCTTACTTAGTTTGTGCTCATGAAGTCCTTGGCAATGTAAGCTTGACAACCTCCATCTCTCCTTGGCACCTTTGGCTTATGGCTTGGATTGGCTTGGAATCAATTTAGCATTGTAACACTAGTTTCTTGAAGCTTTTTGGAACCAATCCTACATTATAACTTTGCACTAATTAAGCTTAGATATGATGTTGTGAGGCCTCCTATTTATATATTTTTGGATTTGATCATAATAAACCTAAACCATCCATATCAAGATTGAGCTTTGTGGTTGAGGATTAATTCAATTTTTGAAATTAAGTTTATAATTATCCTCATCATGGCATTAGAAAAAGGGGCAATTAAGAGGCATGCAGGGCATCATGGAAGGAATTAATGAGGCATAAGAGGCATGAATCTTGATATTTGTGGCATTTATGGCCTAGGGATGTCTTCCCAAGAAATGAGGTCACTTGATGATGCAGATATTAAATATTCATTTCCAAAACAAAGTATTCAACAAGTTTCCATGGAATTATTAATTAAGCCTTGATTTGGGATAATTAGCTCTTAAACATGATTAAGCACTTTATGCACAAATTACTCAAATTGATCAAAATTCCATGTTATTGGTCCTAAATTTGACTAAATTGGAGTTGAAAGTCCATGTTAGATGTATTGGATGTGTATTATCATTTATGATGTTTTTAAAAACAAATAATAAAGGCATGAGTCTTGTGCAAAATATTTGATAGGAAAGAGTAGTTCAGAGCATGTAGGTGCAAAATGAGCATTTTGACTTGAAATGAACTGATCAAAGTTAGCTAGCCCATAAATTGCATTGCCTCATTTAGGGATACCCTAGCCAAAATTGGCACTTGAATATATCAATTTCACATCATTTAGTGTGTTTTAGTGTTTTTAGGCCAAATTATGCTTTTTAGATGGAATCTAGCCAAAAGCCTAATTGGAGGTTATTGATGGTCAGTTTTAGGTGTCTACAGTTTCCCCCTATTTGGGAACACATTGCAAGCTATAAGCATAGTAACATCTTCTCAAAGAATTAAAAGGTCATGTATGCCTACAACTATAGTGATGATAAACTAACTATATGATGCCCCCTCGAGGGAATAGTTAGCACAAGTGGGTCAGAAGATAGTCCCTCAAAAAGAAGAAGCAAAATGAGGAGACCATAGAAAGGAAAGATGATGGGGTAAAAACATAATGATATTGAAAAATTAGTCAAAATAATTGAGAATGCAAGTGGGATGGTGTACAATGGTTTTCTGAAAGGTGTTTATAATCATTGTACCCCAATAGTGGTACCATGGTATGATAACACAATGATTTTCCCAAAGGTGGTTATAGTCATTGATAATAAGGAGATACCCCAGTTAGGATAGACAAACAAGATAATAACATGCCCCTGTATAGGCAAAAAAATTAAAGTTGTGACAACACAATGATTTTCCCAAAGGTAGTTATAATCATTGAGGAATGCAAGTGGGATGGTGTGTAATGATTTGCCCATAGGCAGTTATAATCATTGGAATTTGATTATGGAAAACATGATGAAATTAATTAAGGAAAATGATAACTTAACACAGAAGGTAATTATGAATTGGAACAACCTATTAGTAGGGAGATGCTCATCCAAACTAATTAAAGTTGAAATTATTTCATGTTTAATTACTTTGTTTGGGATATGATTGGGAGTGAATCAGGATGTTGATGTTGAAGAGATGCCACCATTACTAAATAGACTTCTTGAAGCTGAGGTTTGTTTTAGCATGTGATGGTAGGCTTTATGGTATAACACCATAAAGAATTGGCCAAAACATGCATTAGGACTGACTCCTACAATCTAATAGTGAATAGAAAACAATTCACCAATGATAAAAACCATGATGATAATGTAAACATATGAATATAGATGTATTTGAGTATAAGTGTGGAGAAGGAATCGCCCAATGAACACACATAAACTAAATCAAATTAACAATTCCAAAAGTAAATAAATAGGCTGACAAATATATAAATAAGTAAAAATAAACAAATAAATAAAGCAATAGAAACCATATGAATATTTACCCTAGAAAATAGGCAAAAACTTAAAAAATGACCTAAATAAGGGAATAGAAGAAAAGGAAATGGGTGGTCGAGCTATCTCCATATGCACTAGGCAATTGGATGCTGCCTACATAGTTTCATAGATGTAATGTCTAATAGAAAACTTTAGGCTAAATGTAGTTCTCCCAGGGAATGGGAAGAATGTGATAACTAAGGAAAATAAATAGAATGGATGTGATAGAAGAATATAAATGGTATTTCAAAATGGAAAGTGCATGAGAGAAAAAGGCCAAGAAGGATGGGAAAACTAAATGACAAGTGATTTGCTTGTAACTTAGTAAGGGTTCCTAGAATCGCTAAGGCAAAGAAGTGGTCAATGTTTTTTTTCTTTTCTAATAATTTTTACAATGTTTTTGGAAATGTTTTGGAGTATCACAACTCAATCAGAGATGATGAGACACTAAATGGTGAGAGTGTTCATACTTATGTTGCTCATAAAATGATGAGAGCATGGCTTAGATTGCTCATAAAATAGTGAGAATATGGCTTAGGTTGCTCAAAAAATGGTGAGAGCATGGCTTAGGTTACTCACAAAATGGTGAGAGAATTCAAACTTAGATTACTTACAAAATGGTAAGAGCGTGGACTTTGATTGCTCATAAAATGGTGAGAGCTTTAGGAAAAGGGTGACTGAGCTGACCTCACTAAGTATTGAGTGCTACCTACATAGTCTTAGAATAGGACCTCAAGTCACTATAGTTCCACCCTTACAGAAGAGGAATTTGACTAGTGAAATAGTCAATTCAAATAAAATAGGCATAGGTAGTATAAAGACATAATGTGGTATAGAAAATGGCAATTTGGTATGTCAAAGTTTAATGTTGCCCCTAGTTTACCCATAAGCAATTATAACTAGGACACAATGGCATCGATCAAAGACTAATTTGCCCAAAGGTGGTTATAACTACCAATAAGACCAATGGTAAGAAAGAATAATAAATGAAGGATGAAACTACCAAAACTTCTATCACACTGTCCCAAAATATAGTCTTTATCTGAAGTTCTTGAACAAAATAATGAACTAATCAGATACCTTGATGCTGAAATTGCATAATGAATGACAAAAACCATGGTCAAATGGGCTAGGATTTAGAACATGTTGGGTCAATAGGCTAGAAATGGAAAGTGGATATGGAAAAGAGGATGGATAAGAATGGTATGTGTACAAAGAAGAATAGTGACCAAAATGCATAACTAAATTTTTTCTTACATACAATACACCTTAGCATTCAAGCATAGTACAACTTGAGATGAATAATATTTATTGGCTCTAGAAGTTCCTCTTTTTTTGGTGTGGAAAGCCTGTATGCTCTTGATCCATAATCTATAGTGATGATGAAAGGCCCTATCTAATTCGGTTTGAATTTCCCTTTAAGTTTCTTCTTAGCTGTGTTATTCTTTTGGTTTTCTTTGAGAACAAGATAACCAATTTCAAATGTTTGATACTTCACACGCTGATTATAGTGGTCTTTGAGTTAATTATGGTATGCTTGAAGATTATTAGGTGTTGATATGCATTTTTCATCAAGTAGATATAACTCTTGTAGGAGAGCTACTCGATATTCATGATCATCCAAGACATTCTTGAAAGATATGCATAGTGAAGGTAATTTGACCTC
This sequence comes from Torreya grandis, assembly GCA_037957365.1. NCBI lineage: Eukaryota > Viridiplantae > Streptophyta > Pinopsida > Cupressales > Taxaceae > Torreya > Torreya grandis. Next base: position 1,405,860 of record JARHVA010002258.1, on the reverse strand, counting down.
AATAGGAAGGATGGCTTCAGTACCAAAAACAAGTGAGTGTGGGATGACTCTTGTGGGGGTATGATGATTGGTATAGTATTCCCAAAAGGTATGGCATATCTGGAGGTACTAATCATGATTAACATCATTGAAAACAAATTTGATAATGTTGACAATGGTTTTATTTGATGCCTCAGCCTGGCCATTACCTTAAGGGTAATATTCTATAGAGAAGTGTTGTGTGATATTGTATTGAGTACATAACTAGTTTACATCTTTATTATTGAATGATCCTCTATTATTAGATATAATTTTAGAGGGGATACCATAGTGACAGATGAGATGGTTGAAGATGAATTTGGAAATTTTCTTTCCAATCACATAAGTGAGGGGTATAGCTTCAACCTAATTAGTGAAATATTAGATGGTGGTAAGGATATGTTTATGGCCATTAGATGAAGTGGGGTTAATATTATAATGAGGTCAAGTCCCCATGTAGAAAATGGCCATGGTGTCAACATCAATTTCAATTTTTTTTTGGGGCATGAATAAAATTAGCATGCCATTGACATTTGTCACATTTATTTACATATGTAGTGGCATCTGCATCCATTATGATCTAATAATAACTAGTATGTAAGATATTTTTGGATAGGACTGACCCACTAGAATGGGCTACACATACTCCTTCATGAACTTCTCTTAACACTAATGTAAACTATATCAAAGTTAAACAATAAATCAGAGTTCTATCAAAACTATGATTGTAAAGGGTGGATCCAAGTAGAGTGTAATGAGCATAATGATGAATGAAGGATTTGGTTTGTTTTTTAGATAGGTTAGGTGGAAAAAATTGGTCATGAAGGTATTTATAAAGGTCTGAGTACCAAATAGAATTAGGACCAACAATATCACAAATTATATAAATGATTGAAGGTTCATGAGCTAGTGGTGACAAATTTTTGATGAGGAATTGATACTCTCTAACTTTATCTATTTGTCAAATCAGAGAGCTAGTAGTAGCCATGGCATCTATAGTTTTGTTACTAGCCCTTGGTATATACTCAAACTAAATGTTGGCAATTTGCTTTTTAAGAGTGTCAACCATGGCTTTGTATGGAACCAGCTTGTCATCTTTGGTCTGAAAATGATCTATGACCTAATTGATGATTAATTAAGAATCACCATAAACTTGAAGCTAAGATATATTCCAATGCACTACTTGTAAAATTCCTGCAACAAGTGCTTCATACTTGGACATATTGTTTGTATAAGGAAAGATGATTCTAAATGATTTAAGGATTAGATCCCATTATGGTGTAATAAATAATAAGCCTACTCTTGATCCATATAAAGTGAATTAACCATCAAAATATAGCTTCTAGGGGTACTCGTCAAGGGGTTTATCAATAATTGTCATGATGGATTCATCAATAAAGAGAAACTTGAGTGGTTGTGTGTCCATGAGAGGTGATTCAACAATTTGGTCTATTAAAACTTATCCTTTAACTACCTTCTGATTGACATACTCTATGTCAAACTCACTGAGAATCATGATCCATTTAGCCATTCTACCTTGTAAAAATGTTTTAGATAGTATATTCTTGAGTGGATCTACCTTTGAAATTACCATGGTTTTATTATTCAACATGTAATGACATAGTTTTTGAGCTATGAAAACTATGGCTAGGCAAGCTTTTTCAATAGGTGCATAGTTATGTTCATATGTAACCAAGGTATGAATTAAGTAGTATACAACATGATCCTTTCTATTGTCATCATGTTGAGCTAAGATTTCCCCTAGGGCATGATTAGTAGCTGATAGGTATAACAAAAATGGCTTTCCTAGCATAAGAGGTAATAAAACAGGCATATTGACAAGATAATCTTTGAGCTATTAAGAAGTTGTTGGCAGTGATCATCCCAATGAAATGCAACTCCTTTATTTAAAATATATGTAAATGGATGACACTTATCTACTAACTGAGAGATGAAACATCACATTGAATTGATCTTACCCTGAAAACTACAAAGTTGATTTAAATTGGTTGGTGGTAACATCTTGGTTATAACATGTACTTTAGCTAGATCAACTTCAATACCAATATGAGACATAATGAAGCTAAGTTATTTGCTTGAAGTTACACCAAACACACATTTATTTATATTGAGTCTTTGTATTTAGGTAGTCTTTAAAATATCCTACGTATCACTACTGGATGGCTAGTCCTGGTCTTGGATTTTCCTAATATGTCATCGACATAGTCTTCAACAATATCATGGAATATGATAGTCATGGCCCTTTGATATGTATCTCCAACATTTTTAAGACCAAATGACATCATATAATAAAAAAATGTTCCCTATGGAGTGGTGAACACTATTTTATGTTGATCTTTTGGTGCTATTTTGATTTGATTGTATCTTGAAAAGCCATCCATGAGTGAAATCATTTCATAACCTGCCATAGATTCAATGATCATGTTGATATTAGGTAATGGAAAATCATATTTAGGACAAGATTTATTGATGTCTCAAAAATTAGTATAAATTCTGACTCTTTCAAGGTTTTTGCTAATAGCTACTACATTAGAGATCCATTATAAGTAGTTAATGGATCAGATACATCCTTCTTCTAAGAGTTTTTTCAACTGTTTATTTACCAAGATATCAATGCAAGGATGCATCTTACGTAGCTTTTGTTTTACCAGTTTAACATCAAGATTAACCACAAGATGGTGTAGAACCAAGGTAGGGTCTAATCCTAGCATGTCAGAATAGGCCCACGCAAATATATCCATAAACTCTCTCAATACAGATCTAAAAATTTCACATTCCTCCTTAGTAAGGGATGCACCTAATTTTATCCATTTTAGGTCTGATAGAGTCCTAATGTTTACCTCTATTGTATCTTCAACTAAGAGGGTTCAACCATCTTCTAGGATAGTAGACAATGACTTAAATTGTTAGACTATGTTAGGGTCCTCTGTTAGGATTTGCTCTTCAACTTCTCCAAGGCATGATGAGTCTGAGTCTCCTAATGGAATATTTGGCCATAGAACAAAAATAGTTACAAATTCTTAGAGAATTTGATCAAATACTTGTTTTTTCTCAAAACTAAACTCATATCTGTAGACAAGTTCATTATTGGTGGTCTCTTGGTCTAAATTTGAAGAATAATGAACACCCCTATTTAATGGTACCTAAAATAGGTTTTCACCACTAAACTGGCCTTTATCTTTACTTTTTTCTTGGTTAAAAAGTGCCTTAAATAAGTTTTCACTTTGAGACCTCAATGTTTTACTTATTTATTTTTGGCTAAGGGTGTTCACTCGCTCTCTAAAATAGGCTACATGATCCACTATGATTGAGAATCTTGATTTGTGATCTCCTAACAGAACATTATCTTTAAGGCCTAATAAATCATAGAATACCTCATCATTCTGGAACTCATCAGTCAGTAGACTAGATTCTTGTTGGTCCCAATCTATTAGTTGGGGATAATATAATGAAAATGGATTGTGATGAACAGGTTAGGTAAGGGCACAAATGACTTTGTTATCAAATAAATTAGTTTTAGCTAGGTTCTCAAAAATGAGGCTATGATTAGATTCTACTTTGCTATCGACATCATCATCACTAGTCACTAGTGATGGAGTTTTATTAAAATATGTGGGGTCACCCCTAGGTGGTTTAAATCCAAGTCCATAAGGTCTTTCATACTTAGTCATAGAAATAAGTTTGATGGTTCCTTATTGATTTGGTTTGAGGCCTCTTTCTTCATAATTATGACACTTGATGATCCTATTAGGAATAGGATACTTTGAATTTTTATAATAATTAGCTTGGTCATCATTGTATAACCATGATTCATTCCCTTCAAGAGGGTCAGGTTCTAAGTCAAATGCTGGTACAAATGTGATATGTCCCTTATCTTTGTTCTTTCATTGCCAATGCATATGTGGGATGACCTTAGGTCACCCAAAGGTTTTCAAAGTCTGAGGAAGATTGGAGATATGAAATGTGTCATGGGTCACATATTCTCCTAGTCCATTATCTAAAATGGTGAAATATAGAAAGCTTTAGGAGCCAGCATGTGGGAAAGGGAATCCAAGGTATTAGGATCTATGCAATTATCTGGTGAAGGATCAATAAATATATCTTTTCCTTTATCTTACTTAAAACTGGGATTCATATCGTACTAATAATTATAGCTTTGAGATTTGGCCTCAAGATGCTTGTAGTGTTCAAATGGGTGTAAATCTCCCAAAATATTCACTTCCATCCCTGAGTGGGAAAACTTGATACATTGGTGCAGTGTTGATGGGACTGCATGAATATCATGTAACCAAGGCCTACCTAGAAGTATGTTGTATGATAACTCAAGATCCAACACATGGAAACGTGTTTCATGGGTTAAAGGCCCAATAATAATTTGTAAACTAATGGTTCCTTATGACTCTCTTTCCTCATTATTATAAGCTTTAATAGTTATTATTTCTGGTTGAAGATCTATCATTATGTACCCAAGAAGCTTGATGAGCTTGAGAGACACTATGTTGAGGCCAAATCCATTGTCGATAAGGACATGTTTCACTTTATTCCATCTGAGACAAACTTATATGTATAATCATTTATTATGGACTGGGCCAAGGGAAGACATATCACTTTGTTTGAATGTGACTTGTTGGGATAGAGCTAGGTGTCCAACCAAATATTGAAATTTTTAAGGGGATATGTCACTAGAAATAGTGGATTGGTTCAATAACTCATTCAAGATGTTTTTGTGGATTATTGACATTCGTAGAAAATCTAAAATATAAATTTGTGTTGTGTCTTCTATAATTGGTCCACAATATCAAACTTCTTATCTTGTTTAGTAGTGAATGGTTTATTTTGAGGCTAAATAGTTAGTTGGATGATAGGCAAAGTGGTAGATGGTTGTGGGCCTTGGATAGTAATCTTCGACCTCTAAGTTGTGATTACATAATTAATATTAAATACTAGACCATTATTGCTAACCAATGTTGGAAATGGTGTGGGACCAGATAGGACAAGTCTTGGTTGTCGGTGCACTTGCATGTGGTCACATGGAAAGAATGAGTTATCACTATAAGATCTAAAAGTGGGAGTCCTAGTTTACTAGTTTGCCTATATGTATTCCTTAATAAAATAAGGATTATCCATGTGATTTGGTTGAATATTATTGTTTAGCAATGGTCTATGCTAATTAGTGTTTGGTCTAGGATTAATGGAGATGGTATTAATGCTACCCCCTATAATATGACCTACAACCCTATTGTAGTTATGTGAAACTACATCATAGGTTTTTTGGTTGTTACCATTCTAACCCTAAATTTTTCCACTATTCTATCATTGTGGTTTATACTACTAACTTTCTTGGTTCTATTAGTTTAGCCTTTGATTCTGATAGTATTGAGTTTTTTGTTGCACTAGTTGTTGTTATTGTTGCTAATTGTTCTATTGCTATTAATTGTTATGTCAAAGAAAGGGGTTTTGATAGATCCCAAGAGTTTTATTGGAAGTAGAAGTACCTTCATCCAATTTTATCTCCCCATTCTCTAACATACTCTTGATTAAATGCTTTATTTGGACACATCTTTGTAGATTATACCCATTGACCCGATGATAGTCAAAAAATTCATTTTCATGATACCAATCAGGGTAAGAAATGTCTTGCAAATAATGCTTTGGTATAGGCCAACTAATAAAATTAACGATGACAAGCTTGTGAGATATAAATTCAATAGGTTCTCCTAGGTCACTAAAGACATGGTGTGTAGGCATGGTTCTCTTAGGAAGAGGGGTTTATAATGGTAAAGACTAATGTATTTATTGTGTAGGTTTTGGTTGTTATGCTTGTGGCATTGGTTAGAGAGGTTTTTGGGTAGGAGTAAGCTAAAAAGGTGGTGCATATGAGGTTTTCATAGTTGCACATGATGAGATTCAGTTACTCCATTTCCCATAACATTCCTATTGTGGTTAAATTGCTTTGGTATTTTATGGTTATTGTATTATACTAGTTACGATGCTTTTGCTTGATTAGGATGTTATTGTTGGCTATTTCCCTAATTGTTAGAATTAAGTTTGATGACTCCTTTATTGATGAGTGCTTACTTGATCAACAAACCTTTATCAATGATCTCTTTGAATGTATGTGCACATTGTACTTCCAAATGATAGGATATCTTACTATGCATATTTTTAGTAAACATAATATCTAATTGTTTATCTAGTAAAATGTGGGTGAAATGGCTTGCAAGGGATCTCCATCATTGTAAATAACTTGTAAAACTTTCCCTAACTTTTTGCTTTGATTGCGTTAGGTCCACTAATGAAATCTCATGCTTGAGATTATAAGAAAAGTCCTGTACAAACTTATCAGAAAGATCATCAAAGTTTGTCACTAAATTCTTGGGAAAATTTAAAACCCACTCCAAGGTTTATCCAACTAGGATCCTTGGAAATAATAGCAAAAGGTATATATCACCATATGCCACTAGTCGACATACAACAAAGAATTCTGTCAAATGAGCCTTAGGATCACCCTTCCCTTTATATTTATCAAATTTTAGTGGTTCATATCTTAGAGTAAATGGTATCTACAAGTACTCCATGTTGAATGGATAGGAATATACGTCATCCAATTCAAACTTTGTAGTTTGCTTCCCCACTTGAATAGCCGTAATTGCATCTTTCATTTGTTACAATTCTTAGGAGAGGAAACTAGAAGGTACATTGGTTTTATGGAGAATGCTAGTTTGGATAGATGGTTTAGAGGTCACAAGTGGGACACTTTAACTAGGGTATGATGGAGACACTTGTTGGTGTACATTAGCTTGGTTTGGGAATGGACCAGGAATATGCATATGTGGATTGGGATGTACTTGAAATTACACATTTGACTATGTGATATTCTTGTTTGGGTTGGAATTAAAGGTTTGATCTAAAGGATTTTATTGTTGGGATGGTGGGATATAACTATATCATTCTTATTGTGGTTGAAAAAATACATGATGCTGACTAATCGAACCTTACTGTTGAGTAGGAACTTATGGACCAAGACCCTATCTTTGAATTTATGGCACATTTTGAACCAATGCTATTCTAGTAGGTACTTGAGAAAAATTATGACCTCCTTGTTGCATGAATCCTTATGAGGAAGTGAAATTAGGTCACAGATTCAACATCTATCATTGACCAATATTTGCATGCTACTAACTATTCATTACTTGGTTTTAGACTGGCATATTATTATATGGCTAAAGAGGTACATTTGTCATTACTTGGAGAGGTGGAATATTAGTTTCCCCTAATTAAGGTGGCAATGTATTCATCCTTTATTACATTGATACACTATATTGTGTCTATTGTTGTGGAATACTAATTGATACTTGTTAAAGAAGAGTAGGATTCATAACATTTTGTCATTGAGATGTGACATTGGTTTTTGTTTGATTACCTAACCTCGTAGGTTACACACTTGAGGAAGCAAATAGTTGAGGTTGGGGCACAAAAACTCCCATTCCTTAGTATGATGATCTGCTCATGGGATTAACTATAGGCACATGTTGTTATCTAGTTGTTTGTGTGTTAGTACCACTTTGATCAAGATTGGATGATGTTTTCACATTGTCTACTACATTTGGCTCACTATTTAGTGTAGAATTTGAAGACACTTATTCAATAAATAACATATGTATCAAGTTATCTATTGAAGTGGTTTATACAAATGGGTCAGAACTCATGTTTTCTTATCTAGTTAATTCCATCAACACTCTTGTTGAAGGAACTAGGTCAATGAGAGACTTACTTACCTATTCATCTGATTAAAATTATGTGATTAATTCAGGTAGGTTTGGTATGCTATTTACATTTGGTTAAAGTGATCTTCCATGATGTTTTTGTTTTGATTGGATATATTGGGGTCTTGGTACATTTTTTGGAATAGATCCATAGGATTGCTATAAGAAGCCTATTGATCATAAATGATATTGTGGGGCACTCTTACTAGACCTGGTAAATTTTCATATGGGAAGTCTACTAGAAACTTATCCCATACCTCTATGGCCCTAACCAAAATCTTATCCTTATTCTCTAACAAATGTCACTCAAACAAAAATGGATCATACGTGGAAGCTATATTAGTAGAATATGACTGTTGAATAATTGGCTCGTCCACTACAAGTATTGTAACTATGTATTGCATGGTTTGTTATTGGTCCTATTCTGAATAAGGTGGTGTTTTAACTAGATAATTATCTAATGGATATTTGATTTATTCCCCTAATTAAGTATTATAATAAGGATAGAAATCCATCTCATAATCAATGTTATTTGCATAGGGGTCTCACACCATTTCTTCCTATACAACTACATTACTAATCCCTGGATTATACATGAGTCCACTATGAGTGTAGGAATACATGTTGGGATCCATAGTCAATGCTTTGCAATAAAATGTCAAATAGTTCTACAAACTCTAAAAATGATAGAATCTAAAACAAATGATGCCTTCAACTTGTTCTAGATTTTTCAAAAGGATCAAAAGGTTTATGCAAAGATTTATGAGGAAACAAGTTAGCATAAAATATCTAACATTTCACTTTCACACAAAGATAAGCAAGCAAATGGACTAAGAAATTAAAATTCCAAACTCTAAGGTCGAAGTGTTTCAAATCAATCTAATCTAGGAATTTAAAAGTTGTTAGGTCTTTTGGCTAAATGTGGCTTCAAAAGCTAGGCTCAAATAAGGCATGTGCTATGAATCTTTTCCAAATAGCATCAAAAGCTAGACTTTGAAAATAGATGAAAGTTTTAATCTAATTTATATGAAACACTTCTAACAAACACTAGGCATTTGATTCTTGGACATGAACTTGATCAACTAAGTATAAGGTATGAAACAAAAGGCACTTTAGCAATAGTTTATTTTCTCATAAATAATGGTATAAAACTTGGTTCCTTTGAAAAACAAGCTAGACAAAGGTGAATAGTATAACTATGCTTTAGATAAAGGATCAAAATTACACTTGGATCGATCTAATTTTGTAGGAAAAAATTTAGAACTCTATACAATTTGGTCTATGAAATAAAGTTTGAAATGATTTTGGAAATGTAATGATGCTATAATACCCAAAAAGTGTGATAAAAAAGTTTGTTTCAAAGACTCTCTAAGGAAAAGACATTTTCCACAATTTTGACAACATAAAACTACCTTTCTTGACTCAAAATTTTGTGGTATATAGACTTAAAGTGCAAGTTTTTAGCACAAAATGGATTAAGTCTACCAAGTGATGATAATGATTATCAATCTAAAATGACCTTCAAACTAAATTAGAAATTAAACCTAAGTTCCCTCAAGTTTAGTGCAAATGGTGAACACACTTAACACATCAACCCTATGAACTTGTAAAGGTGTAATTATGAATTTAGATTATAAGTGAAGGACTTGAAAAACATTGGTAAAGGTCTAGACTCAATTGGGCAACATAACTATGCCAAAGTGGATGATATGACTCTCAAGCTTTTGATGAAATTTTGAACAAGGAAAATGGATGATCTCACATGAGAAACATAATGCCTCTTTTTTCAAAGGAAAATTTGGACTATGTGTTTGGTTTGGGACTATTTGTTTACACCAAATTTTTGACTCCACACAAGACTTTAAACTAGGAAAAGATCAACTAATTAAATGCCCTTAGATCCTAAATTGATAAGGTTACTTGGTATTGTTAGAATACATCAATATATAACATTTGAGATGATTTTAAGTGTTCATACAAAAGTAAATGCACATTATATATTAGGATTTTTACACCCCCCCTTCTCTTAAATGATAGTATTGTGACATGGACCCTGAGGTACAATTTGCACCAACAATACTTCCATGGCAAGTGGGGATTTATCTAAGATCTAACAATTTTATGATTGATCTAGGGGAATAAATTACACAATGACTTTCATGTTAAACAATGCAAAATAAAATCATGGATTTTGGGTTTGTATCACTTGGCTTGTTGTAAAAAGGTCTAGTCCTTTTTGTAACCACTACATCTTATTGTTCACTCAGTGTAGTGCAACGTCCAAAGTACCACTAAATCCCGTGTGTAACTCTAAAAATAGTCAAATGAAGTCAATGCTGAGAGATGAAACCCTGGGTTAAAGCTTACCTAAAGAACTTGTGGGAGGTGATGAATTCCCCCTCACAAGCCAAGATGCATAAATAAATAAAGCATGAAAGTAGAAAGACCTTAGGGTCATTTTCAAGATCACCTAAACTTTGACGACTTTAATTCTAAGACTTAGACTAGGCTATTTACAATAGGAATGATGATTTTGATTCCAAGTGTTCCCTATAGGGAATAGAATACATGCAACATTCCTCTTTTTTCCAAACAAAATCTAATTAAACAACTATTTCAAGTAAAAATTGACAAGTGTGTTCAATTTTAAACCAAAATGAAATGTTTGGTGATGTTCATTTGACCCCTTAGTCTTAGTTGTAAAATTTGAAAAAAATTCCTTATTTACCACCAAAACAAAGTTTTTAATCAAATTTTAATCATGCAAAAGTGATTTAAACATGTTTTGAGAAAATATCTCGCTTGGTCCTATAGAAAAATTGTTAGCATGTCCTTAAGCTTTAAAGATCTTTTGAGTTTGAAACAATAAACTTTGGCAAAGTAGCTCTCAGGCCTATTTTTTTGGAAAAAACATAATGATCAACATTAATTATTATTGTCGGCATCGGTTATGGGCAACTGAGATCTAACTGAGGTTGGTTCTATTGATTGACATTAGTTAAGTTCAATAATCAATGTCGATATTTGTGCTGATGTCGGTTATAATGTACAAATCATGGCAACCAAAAATGGAAAAATAAAGTTAGAAAATAAATTTACAAGAGTTTTAAAATCTCAAATTAATTTTTTAAAGTTGTGAAAGGATCTCCTTCATGTGTAGGATGCATCTAGTCCCATCAGGCATGCCATTATGTGATCTAGGAATTTGACTCAAAAGAAGATGGTTAGTATGGTGTTAGTTCCAAAATGAAATCAAATTGAAATAAGCACACTAATAGCATAACATCTTTAGGCATAGACACTAGGGAGAGCTTAGTTAATAGTCATGAATAAAACACACAACTAAAATGCAAAATAAAATTCTTTTACCTTCCTTGGATGCTCCAAAATGCTTGTTGTGGTGGCTTGCTCATCTTGTGCTCATGAAGTCCTTGGCAATGGAATCTTGACAACCTCCATCTCTCCTTGGCACCTTTGGATTATGACTTGGCTTGGCTTGGAGTCAATTTGGAATTATAATAGTATTTTTTTTAATCTTTTTGGAACCAATCTTGTATTATAACATTGCACTAATTAAGCTTAGAAATGATGTTGTGAGGCTTCCTTTTTATAGATTTTTGGATTTGATTAGAATCAACCTCAATCATCCATCTTAAGATTGAGATGCATGATTGAGGATTAATTCAATTTTTGGAATTAAGTTTTTCATTATCCTCATCATTGCATTACAAGAAGGGGAAATTAAGAGGCATAGAGGGCATCCTGGAAGGCATTGATGAGGCATGGGAGGAATGAATCCTGATATTTGTGGCATTTATGGCCTAGGGATGTATTCCCAAGAAATGAGGTCACCTGATGATGTAGATATTCAATATTCATTTCCAAAACAAATTATTCAACAAGTTTCCATGTAATTATTAATTAAGCCTTGATTTGGGTTAATTAGCTCTTAAACATGATTAAGCACTTTATGCACAAATTACTCAAATTGATTAGAATGCCTTGTTATTGGTTTTAAATTTTACTAGATTGGAATTGGAAGTCCACATCAGATGCATATTACCATTTAGGATGTTGCCAAAAACAAATAACAAAGACATGAGTCTTGCATAAAATATTTGATAGGAAAGAGTACTCCAAAGCATGTAGGTGCAAAATTGGCATTTTAACTCGAAATGAATCGATCAAATTTATCTGGAACATAAATTGCATTACCCCATTTAGGGATAACCTAACCAAAAATGGCACTTGAATATATCAATTTCAAATCATTTAGTGTGTTTTAGTGTTTTTATGCTAAATTGTGCATTTTAGATGGAAACTAGCTACAAGCCTAATTGGAGGTTATCAGTGGCCAATTTTAGGTGTCTAAAAAGATGTTATGCAATGTTTGTTACAAAAAGAACATTCTTATTTTATCTAAATTTAGGACCAATTATTTGGTTATGGATCAAATCATATTCATACAAGCAAAAAATCAACTCTTTGTACTTGATTATGTCAAATACATGGTCAATATGAGGCTTACCTGAAGATCTCATAGTTCTCAAATGGTGGTAGCATTTGGGCTTAAGTGATCATTATGCATTAGATCATGAAATGGTATTTTTATTTTTGGGGGTCTACTATATCTTTAGATTCTATTGATTTTTGCTTATATGGCATTGTCCTGGCACCTGTATGGCATCCCTATGGCATTTTTCATAGTAAAATGGTTCATCAATGTTTGAATAATGACCATTAATTTTTAAAACCTTCCCTTTAACTTGTACCATTTAATTGATTTGAATGAATTAATTTGGTTCATTAATATTGGTCATAGGAGCTGAACATTATTGGCTACCTTTGTTATATTTTATTTAGTCATGACATGTGTCATTACCACATTTGCTCTATGCTGCATTGAAAAATCATATTTGATCATGCACCATCTGATCTTGTTCATCTACTTAAATGAAGGATGTTGATATCAGAATATTCCTATGATTTAATCTACATTAGGATTTGGGTTTGTGCCATGTGGTGATCCCATGTATCTTCTAAGCTTCATTGAAAAGTCTTGCTCGATCTCACTCTGTTAGATCCAAATTGTCCAAGCAAACACATCACTCTAGATCTTGGCCCTGGAGGTGGGCTGCCATTAGTTTTTCAATAAAATTTTAATGAAATGGTGACACCTATCACTATATCACTTTTTTTGGATCCCTTTTTTGAAGCTCAACTAGCCATGCTCTGTTAGATTGATCCTACTCAAGTTGATGCATGTTGTCAATCCTTTAAAGATGCAAATTACTTAAGGAAGTCCAAGAATATATAAAGCTTTGGATTAATGCTTTTATTCATATTAATAAATAGGAATAAACTTTAGTCTAAGGTATATTAAGATAAACATGATAAAATGACCCTTGGATAATTATTTTTGAAGCCTAAGTCCTAAGTCTAAGCTTAAATCATAATAAAAGGGAACCCTACCAATCATAAAAGTTCCTAAAGTAAGGTTTTAACCTAAGGTCTCATTGTATAAATAAATATGATGATACTTTAGGGTAAAGCCTTAAGCTAAGTTAGAATTTAGTAAAAGGAACCACACATTCATGGGATATAAAGGGACCAAGCATAAAATTTTAGCCTAAGGTTTGGTCATGTTGAAAAACATGGCCCAAGCCTTAGGGTAAAAATTAGGCTAAGTCTATGGCATGAATAATTGGTCCCATACAAGTTATAATTTAATTCAAGAGGGGACCTAGGTTAAATCCTGAGTAAGTTCAGATGATTGATGATACACATTATAATCTACACATCCAATCAAATAGACCAAGATCAATGAAGAATTTTCAAATGAATCTCCAAGTTAATGTGAGACTGCCACATTGTGAAAGTGCATGAGCTAACAGATGTAGAGCTCAAAAGGAAAGTAGGATTTTCAAGTGGCACAACCTTAAGGCCTAGTATAGATTAAAACTCAAGAATATTTTAGAGATCAATAAATAATGTTGATCTATGAAAAATGATCTAAAAGTATGAGGCAAATCTGACTTTGTAGAAGATATAGAACTCATGGGTAGTGTAGAGACATGAATAGACATGTTTGAATATAGTCTAAGTTTGTAAGTTGAACATAGGGATGCCATTAAATCATCCTATAAACATTCTCAAACATCAAAAGGGCTCTAAAAATGTATGAAAGTCTTGATTTGTTTTTGTTTACATCACATGAGTGCCTATTCGAGAGGACTCGACCCAGAATCCATTAGTGGGTCATTTAATGAGATTTACAGTAATGGTAGCATAAAAGGATGTTTTAAATGATAAGATTCATGGAGTCCATCTGGAATGGATAAAATATGAACTTTAATATTTTACTCTTTACCTTGAATAATCCTTGGTCTTTGATGAATTCATTGAATCCATATATTAAACATGTAAAAAATTGGTCTTAGAATCATTAGTCTAGGTCTTTGTTAAAAGGGGATTCAAATTTACATGGGAAATGCTTTATTATAGAATTAGTTTATGGAAATTTAACTTAGGTCCTAGTCAAACATATTTTCCTAGGTCCTTTATGTTTTAAATGATCATGCTTTTATCCTTTCCTAGGTTGTTAACATTGTTGCTTGTGTTTTACAGGTTCAATGAAATCTCATTTAGGGGGTGAATACGATTGGATCTTTCTGCTTCAACATAGAATTGATAATTTTATCCTATATCCTATCAAATATTAATTAGATCTATTTTTATTCATGTTAAATCCTTAATCTAAAGCTTTAAAATAAGTCCCCTCTTGAATTAAATTATAATTTGCATGAGGGAAATTATCCATGCCATAGACTTAGCCTAACTTTTACCCTAAGGTTTGGGTCATGTTTCTAAACATGACCAAACCTTAGGATAAAATTTTATGCTTGATCCATTTATAGGCCATGAGCATGTGGCCATTTTTATTACATTCTAACTTAGCTTAAGGATTTACCCCAAAGTATCATCGTATTTATTTATACAATGAGACCTTAGGTTAAAACCTTATGCTAGGACCTTTTATGATTGGTAGGGTCCCCTTTTATTATGATCCTAACTTAGCATAAAATATGTATCATAAGGTCCATATTCATGTTTATTAACATAAATAAATACTTTAGTCTATAAGAATTTATCCTAAGCTCTATATATACCTGAGCCCAACTTATATAAAGTGCTTGTTTGTTGGATCAATATTAAGACTAGAAGGGTCCTTTTTATCTATATCATAGACTTAACCTAAGTTCTTACCTTAAGGTTCTATTTTATAAAACCTTAGGATAAAAATTTAGGTTAAGTCTATGGTATAGATAGAAAATACCCTTTTAGTCTTAATATTGATCTTGCAGACAAGAACATTATTGAAGTTGGGATCGGGCATATATAGAACTTAGGATAAATTCTTATAAATTAAAGTAAATCTTATGTTATGTATTTATTATTAGAAGGGTCCTTATTTTATTATGCTTCAAGATTAAACTAAGGACTTATGCTTCAATTTTAATTATCCACAAGTCCTTTTATCATGTTTAGCTTAATAAAACTTAGACTAAAGTTTATTCATATATATTAATATGAATAAAAACATTAGTCCAAAGATTTATATATTCTTGGACTTACTTAACTAGTTTGTATCTTTGTAGGATCAACATCATGCATCAGCTTGAGTAGGATTACTCTAATGGAGTGTGGTCAGTCAAGATCCAACAAAGGGCTTCAGAATAAGTGAGATGGTGACAAATATAACCATTTTTTAAAAAATGATATTGAATATCCAATGGAATTACACCTCCAAGATCAAGATATAATGGGATGCATTTTATTGGATGAGCTAGATCCAATGGAGTCAGATCAAGCATGACTTTTCAATGAGGCTCAAAAGACCTATAAGACTACCAAGTGGAAACCTCAAAACATAGTGTAAATTAAAGGCCAAGAATATTCTAGGATCAACGACACATGTTTTCTTATAGGAATCAATTGAACGGTGTATGATTAAAGAGTAATTTTCAACTCAACTTAGAGAAAATGTGGTAATGACACATGTCATAACCATGTAAAATATAGTATAGGTAGGCATTGACATTCAAATCCTAGGATTGAGTTCAATAAATTACATTGATTCAGGAAAACCAATCTGATGGTGCAAGTTGAGGGAAGAAATTTGAAAAGACAATGATCATTGTTTGGATATTGATGAGAAATTTACCATGAAAGTGATATAGAATTTCATGTAGGTATCAGGATGATGCCACATAAGTAGAAAGCAATGATAAATAAAGATCTAGTGGACCACTGGTGAGAAATTTAAATCATGGCCACATGTAATTTGTGAAGTAGGTTATCTATAGACTAGTCTACCAGAAGGAAAAGCTCACATGTTCTAGAATATAATAGAGAGAACACCTATCCTATACACTTATACAAATATAATTGGATGAGATTGATCGACGTGATGCCTTGTATCTTATAAAAGGATCATTGTCAATTGTCAATAGGGAGGGAATTTTGAGAACCAAATTACTTTATAAACTTTGAGAAGTTAATATAAGTAAAGAATTCTATAAATATTGTCTATTATTTGCTTGTGTGAAGTGCTATATGGTTTTTGTTGGTCAAATTCCACCTCTAGGTTTACACCTTTCAAATTTGGCCCATTCAAGTACTTAGCTTTTCTTTAGAAGAAATGTTCTTTGAAAAAGCCCACAACAAATTCAAGTCTTTTCCTTTTATAAAGTTCATTTTGGTCTTTGCTAATCATGTGCTGAATTCCTTTGAGTTTTTATAATACACCTTGCTGAATTCTTTTGAATTTTTTGTCTGAAGCATTTTTCCTTAAGTGTATTTAGTTCAAAGATTTCATTTTCAAATTTTCTGAAGGGTAAGTCTCTAAGTAGTTACCCTACACCTTTTTATGAAAGATATCTATTCAAAGCTGAAGGGTAGTTTTCACTTTTTTGAAGGGACATTCTAAGGCAAAATGGACACTTTCAAATCTTCTGAGGGGTACTTTTCAATTTTTCTAAAGGGATCATTTCACTTTTTCTAAAGGGTACATTTCAAAAATTCTAAAGGGTTTTTTTGTATAAAAATGGACCAAATAAAATTTTTGAAGGGTACCTTGAAAATTTTTCAAAGGGCACTTTAGTTTTTTTTAAAGGCACTTGCAACTTTTCTGTGGGGTAGTTTTCAACTTTTTCAAAGGACTCTTTCAAGCCAAAAAGTACCCTTACAAATTTTTTGAAGGGTATGTTTCAAATTTTTTGAAGGGACATTCTAAGGCTAAATGGATACTTTCAAATCTTTTCAAGGGATATTTTCAACTAGCCAAAGGACCATTTCAATTTTAAAAAGGGCTAAAAAAAAAGTCTAAAGGAATTATTTTGAAGACATTGTTCAAAGAATTATTTCAAAAAACTTGATAAGGTGCTAAGGTCCATCTCTTTCAGACATTTTTTCTGATATAAATAGAGCTCTCAAAGACATGATTTATTTTGGAATTTTTGTCCACATAAATTGTTAAGACATAAAGGACCAAGTGAAAAGACCGAAGAAATGAATTCTTTTAGAAAGATTATTTGATGAATTCTTGTGGGAAAACTATCTAAAATAAAGGGTCAAGACAAAAAATCTGAAGTAAATACTTGAAAGGTGACATCCCACATAACATCAATTTCAAACTACAAGAAATAGTCATTACTATTCAAAAGACTTGATAGGAAAATGAGAGTAGATGTGGAGGTAACACATGTGTGAATCTTGAGCATCTAGTATAGATAAAGAAAGCAAAATAGATAGGTTAATGGTTCAAGTAATTACTTACATGAAATCAACAACTACAAGTGTCCAGAGGATAGCTAGTAGTTAGAAAGAACATTTTCTAACTATCATCATGAGTTCCATTCTCCTCAGTAGTGATATGCATTGGCTTCTCTATTTTCAGTTTCAAATGCTCATGGATGATATTTTATAGAAGTAATTTCCTATGCCACTCCTAAAGGCTTTATGCCACTTTCCACCATTTTAATGACTTATTTTGGATAGGTAAACTTCCTGGCATGACATGAGTCACCCAATGTATCTCTCTCATGCATCTATAATTTATTCTCACATGTGGACACATGTCCTTGTCCCTCTTCATCTTCTCTTCCCTCCCCCTTCCTCAAAGTTATATAAATTGAGCCATTTTAGCCATTAAAGAGAGACCACATTTTTGGTATGGTGAAGCCCTACTAAAATGACATTGTACTTTGCTTTTGAACATTGAATACAAGACCAATTCTGAGTTGTGAACTTCTATTTGAGTATGTGATTGATGTATAGTAGAGCCAAGTGATATCATCATACTTAATCCCTTTATCCTTCATGTTTGAACAAAGGTTTTGATGTTAATAGGATATGTAAAATGTGTTGAATATATTAAACTCTCTTTCAAGTATTAAATTATTCTTATGGTGTGCAATCTACCCCTTAGGTTGAGTATCTTGTTGATTGTTTCAAGCATGTTACCTTCACATTGAAACACTATATTATTATCTTTCAATGCATGGAATTAGTCTTGGAAAGCATTTTTATTTAGTAGAAGTGTGATAGTCAGTAGGATAAACTCTTGGTGGGTAACCTCTTTAGCATAGTTTCCTATTTTATGCAAACTATTGACTCTTTTCATGAACAAGCATTAGATTAGGTATTAGGTGATAGACACTTGGAGAAGAATTTAGGAAGCTAGCCCTTTTCAATCCTAGAGAATCATCTCTCTTACAAGTTCCCAAAAATTGGAGGGATGATTAAATGTTGCATCAAATTAAAGGAATTTTGTAGAACATCTTAGGGTGAAAAATTTGATGACAACCGTTCTGACACGTTTAATGGGATAAATAGTCCTAATTGTTTCCATGTCAAGGTGAATGCTAGCCTCGAAAAGTCCAAGGTTTTAGAAGTGTTCTTAATCTAGAATTTTGTAACTCTAAAATGTGAGAATTTCTCATTTTAGATTATGTTCTTCACTATATCATATTCTAATACAGCCTTTAATCAAATCCCTCTACCTGAAAATCCTCTTAAAGAATAACACCCTGAACCATTCCTAACCTTTAGAGATCCTTAATAAGAAGGTTTTGAAGAGGAAGAAGAGGACGTTGAATGATTAGTAAATCAAGAGGAAGAAGAAATGGATAGAAGACATCCTTTACTAGCCTTTAACACCCAAAACCCAATTAACCTTCCTACATATGATCTTTTTCCTCCTAATGCTACCAAAAGTGTCCCCAATTTTAATGGAGAGGGTCTTGTTACCCCATCTGAGCATATTAGGTATATTTCAAATTTTTTCAATTTCCATAATATCACCCAAGCTAACATAGCTATTAGACTACTTATCATGTCTCTAAAGGGGAAGGAACTTGACTGGTATAGGACATTGGAAGGTAGTTGTATTACTAATTGGGACGGCTTTGGAGAGTTGTTGGTAAATAGGTTTAAAAATAAGAGTGACCATACTTCATTAATTCACCAGCTGAATGTGATAAAGAGAGGTCCTAATGAATCCTTAGGAGATTTCAATAAAAGGTTTCAAAGAACATGGCATAGGTTGCCACCTATTATGAGGCCTCCTCTAAGCTTTGTATTCCCCACCTATCTTAAGGCTAATAACACTGATGTAGTAGTATTGTTTCAATCAATAGGAGGATTTAATTTACCCAAGGCATATGAGATAGCCATTAAAGTTGAGAATAGTTTGATACAAGCTAGGAAACTACCTCCAATAGTCTCCATCCCTTTGTTGTCTCGTAATTCAGTTGAATCCCCAAGCAAAGAAAAAGTCCCCAATACTAATGTCAAATCTAGAACTACTCTCAAGAAGGTGGATAATGATATAGATAAGGATAATATTATTTTATCTTTGCAAGCCCAACTCAAGCAAGCATAAATGTATGCAATTTTTCCACCCAATCCTCAATATTATCCTTAACAAGGTTATAGACCTCCACCCCAATACACTAACCAAAGAAGAGGACATGGTCAAAAAGGTTTCAATAGGTAGCCCAACACTTATAATCCTAATTATATTCCATCCACAAAGGCTATTGTTCCAGTCCACACAAATCTAGTCCAAGGAGAGGAACATTTGGATCATTAGGGGCAATCTCAAGGTCAGTTTATGCATAATGGTGGAGAAAGTAATCAAGATTTGGTATCTTAAGAAGGAGCTACTCCTTATGTTACATAAAAATAAGTGAATCTCATGAAAAGGGATGTTTAAGGTAAAGGTAGAAACCAAAGTACTAGTTTTATGAACTTTCAAGTAGAAGACAATTATGTGTTGAATCAAAATACATTAGTTTTAGCCAACACAAGGGCTAAAAAGAGGGCTTTAGGATATAACTCAGCAGCACAAGTGACTCTAAGTAGTGCCTCTCCAAGGCAATAAAGTGCGAGTACCAATTTAATAGATCATACTAGTCACACTACTCCTCAAAGTCAAAATGTGAGTAAGTCTACCAAACCTCTAATACAATAAGTTTAAGCTCCTTCATTGCCTTCAAGAATATAAGACAAGGTGAATACTTCCTCTCTAAACATTATTTATTCTTTGAAGAATACCAAGACAAACATTTCTCTTTAGGAAGTATTGCATATACTTAGCCAAAATGAACTTCTACAAGAACAACTCTCAAACATTCATGTAGCTCCTCAAGTTCTAAGTCATAATGGTGTAGTTCTTACCAACACACCTAATTATGGCATAGAACCATCCACCAAATCTGAAAAGCCTCCACCTTTATACCTCACACTCATTATGGGAGACATATTGGTTCATAATTACATTATGGATAATGGAGCTAGTACCATGATTATGCCTAAGGTGGTTACTGACAAGTTGGAACTAAATTATGAGCCTCATAGTAAGGGTATGTTGTAGCTTGATAAAACTCTAGCCAAGACTATGGGGTTGATTAAAGTTTTGAAAGTTTTCCTTCATGATTGTCCAAGTTTCCCCATCCTATAAGACATTGTGGTGGTTGATATTCTAGCTCATTTTGCTATTTTATTGTCAAGAGACTTCACAACTAAGATTGAAGGGTACCTTGTAGATGATTGGTTTTTTATATCCTTTAGAACAAGATATGGAGCTAAAGTGACTATAAGAACATAACCCTTGGTAAAGTTCCATATTGAACCATATGTGGAGATAAATTCAAATCAAAATTTTATGATTAGTGAATAAGAAGAAGGTGCCATTGGTGGTGAAACATCCTTTCCCCTTAAAGTTATTTATGACCTATTTTTTGATGAGTATGGTACTAAAAATTATAAACATGACCCTTATGCATTCATAAAAGAGACTGAATTAGGGGTATATTATATGCATGAGAAGAACATTCCTATACCATCACTCACTAATGAAGATCATGAACTTGAAGGGATATGGGAAATGTTTTTTGATGTCTCTAGAAGCAAGGTAGGGGTAGGATCTAGTGTCATGTTGGTTTCTCCCTTAAAGAACAATTATTACTCTTCATACAAATTCCATTTTAGTTGTACTTTCAATGTAGTAGAATATGAAGGCTTAAATCATGACCTCTAATGAGAAAAGAGAAAGGGAATCAAGAATTTTAAGGTATATGGAGATAGTGAATTGATTATACATCAAGTGAGAAACTAAGCTACAATGAATAACCCTTTGCTTAAGTCCTACATGCATAGGGTGTGGGATCTAATTGAGGAATTTGATGCTTTCAATATCCAACCTATACTAAGAGACTCAAATAAACATGTTGATAGGTTGGCTATGATAGGAACACACTTTGATATAGTCACTAATGTAAGTAAAGAGAAGTACCAACCTCACATCAAAGTCATTGTGAGACCTTCTATGCTAGATAATTAAGTGTCTTGGCAAGTTTTTGAGAGTGATAAACACATTATACACTTAATTCAAAATGAAATAATTTTATTCAAAGAATCAAAATAAGCTTCACAATCAATATGAAGAACAAGTCATCCAGCTGAAGACAAATAAGATACCAAAGGGGTTGGTTACTTTGGAGAGTGTGTTTAATGAAGATGATCCAAGAAGGAAAGAAAGGGTAAGCATGTCTACAAAGGAAGATAGCTATGAAATAATCTTGATATTTAAGGACAAACTTCTAAAAATTGGTAAGATATGTTCTCTTTCTGAACAGTAGGCCTTCATTAAATTGTGTAAATAATTTCATGAGATTTTTCCTAGGAATACAAGGATTTGAAAGGGTTTGACCCAATTCTAGCTCATCACACCATTGAGTTAGAACCTAGAGCTAAACCAGTTAGACAAAAACAAAGGCTTATCAATCCCAAGATAGAGGAACTCATGAAGAGAAAGCTTACCAAATTGATTGAGTCTAGGATTATCTTTCCTATCAAGCACTCAACTTGGGTAGCTAACCTTATAACTATTTTAAAGAAGAGTGGAGATATCAGACTTTGTGTGGACTTTAGGGATCTAAATAGAGTTTCACTCAAAGACTATTATCCACTAAATTCCATGGATTAAATTTTTCAAGCAGTTTTAGGTTCTCAATGCTTTTCACTACTTGATGGCTATTCAGGTTATAACCAAATATTAGTGAATGAGGAGGATCAATTCAAGATAGAATTCACCATAAAATGGGGGAAATATGCCTTTTGGTTTTTCTAATGCTAGTGATACGTTCCAAAGGGAAATGGACATGGCCTTTAAAGGTTTGATCAATAAGTTTTTGATTTTATACCTTGATGATATAACTATTTTTTCTAAGGATGCTAATGACCACATGAAATATCTAAGGCAAGTCTTTGAGAAGTGTAGAGAGGTTGGAGTTTTTCTCAATCCAAAAAAATGTATCTTTGTTTTTCATGGAGGTAAGTTATTGGGTTATATTATGTCAAAAGAAGGCTTATATATTGATCCATCAAGGATTGAATCCATTCTAGCCTTGTCTTTGCCTCTACACAAGAAAGTTTTGCAAATTTTCTTAGGTAAGATCAACTTTGTAAGAAGGTTTATTCTAGGATTTGTTACTTTCGTAAAGCCTATTAAAGCCATGCTCAAGAAGAACCAAATTTTTTTTGGAAAAAGGAAGGTAATAATAGTATTAAGGTAATCAAACAAGTAATTTCCCAATCTCCTACTCTCTTGAGCCCAAAATTTTCCAAGGATTTCACACTCTATACTTTTGCTAACCTTGACATAATCTCAACTATGCTTATGCAAAAGAATGATGAGGAAGTTGAACAACCCATTATATTCTTTAGTCAAGGATTGGAAGATTATGAGGTTAAGTACACATTTATTGAGAAGCAAGCTATAGCTATGATAATAGGTTTGAAAAAGCTTAGGCACATTGTTTCAAATAACAAGATACATGTCATGGTCTCTCATCTTAGCTCCAAGGAGTTCCTCTTAAGAAAAGATCTCAATGAGAAGAGAGTTGGGTGGATCATAAAGGTAATGGAGTATGATGTTAATATCAAGGTAAAAAACTTGGTAAGGAGAAAGGGGTTGTGTGACCATTTAGCTTTAGATCTTCAAGGGCCAAAGGAAGAAGTCTTAGTCAATCAAGCTCATCCCCAACTAGCTAGTCACATACCAATTCAAAGTTGAACATAAGACATCATTGGTTTCCTCCAAAAGGGTGATTATCCTAATGGTTTGAACAAGTCACAAAGAAGGTATTTTAGATTTCAAACTATCCCTTATTATCTTGTAGATGGTATTCTCTTTTAGAAGGATGTGAATGGTGTGATACTAAGTTGTGTTGACAATGATCAGTTTGGCATCTTGCTGGAAAAGTTTCACAATGGTGTAGATGGGGGTCATTTCTCCCCAAAAATAATAGATGCAAAGATAATGAGGGCTGGGTATTATGGGCCTAGACTTTTCAAGGATTGATAATCTTGGATTAGAATGTGTCCTCAATGTGCCTTCTTTATAGGTAAACAAAAACTTGTAGCCCTTCCATTGAATCTTATCTAGATAGACTAGCCTTTCATGTAATGGGGCCTTGATTTTATTGGTATGATCAACCCTCCATCAAGTGCTGGACATAAATGGATATTTACTACTACTAACTACTTCACAAGATGGGTAGAGGTTGTTGCATTAAAGGAGGCAAATGAAAATGCAATATTGGAGTTTTATGAGAGTATCACTACAAGATTTGGGGTTCCATATACTATCATTTTTGATAATGCACTTGCTTTCATAGGTGCTAAAACTTTTTAGTGGGAAAAAAATGGAGTTTACTTGAGTACCTCATCTAACTATTAACCTTAAGGTAATGGATTGGCTGAGTCTACTAACAAGAATCTCATCAAGATAATGAAGAGGACATTGGAGAACAATCAAAGAGCATGGCACACCAAATTGAAGACAAACTTATGGTTTGATAGGATTACTCATAAGAGATCAATTGATAACTCTCTTTTTATGTTTTTTTATGGGAGAGAAGCTAGGTTGTCCATCTCTCAATAGCTCCCTACTCTAGGACTTACATATTAGCTAGAACTGCTTGAAAATACTCCAATGGAAGTCAGATTGATAGAACTAATGCAACTAAAAAAAGCAAGGGATAATGAACATAAGACCATATAACACCACCAAGTACTCATGAATAATTCATTTGATAAAATATTAAGTACAATAATGTTCAAGGAAGGTGACTTGGTTCTAAAATGGGATGAAGATAGAGCAAAACTGGGTAAACATACAAAATTTGATGCTTTGTGGAGTGGCCCTTACATCATTATCAAGTGAAAGAAAAACAACTTATTTTAGCTGACCAAGATGAATGGAGAAGAATTTCCTATCCCTGTGAATGGGATACATCTAAATTTTTGAAATTATTCCTTGTAAGTCTATCTTGTAAATAGTAGCATATGTGCGTGTGTTTAGTCTAATTTTGTTTTGGTTTTTTGTTGTGTTCCTTAAGTGTTTTGTAGCACAGATGTTTTTCCTTCCTTTTATTTTGTGTACATCTTATGTAATGTTAATTATCTTGTGGTCAATCTAAGGTCTGTTCATGATAATCTGAGTGCTCATTTTCATGACTCCATGCCCAATGGAAGGATTTAGGCAACTAGTCTTAGGCATAGTGGCATGCCATACCCCAAAATCACCAAGAATGTTGGTCAAATTTGGCCAAGTCCAGTACTTATATTTTCTTTGGAAGAAATGTTCTTTGACAAAGCCCACAATAAATGCAAGTCTTTTCCTTTCAAAAAAATCATTTTGGTCTTTGCTAAGCCTACACTGAATTCCTTCAAGTTTTTGTTTTAAGACTTACTAAATTATTTTGGAATTTTTGTCCAAAGAATTTTTCCTTAAGTGTATTTCTTTCATACATTTCATTTTTAACTTTCTTGAAGGATAAGTCTCTGAGTAGTTACCCTACATAGTTTTTTGAAAGATATCTTTTCAAAGCTGAAGGGTACTTTTCACTTTTTTGAAGGGACATTCTAAGGCTAAATGGATACTTTCAAATCTTTTGAAGGGTACTTTTCACTTTTTTTGAATGGATCATTTCAATTTTTGTGAAGGGTATATTACAAAAAGTTTGAAGGGTTCTCTTGTAGAAAAATGGACCAAATAGAAATTTTGAAGGGTACCTTGCAACTTTTCTGAAAGGCACTTTAGTTTTTCTAAAAGGAACTTGTAACTTTTCTGAGGGGTAGTTTTCAACTCTTTTGAAGAACTCTTTCAAGCCAAAAATGATCCTTGCAAATATTTTGAAGGGTATGTTGCAACTTTTTTGAAGGGACATTTTAAGGCTAAATGGACACTTTCAAATATTTTGAAGGGACATTTTCAACAAGCCAAAGGACCATTTCAAATTTTTGAAGGGCCAAACAAAAATTTTGAAGGAATTCTTTCAAATAAATTGTTTGAAGAATTCTTTCAAAAAAATTGAAAAGGTGTTAAGGTCCATCTCTTTCAAGCATTTTGTTTGATACAGATAGATCTCTCAAAGACATAATTTATTTCAAAAAAAAATTCCACAAAAATTGTTAAGGTAGGACCAAGAAGAAAGATATAAGAAATGAATTATTTTAGAAATATTGTCTGATGAATTCTTGTGGGAAAATTTTTTGCAAGAAAGGGTCAAGACAAAAATTCTAAAGGAAATACCCAAAAGGTGATGACCCACAAAACATCAATTTCAAACTACAATAAATAGTTGTTGCTATTCAAAAGACTTGATAGGAATGTGAGAGTAGATGTGGAGGTAATAAATGTGTGAATCCTAAGCATCCATTGCAGATAGAGCAAGCAAAATGGATAGGTCGATGGTTTGAGTCATTACTTCTATGAAATTGACAACTATAGGTGTCTAGAGGATAGTTAGTAGTTAGAAAGAACATTTTCTAACTATCATCATGAGTTTTATTCTCCTCAGTAGTGATATGTGACAACTTATCTATTTTTTGTTTCAATTGCTCATGGATGATCTTCGATAGAAGTAGTTTCTTGTGCCACTCCTAAAGGATTTATGCCAGTTACCACCATTATCATAACATATTTTGGATAAGTAAACCTCCTGACATGACATGGTTCACCCCATCCATCTCTCTCATGCATCTGTAATTGATTATCACATGTGGACACATGTCCTTATGCCTCTTAAACTTCTCTTCCCTCCCCCTTCCTCAAAGTTCTATAAATTAAGCCAGAGAGACCACATTTTTGGTATGGTGAAGCCCTAAAAAAATGACATAGTAATTTTCTTTTGAACATTGAATATAAGACCAATTCTAAGTTGTGAACTTTTATCTAAGTATGTGAGTGATGTATAGGGGAGACAAGTGACAGCATCATCCTTACTCCCTTTATCCTTCATGTTTGAATAAAGGTTTTGATGTTAACAAGTCATGTGAAGTGTGTTGAATGTATTAAACTCTCTTTTAAGTATAAAATTATACTTATGGTGTGAAATCTACCCCTTTGGTTGAGTATCTTGTTGATTATTTCAAGCATGTTACCTTCACATTGGAACACTATGTTATTATCTTTCAACACATGGAATTAGTCTTGGAAATCATTATAATTCAGTAGAAGTTTGATAGTTGGTGGGATAAATTCTCGGTGGGTCACCTCTTTAGTATAGTTTATTATTTTATGCAAACTCTTGACTCTTTTCATGAACAAGTATTATATTAGGTATTAGGTGATAGACACTTACAGAAGAATTTAGGGAGATAGCCCTTTTCAATCCTACAGACTCATATCTCTTACAAGCTCCCAAAAACTAGAGGGATGATTCAATGTTACATGAAATTGATGGAATTTCATAGAACATCCTAGGGTGCACAATTTGATGATAATAGTTTCTCTCTTAGTTGTTTGGTTTTTATTTTATATTTGAATGGTTCTTAAAAATTTTGGATGTGTATCTTCAATGTAGAGTTGTTAATTTTTACTTATTATATATTACTTGAAAGATCTTAAGATTATTTTATTTAATACACTTCTTTTGCATTTGGGCAAATGTTGTTTGCTTATAGAAGTGAATCTTTAAAATATGTTTGGTTCCTATTTACATTATTTCATACCTTCCTTAGAAACTTGTATAATGTATGTTATGATTTGGGCTTAATTTGTTTCACTTCATAAATTAGTTAAATGCATGTTCATATGAGATTTGAACTTTTCCATCATGTTTGGAACAAGATCTACATCTTTTTCTCTACCCTACCCTTCCATTTGCTTCTTTTTTAACCTGATCACCCTAGTTTAATTTTCATTGTAAACATCCACCTTAGATTAGTTCTTGATCATAATTCATTGTTTTTAGAATAGTTACTACATATTTCATATAGATCTGCTATTTGTCCAGGTGGCTCACAACCACCAACTAATATAAATATTATTAAACAGTCACTTATTCTACTCTATTCCACCAACAAATAATAGTATTATCACAACCTACAACTCATGTACTAAATTTATAGAATTATAAAATAATAAGTGTTTCCTAAACACTCTGGGCACCTATGGTAAACATTTAGGCATTAATAAGTTCTTCAAAAATAGGTAGAGGAAGAGTAAGAATCTAATGAAGAATAATAATTGGAAAGAGCCAAGGCACTAAGCCTTAAGGTTGATAAAGGGAAAGCACCCAACATAGATGACTCAACAAGTAAGAAGTCTCATCCTTCATATCCCACTGCCCTAGTTTTTTCATATGTTCTTATTTTTAGTTCAATCCTAATTTCCTCTATTTCAAAAACTCCTAAGGTATAATATATCACTTCTACCCCTAATGTTTCATTGACTTCATCTTCTCTCTTGTACATTCCTTTGCTTACTGATAAGATAGAGAAGGATTTTGATACTACCATTATTCCATCTCCCCCCACAGTACCACCCACATATATTGTTCCTACTACTGTTGATGCTCCCTTTGGCACTACCATAGTCAGGTCCATGAAGAAGAAAAAGGCCACCAAAAAAATTGAAATATCCATGGCCACTCCCTAACTCCATGTTTCCTCTACACAAATCACTTTACCAATTCCATCCCCCAATTTATCTCAAGAGAACAATATCATGAATTCAAGAAAGGGAAACATGTATAAGAAAGTCATCACAGTCCATCCACTACCCCAATATGGAGGTGTGGATTAGTCTAATATTATTTGGCCCTCTCTTCCTTACATAGTCCTCAAAGGACATAAAAAGAAATAGTCAATAAAAAATCTTGAGGAGGAGGATACAACTAAAGATGTGAAATAAATAGACCCTAACCAACTAGTGATTCCTCCATGGGTAATATATCTTAGATCCAAGACTACTCAAATGCCCAATTTTAAGATTACATATCTCCCATAAAAAATGACCTTGTTTGATAAGCCCTCTAGGAGAATTCCAAGGGAAAGAAAGAGGAAGTTGGAGGATGAAGCTAGTAGGTAGATCATTTTGGAAGAAAGGTAGGAGGTTTATGCCTTGTATAAAATTCAAAATAGACAATTGGGGTAGACCACCTATAATGAATATTTAATGTCCCTAGCTAAATCCCATAATGATGATATAGTAGCATTGCATGAAAGGGCATAATTGGCAAGTCAAGAACTAGATCAACAACTAGAACATATAAAAAAAAAAAAAGTTCACATTATAGTAGGTATTAAAAATAAAGTGTAAAAGGATATTTCAAAGTGTTATAATTATTTAAAAACACAAAAAGAAACGTACATTGAATTAACCTCTCATATAGATCAAATGCATCAATTATTTAATTTTTTGAAAGGGGATAAAAATAAATTGAAATGGTTAATTATATACATGACTAATAAGGACTAAAGCCATTTGGATCTGATGACACCATTAGAGGCATCTAATGTCCTCAATCTAGTGGTTTTTAGGACATAAGAATCTAGAGAGGGGGTGATAGTAATTGGGGCATTGATGCCTAAATACCAAGAGCACAAAACACTCATTTTGTTGATTTTAAATGATTTGAAGTTGTCAAAGGTTAAGGATGCTACAAGAAAGTTGATAAGCATGACTAAATTTTATCAACTTATTTAGGAAGCTTCAAACAATTTTAAGTAGAGTTTACAATGGATGGCATTAGAGGACATTGAAGCAGAATTGAGTTTTGCAAGGAAAAAGGTAACTAAGGTTCAAATTTTCAAAATCAACTTTCAGAATATAAATATAGAACATGTGAAGCTATTAAGGTAAGTTTTTAGGGTACATATACCCTCACTATTAAACTTGGATATTATATGATAACAACATGATGCAACACATAAATTTTATCTCAAGATAGAGGTGAAGAAGAAGTAGACTGGAGTTACTACATCTAGTTTAATGCCAACATATATAGTCACCACTCCCACTAAGGTTAAAGAATCCATGCATACATCTAATCAACCTTGAGGCCTAATTTTATACATGTAAATTAAAATAATGATGCCAATTTTGTACTTGTAGTTATCTTATGATTCAAACTTATTATAAAATTTACCTGTTTATTTTGTAAACATGCGCATATTGGATGATTTTGTAAAGGATAACTTTAACTATTGACAAATGTAAGATAAATCTATATGGTCTTGTAACTATAGTTAGAATAGAGGTTCTAACTATGCCATGTAACCAAATTTTTAATGTACTTGGAGGATGAGTTGACCCATTCCCCAAGTCTATTTAAACATATATAATCCACATTTGTAAAGGGTCATAAAATTTCAATATACATAAGAAACATCAATTTTAGATTGTCAACAAATGTGTTTATGTATTTTCTTTGTAATCTTTGTGTAATTAGCCTTATCTTCTTTTAGTTGTATGATTCAATAATTCTTAAGTGTCAAAAATCTTCAAATAATTCTTTATTGTCATGATTAATATGTTATTTTTAGATGTATGGTAGCTATTAAATGATTAGTAGATTATATTAATTATTAGTAAGTTGATTGATTCATATTTTTGAGTGTGTAGAGGTGCTTTTGATGATAATGTTTTATGTGTATGTGTAATAGATATTTTAAATACCTCATTGGTCTAAGTCATAATCTCTTGAGTAAGGGTGTGCAACATCTACTCTAGAAGGAACAACCTTTGACTGAGGCCTACTGTCAGGATCCTACTGCTATCCTAAGAGCACACATGATTACCTTTGTATAAGCAACTAAACATGGAATTTAACTAGAATTATAAGTAACTAGAAATATGAAACAACATAGAATATGAGAGACAATACCCAATTGTATTAATACTCATCCACAAGAAAATACAATAAAGAAGATGCCACACTTCTTCTTCCCACACCTCTAGAGCTCCCACACTTATAGGGCTCACTAGTAATTATCCTTCAATATTTCACTCTCTCAATTACGGTCACAACAATCAACTCAAACATAGAGTTGTTGTTCACCTCCACCAGTCAGTAACAACATTGCCAGTACACCAAGTACACAACCATACTCCAAGTAGATCTCCCTACTCTTCCAACAACCTAAAAATCACCAGACCTTACTTACCATGTAGATGTCTCTACACCATGATGAACCCTTGTCCTTGCCTCACCAAGTCCTTATGATTCTTCAACCAGTACCCTAGTGGATCTTCTACCAGAACTTGCATAACCTGCAACTCTCCCTGATCATACACACTTGACACCCCTTTGGAACTAGGAGGAGCTAATCCCTGCTCTCTTATACAAGCCCTCGTGGCTATCTAGCACTCTTACTCTCTCTCTTCTAAAGGAGCTAATCTTTGCTCTCTCACTCTAGTACAATTTTACAATACAACCCATGAGTCTATTATATAGATCTCATGCAAACAATAATTAGACTTTCTTAATTACAATAATTAGAAATGCAGCTCCAAGACTAAAATAAGTCTTTACATGTAAACTGACTATCCAAAAATAGACCAATTCTCGACCTACATGCAAATGCATGCACACACAGGTTGCTGACATCGGCTCCTTCCTGACCGATGTCGACCGACTCATAACCAATGTTGGTTGCTTCTGCACTATAATATGACCAATGTTAGCTGCCCTGTAACTTGTTTTTCAACTCAGCAACCTCTGTAACTCCTCCTATTTGCATCTTGGTGAAGCTTTTAGCTCCAAAACCTAACAATCTCCCACTTGGAGATAAAAAGCTGCACCTATACCTATACATTGTCTAATTTATTTTCTGGCTTGTATCCCTCTTCAAGCTCAATCCTGAAGACCAACCACCACACAACCTATGGTGCACCTCTTTTCATCCAGGTAACCTACCACATCTGAACCTACAAACCCATGTAGTGAAGTCCCTGACCCTGCATAGGATGAATCCCTGTTGCTGGTCCCTCTCAAATACCTAAGAACCCACTGAAATGCTTTCTAGTGCTTCTTCCCTGAATTGGCTCTGAACTCTCTGACAACTCCCACTGCTTGGGAAAACTCAAGTCTACACCAGACCTCATGTGATTTCAAACACTGTTCTAATCTTAGCTTGAACTATCTAGCCCTTGGTGTGCTTACCAGTTCTGCATCCTGTGTATTGAACCCCACCAACACCTTCTTCACATCAGCTCCCACTAGAGACAAAATCAACCTGTGATCTTCCATGTCTCTCATGCCAAAGAATTTCTCTGCTCCCAAATTCTTCATGACATACCTCTAAACTAACTTTACATTTAGCTCAAAAACTCCCTGCATGTGTAACCTTGCAATAAGCAACCACACAACATACATAAATAGGATAATGTTGCAATCATCATCCAACCCAGTAAAGAAAACACAATAAGAACATTGACCTTGACTAAAGCCATGCTTTTTTATACTCCTGTCAAACCTGTACCACTATCCTACAGCTTCCTCAAGACCATATACCCTGGCCTTCTATCTCACATATCCATCCACTCTCTTCTTTAACTTGGGAATCCATTCGTCTTTCAGTGCTTTCATCCCAGCTGGCAACTCTACCAGATATCCCACTTGGTTCTCTTCTTAAGAATTCATGCCATGCTCCCACTGTTTCCTAGATTCTACTTGCATTGCCTCTTCATGTCTTCCTGGTTCTTGACCATCGGTGAGAAGCAAGTAGTACAAAGAAGGTGAAAAATGAATATGAGGTTTACTTACCCTTTTAATCCTCCACATGGGCATTTGAGACTCCTTGATAGTTTGCTGTCCACCCAACATCTATTCTAGTGACCGATCTCGGCCATCTCCCAATCTACAATCGAGCAACGTCGGTTCCCTATGACTGACCCTAACTATTGACATTGGTTTCCCCTGACTGACGTTGGTCTACACCTACCTAACACCACCAACTTTGCTAGTCTGCACATGACTGACATCGGTACCTGTCTATTTGATGTCGATTTCTCCTGACCAATGCTGGTAACTGTGTTCTCTTGTGAGTGATGACTTTTTACCTACAAGCTCACCTTAGATTTAAACCCTATCCAAATTAACATAGCCCTGCTCAGAATAATCCAGTCCCCTCAGCTGATCTCTATCCATCATCTCCTCCATGAACACCAAGGCTTTCCAATTCTTAAGTTTGTCAAAGACATCCATTTTCTGCTTAAGAACATGCATTCCCTTCTTACACATGTGACCAAGCCTACAAAGCCACATCTCTGCAATAGAAGGTGAATCAATAATATAAGTAGATAGATAAAGGATACCTACTTTCTTACCACCATCTAATTCAAGTGCATCTGCTGTGAGAGTTACTGTGCATCTCTCATCGCCAAACTTTTTTGAATAAATTAGACTCATCTTCAACACTGGGACCTGCATGACATCCTCCAACACCCGTGTGTTACCTGTCTGCAATTTCAGCTTCACTTCCCCTTTGCCAATAATCTGACAAGGCTCACCAGCCCCTAAATAAATCTCTCCAAAGTCTCTCTGGACATACTCATGAAAAGATGCTCTGTTGTGGGCTGCATGGAAAGAGGCAACAAAATCTATAAACCAAAATTCTACTTTATCGATAGCATCCTATGCAACAACACCTACAACATCTGCTTCTTCAACTCCATGTTGAACTTCTACCAACCAACAATATTTCTTTACCTACTCTTTCTTTCCATCAATCTGTAATTGACCATTCGTGCTATTCAGTTTCTCCATTTGTAGCTTACTTTCTTCTACCATTGCTATTCTCCCACTCAATCTAAAACCCCTGAGAGTGACTTGTAATCAACAAAACACTTAACATGCTCTAACCACCTGTTAGTGTACTTAACCACCCTCTGATACCAACTTGTCAAGATTGGTACCAACTTGGTCCACCTGCTCTGATACCAACTGTCAGGATCCTACTGCTCTCCTAAGAGCACACATGATTACCTTTGTATAAGCAACTAAACATGGAATTTAACTAGAATGATAAGTAACTAGAAATATGAAACAACACAGAATATGAGAGACAATACCCAATTGTATTAATACTCATCCACAAGAAAATACAATAAAGAAGATGCCACACTTCTTCTTCCCACACCTCTAGAGTTACCACACTTATAAGGCTCACCAGTAATTCTCCTTCAACAGTTCACTCTCTAAATTACGGTCACAACAATCAACTCAAACATAGAGTTGTTGTTCGCCTCCACCAGTCAATAACAATGCTGCCAGTACACCAAGTACACAACCTTACTCCAAGTAGATCTCCCTACTCTTGCAACAACCTACAAATCACCAGACCTTACTTACCATGTAGATGTCTCTACACCCTGAAGAACTCTTGTCCTTGCCTCACCAAGTCCTTATGATTCTTCAACCAGTACCCCGGTGGATCTTCTACCAGAACTTGCACAACCTACAACTCTCCCTGATCATACACACTCGGCACCCCTTTGGAACTAGGAGGAGCTAATCCCTACTCTCTTCTACAAGCCCTCATGGCTATCTAGCACTCTTGCTCTCTCTCTTCTAAAGGAGCTAATCTTTGCTCTCTCACTCTAGTATAATTTTACAATATAGCCCATGAGTCTATTATATAGATCTCATGCAAACAATAATTAGACTTTCTTAATTATAATAATTAGAAACGCAGCTCCAAGACTAAAATAAGTCTTTACATGTAAATTGACTGTCCAAAAATAGACCAGTTCTTGACCTACATGCAAACACATGCACACACAGGTTGACGACGTCGGCTCCTTCCTGACTGATGTAGACCGACTCATAACCAACGTCGGTTGATCAGACCTACATCGGTTGCCCTACAACTTATTCTGCAACTCAAAAACCTCCATAACTCCTCCTGTTCACATCTTGGTGAAGCTTTTAGCTCCACAACCTAACACCTATGAGTTTCCTATATCAAAATTATCCTAGACTATTTGAACATGTCTGACTTTGTTTGTGCAATAGTTACTAGTAACATACATTGGTTTTGAAAGCACTTGTACTCTTATAAACCAAGTTAATAAGTGATTTTTAAAGCCATAAAATCTCTCTTTTCTACCCTACCCTTCCCTCCATTTTTGAATTTATTTTGATATCTACCCACTCTATATTAGCAACCATCTAGCCACCAACACATCTAGATTTTAATTTTTTTTAGAGACCATCCCTCTTTTCATAACCATTGTTAATACTAGTAGAAAATTAATAATAAATGACTAAAAAACTACTAAAAATTGCATATAAATGACTAAGCTTGGTCACGTGACTATTAGTAGTTTATTGCCAATCATTTATAACATGACTAAATTTATGACTAAACCATTTTTAGTCATTTATTAGTTATTTTAATTGATCAATTTGGTAGTATATTTAGTCATTGATTGTTGTTAATTGATCATTTATTTAGTCATGGTAGTCATTTATTTAGTCATTGTAATCATTAATTTTGATCAATTGGTAGTATATTTAGTCATTTTTATTCACTGATTTCCATCTATTGGTAGTATATTTAGGTATTTGTATTAACTAATTTCCATCCATTGGTAGTATAAATAGTCATTTTAATCATTATTTTTCTATCAAATGGTCATATTATTAGTCATATTTATTCACCAATTTCTATCAATTGGTAGTATATTTAGTTAATTTAATTATTAATTGACATCAATTAGTAGTATATTTAGTCATTTTAGTAGACTAATTTCCATTAATTGGTATT
This sequence comes from Torreya grandis, assembly GCA_037957365.1. NCBI lineage: Eukaryota > Viridiplantae > Streptophyta > Pinopsida > Cupressales > Taxaceae > Torreya > Torreya grandis. The sequence continues at coordinate 1,370,428 of JARHVA010002258.1, read as the reverse complement.
AAATTTAGTTATTTTAATTTTTAATTTCCATCATTTGGTAGTTTATTTAATTTTTTTTTGTTCACTGGTAGTATATTGATACATTATTTATTAATTGCATAATCATTATATTTACTACTAATTTACTAGTAAATTTTCACTTATATGATATGAATAATTTATTAAATACAATAAATTGTATAATGCAAAAATAAACATATTATTAAACTTGAATTAAAACATAAAAATAAATAAAAATATTACATGTACGAATAAGCTATAGCATGCTAAAAGTTAAAATATTGATTCAACATCATGATAAAAAAAGGGTAATCTACAATAAAAAAATATAATGCAATTTTGATGAATTGTAAGATGCCATATATATATATATATAATAAAAAATGTCAAAGTCTAAGAGTTTTCAACTCTTGCAAATACACCATGATAAAGATCCCTAAACAACATATTCAAACTACTACATAAAGCAGTGGGCCAAGCTGTCTAATAGTTAGTACATGATAAACATCAATTATGTCATTTTTTTCAAATATTTTAGTGGCCACCATGTGAAGGTTCATTCTTTCTCTTTTAGATGAATAAATCCAACTATTTTTTATTCATAAGCAAGGGGTATGTTACTTGTGACCTTTAAAATATTTACATTTGTATCTCCTGTTTGTTTCAATTTGACTCCATGTACAATAGATAGTGAGTGAACATGCTCAATGCCCACAACAACACCATCAAATGGATCCAACACCCCAACTTTATCCCCTTATTAGAGTTTATCAATAGATTTATACAAAAAAAAAAAAACATTATATTGAGATATAAAATATTCAATAACACACAGATAAACATTCAATAAATATTTATAAGAAACTAGAAAATGATGATAGGAAACCTAAAACCATGCACCTAACATATTAAACAAAAATTAACTTCCTACTAATTGATACAAAATGGATGTTAGATACAAAAGGTGTCAAATGTTAGTAGTCATGTGCGATAAAGATGCGGATGCTACAAGGAGAACAAATAATCACTTAATTGAGGTTATTGAAGTTCTTGGAATAGAGGTTCTGAGAAAAGATCTTTTGGATGAGCTTTGAGTTATGATATCTTTTGATGGGTCATATGTGAACTATAGGCATTTATCTATTTTATGTGCATAATGACATATCAAGGTCATTTGATGGCTATTACTCAACATGGTATCAATCATAATGATACATGGCCAATGATGAGATGTTCATTTGAGGAGACTATGGATATCCTTTTAGATGCTACTATTTTTTTAGAAGGATAACCTCTCAGGGGTGTTACATAAAACATCTTGCTTGATCAGTTATATCAATCTAACAATAAGATTGTAAGGAAATTCCATTCCTAAAAATGCCAAAAACACCAAAATATGAGTTTATGTCTCAATAGGTAAGGATTCAACTTCTTTACAAAAAAAATTAAATTTGTTTTTCACAAACAAAACCAAACAAATTCCTTTGTAAAAAACCTTAACTTATCTAAGCTAATAGGGGATGTTTTCTCATGAGAAGTAGCCTTACAACTTGTTTGATATTTATATTAGCTATATTTGTCCCATCATTTTAAACCTATATACACATGGTCTGATATTTTGGTTATGGTAATTACTTCCACCTATGATTTTATTTTGAATAGAGTCCTTTACTCAAAAATATGTTTTCTAATACATTCTTCATTTTTACAGGAACAACCAAAGTGGTTGGAGATACAAGCCCTTGATGAATTAAAAGTGAAGTTGGGTCATGTGATAGTAATGGTACTTCTGGTCAGAATGTTTGAAAAGAGTAAAAAAGTTATGATTAACTTTGGTCTAGACTTGTTATGCTTCTTAGAGTTATTTTTAATGTCATTTAACTATATTTTCCTTCTCTTAAAATGTTTTCTCCAAGAAAAATAAGTTTTTGACATCAGTGGAAAAGTGTTGTCTTTTATTTTTGATAGATGTATGTAATGTCTTTTGTCTTGAAACAAATTGGTTTTTATATATGAATTTTTTTATTTTGTTGAATAATAAAGAAGCAACATTTTACTCTAAAAAAAAACTAACCCATTGTGAGGTATAAAAAATGGAGGGAAAGACTACAATAGTGCTAAAATGTATGAGTACTCCAAAAAGAGACTTGGATTTGCAATGAAGTCCCCCCAACTGAGGACCATGACATCCCTCAACAAAATGCACTAATGCATTGTCAAAATCTATGTATGCACTTTATTATAACTAAGCTATAAGCTTCCATATGTAAGTTATATGTTCTCCCTTATTTCCATAATATATGTATACTAGCTAATTACACTTCACTACTATTCTAACTAGCTTCTATCACATAGGTAATGATTACCCTTATTTACATAATAAAATAACCATTACTTACTTGCATGTGGTTTCAAAGCACTCACCTCGATTTCAAAACTACTATGAATATCATGCACATGCTCATTGAGTTCAACATAATCAATATCAACATTGACATGAAGTTGTGTAGCTTTGCAGAGAGCTCTATTAATAGGGCCTTTCTCTTTTCATTCTACTTTCATATAATTTTAAGCATGATGAATGACAAAACATTAGGAAAAATTAACTTACAACTTAAACAATATAAAAGCTATAAATTTTTGCCCAAAATAAGAATCACAAAACATTGGGGCAGATTAACTTACAACTTAAAGAATGAAAAATCTATAAATTTATGTCCAAAAGAAAATTTTAAGCATGAAGAATGACAAAACATTGAGATATATAACTGAAAATAACTATTATATTACCTCAACTTTAGCATAACTATGACTGTGCTACACATTCTTTTCCAGTTCATCATGATCACTATCAATATCAATAGCTCTGTTGACATCAAGGTTTTTTTAATTTTCATGCTAATTTGATAAAATTGCTCTACATGTGGTTTAACCATCATGCAAAAAAATATACAAAGCATTAAATACTCAAGTAAAAAATGCAAGCTATAAATTTATCTAAAAGAACATTCTTTGGATCACTCTAATAATAAAGAAATTGGGTTGGATTCTCCTATGCTCAAATTTAAATCTACATATTAAGAGGAATTTATATATAAAATTGAAAAATAAGAATAAATTATATCAATAAAGCCTCTCACCTCATCTAAATCCATGGAGTTATGTTCATTCCATGCAGAAACTATAGGCTTAACAGAGGCAACTGACTATGAAACTTTCTTAGTGAGACCGTATATGAAACTCATTACATATTGGTACCCTTCATTTGAGTTCACATGATTTGTAGAGGCTCTCAATGGTCATATAATAGATGGATATGAAACCTCTATTGATGAACTAAATTTTCACTTAATCCTACTCTTATATTTACTAAGATCTAGTGCTACCATATAACTGATAATATCTTCTACACTTGCTTCTTTATTACTATTTTCCACCTAAAATACAATGTCAATTTCAACATATATTCATTTCAATAAAAAATTTAAATAAATAACAAAATTTAAATTGAACAAAAAATCCATACACTTACTTTAAATTTATCCATTTTGGCTTGCAACCCACCTCGACCAAATGTATATCCATCCCTCACATTATCTCTTGATCTCTTGCCTCTGTTACTCTTTGTCAAATATTTTTTGAAATTCATAATTTATTTCAATACATCCCACTATTTAGGAGATATATTGGAGTCTAGCCTCTCTTTTCCCTCCATGATTGTTTTTTTTCAATTATATCTAAAATTGTTCATCAAAAGTCTCATCTTTTGCTTGTAATATTTTCTAGAGATTTGTCCACTAGTAGTCTCAAAATCATTTTCCATTTTTTGTATAACATTTTCCACACTTCATAGATCTTGCTCTATAAAATTTTATATATAAATATCCAAATGGGCCCTACATCTTACACCTAACTCAGAGGCCCACCTTATGGCATTTGGCCCAATGGGCTCACCATCTCTTAATACCTCAACCAAGAATGGCTTCTTTCTTTCTAATTTTCTTTCTTTTTCATTCCTCTCTATAGATTTGTACAAATATTAACTCAATATTTGTCTTTTGACAAAAGTAGACACATCTTCTATTAAACCACTACCAATATTTTTGGCTAATTTACTAGTTCCATCAAAAGTTGTAGATGCAACGTGTTCACTCTGAGGCACACTAGATGCAAGTGGTCTCTCTTCATGACTTTCATTAATTAAAACTTCATTCTCTTTAGCCACATTAGGTGTGATATGATTAGATAGATCGGTACTAGTCTCCATATATTTCACTTCAAACACATCCTTTAATATTGTATAAATCATTTGTAGACTTACTATTCCTTTACTCTCATGTTTATCAATAATCTCTCTTAGACTTTGTGCTAAGAGATCATCATGACGTTACACATGACCATGTGATATATCAATCTACACATCACCATGTGCTATATCATGCTACACATCAACATGTGCTATATTAGGTTATACATCATCATAACTATTCTTTTCACCAACTACAATTGTTTAATCACAAATGCATTGGCTTATATGAGTTAGTGTTAATGCATCTTTTATTTCCTTTTATTTTTTATCCACATTTTCTTTGCACTCTTTTTCTTGCCTATAAAACAAAAAAAATCATATTATGTCTTATATACATAAATCTCTTACCTATAAAATTTAATTAAACACTATTAAACAAAAAATATACTACTTAGTGGATTTACAGCTTGCTTGTTTTACAAACTGGGACACGATAAATATTAATTATTCTTGGCCACATTTTCTCTACAAAATCACTCATAATCTATCATTTAAATTTCAGTATTATGATTAATATCATCTAGTTTATGCTTTAAAGTCTTTTTCCTCATTTCTTGAATTCCAAATAAATAATAATGTATAAATAAGAAACTTGAATTAGTAGAACAATAGTGGAATATGAGTTTGAATCTCAGATTTTGGACATCGAATGGGATTTTTCTTTTAGAGAAAACTCATTATAAGTGAACATTTATAAGGGATTAGAAACATCAACGTTCAACATTTGAGAAATGATTTTTAGGGAAATAAAACATAAAAACCTAGAATGATTAGAATACATGATGGATTTGGTAACACTATTGGGATTTCTTAGTTTTTTGGTCTTTAGAAGGAGAGTTATACTTTTATATCTTGGTCATAGGGTGTTGGTTCCCAAAATGGTATATTTCAAACCTTAAGAGTATGCCAAGTTCTATGATCAGGTTTATCAATGCTTTGGCCAATGAATGAAATCAATCAAGATGGTTGGAATTCCCTGCTCTTTAGGGTCTACTAGGCCTAAGCAGGTATACCTTGATCTCCAATAAATATAAAATCTTCCAAAATTAAATGGTGATAATTAAGAAGATTATATCCTCACACAAATTTTTAGGGTTTATTTAATTACTATCTCTTCAACTTATTCATCCACTCATAATGTATTTCGCACTGGCATGAAGGTTTGAATTAGATGAAAACTAAATCCTACTCCTACTCCCACTACAAAAATTTAAAATGTATAAATAATTTTTTTTTTAATATTATTTTTATTATAAATATTATTAGTACCTTTACTTATTGGGAAATAGAGTCAAGAATGTAAAATGATATGCGTCCTCCTTCTAGCTCAAATTTGAATTGTTTGAAAGGTGATGTTTATACCATGTATAAATGTGCAAGATTGTAGTTACCAGACTCTTCTTATTGATCCCAATGATTCTACCTAGGTTACTATGATTTAATTAAATGAATTTAATCCTTCCTTTAAGGAACCAGTAAATTAACCACATAAAGATAACAAATGTGTTTTGATAAACTAGATATACCCTTGATATATTGATTTAAATAACAAGGAAAGATAAAACTAGAGAAAGGAAGATAAAATTCATTAATTCACTTCAACAAACAATTGAAACTAGAATTTGAACACCAATTATAAATTCATTCTATTGATCTTGAAAAATATTTTACAATACATTTCAAAATTTTGTCCTAATTGAATCCCTTATTGATGATTATCATTCAGTCTTAGTTTCCCTTTTATATGTAAGGGAAGTGACAATCTTTAGACCATTACATGTCTAAAATTGTCTTTTCAGTGACCCACTTTTAACATAAATCAAAAATTCTTAATTATCATTGTTTACATATGACTACATAAAAGCAATGAAAGATGAGAAATGATTAGATGTTGAAGTCTAGATTACTTTCAAGATACCAAATTTTTTTAGTCATCATAAGGTACCCATGATCATTTAGATCTAACAAGGTCCTCTCTCCATTATAGTATCTCCAAGTCTTGGTACTTCTCTACAAGGCCTATTCTTCTAGGGGTTCTAGATATGTCTGCTCCCATTGGGACACTATTTAATCATGAGGCCATTTGTACTATTGTATTTTTAGTGTGTTGACCAAGTGAATCTTCCATCTACTATATAATAACACTCTAGTATTTATGATGAATTTTGAGTATCTATCATCTAGTATAATTATTCCATCCAAGGTTAAATTGAAGCTATGAAGATTTATCTCACCATCCTTCTGTAAATGAGTAAGGCAGTTGGGGACAATTTGGCTAAACTCATATATCCAATCCTTGGATCCTTTCAATTGATCATCATCCCTTAGTATCTTAGGCATGAGCCACTACTTTAGTGTGTGAAATGAATCCATTCTTTCCTTGATCTTTTGCTCTTCTCTAGATATGTATTGAAATTCATCTATGACCATTCAAGCCATTTGCTCAGTAGGCTTTAAAGCTATAGGGGCCTCAACACTCCTTTGTAAAATTCTGCATAAAGTTATTAACGTGTGATGTATAGGTTTCCATTTCTTGAATAAGGGGTCCAATATAGGTACATGGGAATTCATCTTATCAACTACTTATGACAAGGAGACATAAAATTCATACACATTTTCCAATTTATCCATAATTATGTTAACCCTATGCTCCAAGATCTTTTCCAATACCCTGAAGGTTTGTCTCTTTGATCATTACTTTATTTCTTCATTAGTCTTTTTCAACTTCTCTATTTCTTGTTTTAGTACATTTACTTATTCAGTAGTGATTGCATCCGTATTAGTTTGGATTGTAGGGGGCTGGTATACTATTAATTTTATGCTTTGGGAAGGACTTTCTCTCTTCAACTACTCTTTCAATTTCACATTTTCTATGAATAACCTATTCACTTCATCATTCATATTAGTATATACTTTATCATATTCTACCAATCTAAGCTCCATACCTTTAACTATATCCTTAGTAAACATTGCTAAGTGCATTATCATAGTAGTTGCTTCTAATGCTGATATGTCTTTACCATGGTAGTCCCTCTCATTTCTTGTAAAACATCAAGCAATCTTTATTTTTCTATTCTTTTTTTCTTTTCCTAAAAGGTTAGGGTTTCAATTATTAAATTGTAACATGTGGCACTCATTCCCTCATCTAAACTGAATTCAAAAATTAACATGGGATCTTCTTGTCTTCTTACTTGATCCAATAAGAATATATTTTTTAGCTCCATCCTAGGAATGATTAGTATGTTACTCTCTAATACTAATTTTTTGGCCTCCTATAGGTTGATATTGATTTCATTGATCTTGAGCTCTTCAAATGTTTGAGCAACAATTTGATCATGTTTGGACTCATCTAAACCCATCTTATTAATCTGGAGTCTCTCCTCAAATTCTCTCATTTTAACCTTGATATAAAATTATTTAAATTCAAGGGTCTAGAAAATTCATCATCTTCAATAAACCTAAGAGTAATGACCACTCTTTCATCATCATACATCTCCTCATCATTATTTTCATGCACATCCACCCTTTCTTCTATTTTATGAGCCTCAATTGCAAGTTTAGGGAGTGGTTGATCCACTTCATCATCATATTTCATATTCATTAGCACATTGGATACCTCTTCTATATCCCTCACCTCTTCACTTACTTAATATACCACTAAGGGGGGTACTTCCTATGTCTTTTGCTTCTTAGGCTCTAGTTGATCTGGAGGTGATTTTGATTGTACTATAATAGTGTCTAGAAGTGGTTATGCAATCAAAACACCACTTGGCCTCTTGATGGGAAATTTGGTGGGTTTTGGAGACTACCCTTAGGTTATTTTTATGGATAAATATACAACCTTTCAAAGTTATCAATTATCAAATTTATTCTCTTAAGAGTATCCCCTTCTTCCACATAAAAACCTAGGAATTTAGTGTCTCTCTTCTTCTTCTCTTCCTCAAATATTTTTATGATTTACCATTTCCTTTTCCTCTAAAACACTTCATGAGGGGTAAGGAAATTTCTTATTACATCTTCATAATCAACCTCATGGTAGTCCTAGCTCTAGTGAGTAGTGTTTGCCTTACAAATTTTATATGTCCTTTGGGGTCAAAGACCCTTTCCACTCATGATTTCAAAGAATACCTTACCTTAAAATAACTTTGTAGCTCTTCTAGAGTATTAGACCCAATGGAAAATTACCCACATAAAGTTAAGTTGGGTAAGAATGTCCCCTTTATCTACCTCTTCATAACATCCTACTCCATCCATAGCATTTGTGACATAAATTCCAAATATTCAATTCAAAGGGAAATAAACTTAGGTAAAATGTGTGGGGATTGAGGACACCCATAAATTATTATCACTCTTTGGTCTGCTAAAAATAACTAGTAACCAAAATTATGGGTATGTCCCTATTATAGATTCAATGCTAAAGGTCTTAATAATTCTTTGATGTCAATGGGAAATCTTGGTAAAATTTGACCAAGAGTGCACATGACCCTTACTAAAAAATCATCATGAAATGTCACATAATAATTATTCCTACATTTGTTATCCCAAATGTAACACTAATGTTGTATGGGTAACCTATTTCCTTATTGTTCAGTCATCCCCAAGCACATCCTCTTAGTCCATTTATCTTTGTTCTGATACAATATTAAATGATATAACAAAGAATAACTTATAAAAGTGATAGGGGAAAGGTTTTCTCTCACTTATAAGAATCCATCATGTAGCCCTTTCTCAATTAGAGCATCAAAATCATACTCAACATTTACTTCAAGGTTTTGAATCCTAATTTCCATCATCATGAGACTAATTGGAATCTTCTCTTGAGTATCAATGCCAAGCACTTGGCATAAAGAAAAATAAGTTATATTAAAATAGAATTAAAAGTCTTCCATGATAAATGGCTCATTGTTGGAAGGGGAAATAGGTATCCTTTTATTGTTTACACCCCTTTTCATGTGTAGAGGAAGTTCATCACTCCTATAGGTTTTTATCAATCTCATATAGTCTTCCTCACTTTTATCTAGGTCAATGTTTGTGATGGATTGCTTGTTCAACATGAAACACTCTATAATTATTGATTTAGTCAATACCACTAATGGTGAGCCATCTATCATTCTTATAGTCCTAGTAGCTGGGTGGTAATGTTGTGTAAGTAATCTGATAAACTCAAAATCTATGAATACATTTAGGACTATAAGTTTGGTGAAATATAATGCCCAAAGATTCAAAATTAGAATCTTACCATCCCTCTAATTATAGAAGTACTAAAAAAAATCCTACCTTGAGATAGGAATAATTGGGTCTCTGTATCTGTGAGCTACATCTCTAAACACCTTTTTGAATCCCTTGTCTATTGAATTGGGTAACACATCAAGTATGGACAGTTTTAAAGTTATCTTTTTTGCTTTAGAGGTTGTGCATTTTTCCTTTTTAATCATAAGTTCACTTCTTTTGGGTGGTGTTACCTTTTGAGTCACCCTTATTCAATTTTTCATGAATTTTTCCATAAAATAAGTTCAACTGCTTATCACCTTTTATGTGTAAATTCTTAAAAGAATTGAACCTTTGAACCTGAACCTTTTTCAGAGTTTAAGAGTTCAATAAGTTCAAAAGTTCAATTAGTTCAGTATTTATCAAAGTGAACTGTTTGTCTCTTTGTGTATTTCAATTTTGATTTTGAATTTTTCAATTGAACTTGAACCCTTTTTTGGTGTTCAATAAGTTCAACGGTTCAAAAGTTCAATACTCAATATTTTGTAAAGAGTTATGTTCACTCAATTCCCTTTTATAAATTAATGTATCATTGAACCTATCATTGAACCTACCAATTGAACCTATCATTGAACCTACCAATTGAACCTATCATTAAACCTACCAATTGAACCTACTAATTGAACCTATGTAGCAGAGTTCAAAAGTTCAACAATTCAAGAATTCAATATCGATGTTTTGAAAAGAGTCATGTTCACTTAGTTAATTTGTATAAATTAATGTATAGTTGAACCTTTCACTTGAACCTATCCCGTTGAACCTATCGCTTGAACATATTGCTTGAACTCTTTTTTAAAAGTTTAATGGTTCAATGTTTTAAAATTTGAAGTTTTTGGAAAGATCATATGACTATTGGTTAGTTTGTGTAGTTCATCTCATATCATTGAACCCCAAAGTTAAACCACATTTTCAAAAAGTTCAATGGTTCAATGACTATACTCTCATCTTGCCTCGAGGCTTTCTCTAAGTTAAAATTAGTAAGTGATTTTGAGGAGAATATATTCAAAAACTCATTATAAAGCAGAAAATTTTGAATTTTCATGAGGTTACAGATAATCATTACTCATCAAAATTGTGTGTAAAATAATGCTTGACATTAATGCATATGTCAAAGTGCATGTCTTATCAAGCATGTTTAGCATGTATTGTCCTAATTTAATTATTTGATCTAGTTAATATCTGCATCAAGAGCAAATAATCCAAATTTAGCAAACAAGCATACTGGGTGAAACAAATGAGAACAACACAAGTGGTATAAGATATTTGATTACTTTAATTCATAGTGATTTCAAATAAATTTAAGGTGAGTTTCACTCTTACTATAAGCTGGTTCCTTTACTTGGTTGGAAAGAAGGATCCTTTTGAGTTTGCATCTTTATTTAAAAATTCAAAACATTCTCTTTTCATTATATTCTCTAACCTATTGCCATGAAATCCACTTGTCTTGACTACGAGCATGGCCTTAGTCTCATATGTTCTTTGCCTAAAATTGGGGACACCTCTCTAGTCCAATATGATTTGAAAGATTTTAAGTAAAGGGATAGAAATCCTCTATCAAAACCTATGATGTAAAAAATAATAGAAAGTGGTTTAGTTGAAGTTGCAACCTTTCCCATAGCTATCCAATGCTCTGAATTAGTCCTTGAATGCATGAATAGATATGAACCTCAGAATAGGTGCATCAATGCTATAGATGGCAAGGTTTTACTACATATCAATAAATAAACCCTAATGTTTGTAATGAAAATTACTCCCAAGGAATCATACTTTGACCTCAGTATTACTTCTTCATATGGTTATTTTTTTATTAATGAAATCAATTTACAAGAACGTGATTGCTAGGAATTGGCTTTTGAAATTCCAAAAAGGGGGTTCAAGACTACCCATACCATTAACAAGAAATCATATGATTCTAGAAGTACAAGATATTATAGTATTACTACACAGACTAAAAGGTAATGCTCATGCATAATATTGGGAAGACTAGATGTACTTCTTTGTACAGGTGATCCTCTAAGGAGAGCAATATTTGGATTGGGTAAAAATTGTAGCTAAAAATTTGGATCAGGGTTTATGTAATTATTTGGGAAATAGAGAGTTTTATATGTCTTTGTACCTACTCTATTGCATGGCTTCTACGAGATAATTGGTAGGGTTACTTCAGACACCCTTGGTTGAAGACAGTAAAATTTATGATTATTACTCATAGTTACAAATGAATAACTGCTATGAGGATTACAGGAGGGTCAATGATGATTTTACTAAAAAAATGACTTTTGAATTATTAAACAACATTAATAAAAGGTTGTCTGATGAAGGTATGCAGCTAATTAATATCTACGGTAGTTTCTTTATTCAATTTTACAAGTTTAATTATATCAGAGTTGGGGGTTTTGACAGTGAACCTTTGAGGTTACTGAGGTATGTTCTTGATAGATTTGTGTTAATAGAAATTTGCAGGAAATTAACATATATAGATAAAAAATTCCCAATGAAGAATAAATTTGGTGTATCTTTTCCTATTGAACTTGGATGTTATTCATGCAAAACAACATCTGATGCTTTGAATTTAGAATTGGATCTTAAGAAATTCAATTTTCAATACTTCACAGCCAGACCACAAATTGACATCAAAGGTTTTGCCAGAGATAACTTGGATCTTGGAAAAGGGTTTTCACATATTCCTCAATTAGAGGATTATTGGGAGGACTGTTTAGATGAATTTGAAGTCAGAAGAAGACTATGGTCCAAGTTCTCCCTTGGGTAGATAATTACCCTTAAATTAAACATGGACATTTTTGGAATTGTTGACAATGATGAACAGATGATTGATCCTCAATTTGAACAAATAAAATAATCATCTATTCCAAAAATTGATTGGGAGAAAAGTGAAAAATATAGAATTAAATTTAAGACCCTCCCAGTAATAAGGAGAACTGAAAAATGGCTAAGAGAGCAAAAATTAGGAGGAGCTCAAAACATAGTCTCCTAGTAATGTACAACAATAATTGAATCTCCATTCCCAATAAGCTCATCTAACTAGCCTATTTCTATCTATGATGTAGGTAATTCCAAGTCAAAAATTGGAAGGGATCCTATCATCAAAGAATCTAAGAAAGCCCTTGTAACTACCTTGCCTCCTCATGCCACCAGGTCAAGGACTCAAAGCAAGAAGAAGAATTAGATTTTTGAAAAAGTGATTGTGGATTTGAATTTTTATGAAAATTTAGAAGAAGCCAAAGGTGATAAAGAATTTGATTCACAAATGATGGAAGAGGTTAGTACAAATCAATACATGATGATTCCTTCTAATTTTTCCAAACTGATGATTATTTCAATTGTGCCTTTTGATCAACTGAATCCTAATAAAGAAGCCTCAGCCTCTACACCTAAATGGCTAGAAAGTTCAATTAGTCATAAAAAGAAAGTAGTTCCATTTTATTTACCCTTGTAAGATATGGTGAGAAAGTGTTTAATGAAATCTCCTAAATCCAAAAAGTTAAAAATGACATCTAGGGTAGATGTTGACCCAAACATAGGGAACTAGAATGCAGAAATTGCCTGACCAAAAACTAATGAAGAAGTTTAAGATCCTACTGTTTAGGATTTTACAGTTGAAAAGGTAGACCTTGGTACTACATCACATGATGCGGATGTACATCATCTAGAAGCATCCAATATAAGGATAGTTAGCAGAACTTGGAAGGATGAAAAGGATAAAAGGGAGTTAAAATAGTCTGTGTGGTTAATGGTAGAATACATTGACACCATTCATAGTCCATATCCACAGCCAATTACCCAAAATATCTTGTAAATCAAAGGATGCTGGACCAAATACACAGAGGAAAAATGATTACCAGAATATTTAATAGTTGGTTGGAAGGCATCATCCTAAAAAGTACAAAATACATTCATAAATTAAATAATGTATATGATCTAACCATGATTACTATTGAAGATTTTAAGACTCAAAATGATTTGTGGATAAAAGATGAAGTAAAATGGATGAGTATGATGAACTAGATTGACAAGGTTCAAAAATATTGGATAACAAAGTTTTTTTCAGAGAATAACTTAACAAATCTGGATGAAGATGTATTATATGTAAGTAAGAAAAATATTGAATGTAGAAATTCACTATCCAGACAAGGATGAATGGAAATAAAAAAAATGATCAAGGAAATAACTGAAATTGATCTAGTCATTATAACATGATCTACAAAGTATTGATATCAAATACATAAAAGATGATGGAAAAATATAAAAAGATATCAATATAGTGACTCAATCCTTTAGGTAAAATGTTAACATCATTAAAAAAAGTGACAAATTATCAACTGAAGATTTTTCTCATATTTTAAAGGTAGATTCATTGCTTTGTCACTGCATTGACACTCTCTTAGAACACATAGAAAAGATAGGGAAAATTTAGAGGGAAGAAAACATCTGGAAAACAAGGAAAAAACATGTCAACATTCCCAATCTTATGAAAATTCAAGAGTTTGTTACAACATTTCAGGAGTGGAAAGCTCAATGTGTTTACCCAACTGAATAGAGCAAATCCAGAGATCCTTACCCATCACTTCAACAATGACTTTACTTACATAGTTTCTTTAATTTAGTTATTCAGTTACTTTTCTATTCAAAACTTGATCTTTATTGAATTTGTAAAAAAACTAAATCCTATATGGGTCAGAGTTACTTTAACTCTGGTTTAGTTTTATAGGTAGATTAACTATTGCAACTATATATATTTTTAATTATAAAAATATGTGGATATACAAAAAAAGGAGGGAGTTATAAAATTAGAGAACTGAACCACTATTATTATTAATATATGTGATGTTTGTCTGAAACATTTTCATCTATGAATGAAAAGGATAATTAATTACTGCATACTTGGATTTGTGTGTTTGAGTATTTGAAGTTGGGTTTTCTGTGTGAAACCTTCTTTCATATAGTGATTACTCTTCCATTAGACAATTCATTATATGTGTTTTTTTCTTTACTGCCTCAATGATATATACATTTATCTATTTAATTTTTATTGAAAATAGAATCTATGTATTCTATTACCTATTTCTATTATAAAATATCATATTCATAACATAATGATGTATGGATATTAGTTTGCCTTTAAACACTTTTTGGTTAAAAGGGTATTTGAATATTTAAATTCATTGAAAATCTTAAAGGAAGTTGTACCTTAATTTATAGGGGACCCAGTCTTGATAGTTCACCCATTTGTTTTTTAACTTATTTGTTCTTGAGAGAAGGGTATAGAGTTAAAATAAAATATTTTTATATAAGGACAAATCTATTACCCAATAGGTGGCATGATGAATAATTTACTCCTAATTGATTTCTTTAAGTGTTTACTTGTAGAATTGAGCAAATTTAATTCTTATACACTTGCTACAAAGGGTTTATGTGAATTTACTTGGTGAAATAATAGATATTGAGTCTTCTTCCTTGAACTCCCTTACCTCTGGTACACTGAGCTATGTGAATGATTGAAAAATGGCATTGAATCCTAACTATATTTACTCCTGATCTTGGTCAGCTCACTATTAATGTCAATTCATTCAAAATATTTTATAATCTATCCATATTTAGAGTTTAAATACATGCCTTTGATTTTATAAAATTGAACAGTTCATGTTTAGAGGTGTAATCATTTCCACTAATAATTTAAATTCTTTGAAAACTTATACCATAGTACCACTCTATCATATCAAGACCACTATGGGGTAATAATATGCTAGAGTTATAATTTCACTCTCCTCGCTATACCACACACCTTTGATTTGATTTATATAGTACAATAGGTCAGACAATCTCATAACACCACCCCACACACACCCCTTTAGACTCCCACAAGATGGGTTAATTATAGTGGTTGAGTGATTGTTTACCACCATACCATAGTGTCACTATTTACCCCTTGTGGGGTTGTGGTTTAATTTAGTTGTTAACATGTTCTCACCACCACCCCATGCTATTCATATTTGGTTTCCATGGTATTGTGGTAAGCATTTATACATTGACCTATATGTACCTCCATCCTATGCATACCTTTATTGACTACTACGATAGTGTGGTGTTAGATTTTTTATGTATTTTAGGTGGGAATATAGGGGCATATTATAAATGTAGTATTTTAGATATCATTTTATTTAAAATATTGAACAATTTTTTAATTTTATAATCTCTTAGTTTTAGTTTTTAGGTCAGTCAGACCTAAGAGATCATTTCTTTGTTTGTAATGAGGAGGATTAGTTAGGTAGAGAGACTTTTAGCATAAGAATTAGGGCTTTAGTTATTGGGCTCAATGCTAGTTATGATAATGAAACTAGGCAAATTTTGGAGGTTCTACAATAGGGGTTTTCATTTTTTTAAAAATTTCCTAAGTATGGAACCCTTGTAACTTGAGAATTTTGGTCTTATAATTCATCATTGACCTCTTGTTTTGGTTTTAGTTTTTAAAAGTTCTCACACTACAAGTTGATGGGGAGATTTAAGTTAGGGGGTTAATTGACCAGAACCTTTGTCATTTATGTCAAAGGAGGAGAATTGAAGCAGTAAAACATAGCATGATCCATAATAACATGATAGTAATAAAGTTAGGGGGAGCATAACAGTAAGGGGGAACATGATAGGTAATTTTACTTGTCTTTTCACATAAATTGTTTAATAGTATAGGTTAAATATTTTGTTCACCTAATGTTAATATATCTATATATATTATTAAATCATAGATGTTCATTATTGTTTCCTTCACACAAGCATATTCAATGCATGTGGAGGCTAGAAGATGTATTAAAAACTAAATGTATCCAAATATCAGAGAAATGACTATAATTTATTGCCAGTATTTTAAATATTTTTTTACTTTCATAGGTATATTGTTATATTATTTTATACCTTTATAAATTTCTTGCTTCTTTTCATATCTAGAAATTTTAAAGAAGTTAGAAAAGTCTAGCATCTAAAAAACATAGAGGACATATAGGAAATTATATTCTAACTAAATAAAAATAATTTAAACCAAAGTAAGAAAAGTAAGAAGAATGATTGAACCAACTTTAAATGCACTTCAAATCAATAATGAACATCTCATGTTTTGTATGCAATGTACCAATAGAATAATTATGATTACATTCAAAATTGTATTAGTTAAATAACAATGAATAAGCACACTTATACTTAGATATTTATTACATTCAATAATAAATTACACCATACATAAAACCAAAGTTTAGGTGACAAGATAACAAGTTAATGTGATAAGATAGTTAAGGTGACAAAACATCATCATAATCATTGCCAACAATATCATAATCCTAATCACTCGTGTTTGTATCTACTTAATTTTCTTTCTCATCCTCATTTGTGACATGCAATACATTATCTCTCCCAATCTCTTCATTGGTAATCAAAATCTCTTTTTCAAACACTTCATCATTGTCTTCATCCACTTATTTGAATGTTTCTTGTAAATTAACATATTTCCCATCAAATATTATATTGACAATTTTCATGAATTTTTATTTCAAATGAGACTTTTTTTGAATGACATACGACCATCTTGGGATTCTTAAATCATCAATTAGAAATTATTGGTTAA
Source organism: Torreya grandis (assembly GCA_037957365.1). Taxonomy (NCBI): domain Eukaryota; kingdom Viridiplantae; phylum Streptophyta; class Pinopsida; order Cupressales; family Taxaceae; genus Torreya; species Torreya grandis. The sequence continues at coordinate 1,353,224 of JARHVA010002258.1, read as the reverse complement.
TTTGAAGAGGGGAAACATATATCTCCTTCATCTTTGATAAAAATTGTCATGTATTTATGCGTACAAATCCATACCCATCAAATTGTACTATGGATGGTCAAATACACTTAAATTTTAATAATATAGGACTATTTTCACTAGAATCCATCTAAATAATTTCTTAGATAAATCCAACATAAAATTTCTTCTTAGTTTTTTGAATAAATTCAACACTAACAACACAAGCATAATTTGTCTTTCCTTTGTCTTTTTCTTCCACTCTTAAATGACTACCATAGGTCCACATTCCACTAAAACACATAGCCCATGAATGTGGAGATTTTGAAAGCTCACTTTCCTCTATTTTTATATCTTGACCTTCTTATTTTGCATCACTGACTACCTTAACAATCCATTCTTCAAACTTTGGAAAAGAATCACCTCTAATTAAATCATGACTTCTGCACTTTTGAGGTGATATTGCATCCAAGTTTGATTCTCTTCTTCATATTTTATACATAGAATATTAATGTACAAATAGTAAGATTAATAATATAAATGTGTAAATGTAATTGAGTACATAAATTATTGTGTAATTTTTTTTACCTACACCACTTATCGAATGAAGATGTGTTTTAAAGAATATAGGCATGTATCACACTTCTGTCTTGATGTGATAGATTGAATCGACATCTATTACCTTCTAATAATTCACTTTTAACTCTCTCATATTTGTCATCATCCCATACATGTCGATTGACAATTTTAAAATCCTTCATATATTCTGTGCAAAATCCCATGGCCTCTTACATTAAATATCCCTTAGACATGTTGCCTTTTGATTTTACCCTAGTATGAAATTTTTTTTTCAAAACCTTCATATATCATTTTATAGGATACATCCATCTCATTCTTACTGGGCCAAAATGCTCTAGTTCATATTATAGATGTATCAAAAGATGCATAGAAATGTTAAATATTATTGGTGGAAATTCCTATTCTAATAGACAAAGGACTTCAACAACCTCCTCCCTCAAAATATCAAAGTTAAAAGGATATAATACATATAAACTCATTCTATTTAATATTAGGCCCAACCTTATAATTTTAAATCTTGGCCCCTTTGCCAAACTTGATATATTTAACATAATAGGTAAAATATTCTTGATTATGACATGATAGTCATGGGTCTTGAGGCCTCTTAAGCCATTAATGTCAGTTTGACTTCTAATAATAATACATACATATCTAGTGGGAAAGTGAGTTTGAGACATCAACTGTAAGAATTGTGCATGTTGTTCTTTTGTCCAAACATAAGGAGCACTAGGTTTTCTATATTCTTTATCATCATATTTTTCAACCCAAATATTTTGTTGAATATTTAATTATATAAAGTCTTCAAATGATGAAATAGTATCAAAATCACCAAAAAGAGTTTCTATTATAGCATAAGCTATATTTTTCTTAGTATACATAAAGTCAATAGTACGCCTAATGGCCATATCCTTAAAGTATAGTAACTTATAGAATATACATAACTATTTTACACTTATTTTATTACATGGATCATATCTAATACCAATAGTCCCATCATTTTAAATTATAAATGATGTTTGTTTTTGTCCATTTTCAATAATGTAATCACCCATTATTAGCAATGGTGCTTCATGATTCTCTTCTTGACCATTGAAACATGTTTTTTTTTTACAATATAGATGATCCATTTTAAGGTAATCATGATGTCTATAATAAATACACTTACACAAACTTCTTGAGTGCCTCATAAAATCCTTAAAGTTACAAGCAAGACATCCATGGTATCCATGAATAGTGAGACTAGATAATGTGACATATGTAGGTAGATCATGAATCATAAACAATAAGGAAGCTCTTAAAGTGAGTTTGATTGAATGACCATCCCTTAAAAATTGAATTGCTTCAATTCCTTTCCACAATTCCATTAGCTCATCATATAACAGCTCTAGATATGAATCGATTTTATTTGAAGTCATACTTTTCTTTCCTCGTATAATCAATGATAACATTAAGAAAAATGGTTTAGTTGATAACCATGGAGGAAAGTTATAATTTATTAAAAACACTGGCCAAGTTGACCATTTAGTACTTTGATTTGAGAATGGGTTCACCCCATCTAGAACTAAACCCAACCTTATAGTATGAGGATATTGAGAAAAATTAGGCCATCTGTTATCAAATTCCATCCACATCTTAGAATCAGGCACATGTCATTATTATCCATTAATGCTCTTATTTTGGGTATGCCATTACATAAGTTCAACATTGTCTCTACACCTATACATTCAGAGAAATCATGAGATTCTCAAAAAGTGGTGAAGAACCTTTCTAGGAACCATAACTGATTTTAACCCTTGTCTATACCTTGCTTCATGACATTTCAGATATTCACTCTCACTTGCAAGATTATTTTGAAATAATACACAAAAATTCACATATGTGTGGATGTTTTCATACCCTAAGCCTAGCTTAGTGATTTATTTTTTACATTGACTTCATTTTGTTAGTAATGTGGAGTCAGGTGGTAATAATAAACTTAATAATACCAATAACTAATCTACACTCTCATTTGTCAAACCAAGCACCACTTGCAAGTTAAGAATTTGAAGGATTGTTGTTAAATGACTTAACTTGCAATTAACATACATAGGTTTGAAAGCATCCTCCATCAAATTGGCCCAATCATCATTTAGACTCTCATTCAACATTCAACCAAATTCAAACCCTTTGTCTAGCATTTTTTCCTCTTCATCTATGTTTAGTATCACTTCATCTATGTTTATTTCCTCTTCATCTCTCACACTCTACAATTCTATGATATATTCATAATAATTGTAATCCCAAGGGATTATACCACTATGCCCATATATTATCATATGTCAATAAATTACATTTCTTTTTTTCACCTTTCCACAAAGACAATCATTACATAGACATGGATATTTGTTCATGTCCCTCTCATCAACTACTCTCTCATCATATACATGGTATTGATCCATAGTCAACCTCAACATTGATACATCTATAATGTTATGCATTATAGTATTAATTTATTTTATTATTTTAATAAAAAATAGAAATCTAAAAAACTCAACTTAGGATCTAATACATGTAAACTCATTCTCTTCAGCACTCTTCAGCACTTACCCAAAATTTAGAGCACTTCATAGAATTAGAATATAGAGCACTCTATAGAATTAGAATTAGAGTACTCTATAGGATATAAAGCACCCTATAGAAATTCAAATTCAAGAAATTTAGCTAGGTATCACTCCAAAAAATTAGACTTTTTGCCTCTATATAAATATTTGTGGTTAATTTTGTGTATTTTTACTTGTATGATTATCAACTATCAATGGATAATTATCAAGAAACATAGCAACTACTCTACCCTCATTTTGTTGCCCATGTGTAAGAGTTAGAGATTAAAAGTATATGTTGTAAACTATCTATTACTAGCACCTCACCATTTATATTTCTAATATAAGAAATATCTATTACAATTAAAAAAATAATAATGGTCAAATTGTAATACACAAAGATAAGGAAACTTTGGGGTGTTTGTATACTATTTATTTGCATTTATAGGAGTATTTTATAATTATGAAAATCTTTTTGATCATGTAGACTTATTTTAGTTTACATGTCATCTACAATGTGCATAAAAGAAGACCATGATGATTGTAAATAAACAAATGTTATTTTTATCCATGTTTTATTGAGAGCCTTCCTTGTCTAGATGATAATTAAAGAAATGCTTCAGCAATGGAACACATAATTTATGATTGTTATATTGATGAACCACATGCATTTAAACATATGGAAATATTGTCAATGTTAATGAATACACAAATACTAACAAATAGGCTAATGAATTCTTTGTTGTAACTTTGAGCATTACTTACTAGCATAAATTATTAACATGTTGAGATAAGATGACTTGTTATAATAATTGATATACTCTCATGTGTGTATATATAGTATCAATTAAAATATCTTGGTGACCACATTGATTTGATGAACTAGAATATCTTTCAACTATTCCATATGAGACCATCTTCTAAGATTCCATGTAATTAATAGATTAGGCTTGCATAAAATGTTACCCAAGCATTGAGGTCTAGGCTAGGTACATGATCTCGTGGTTTAATGTCAAAGTGATCAAATGGATTGAAATTTGGATGCATGTTACAAGTTCAATTCCCATATGCTCCAAAATGTGTAGAGGAAATTAATGAAATAATAGTCTGCTAAAATTAGAATTACCTGTATGGTTCTAATACTCAATTGCCTATGTAACTATTGTAAGTTATACCAATGAATATAAAACTAATTATGATGTACATGCACTACCCATGCCATGAAGACTTAGTGAAAATGAGATTTAGAGATTAAGTTTGTGAATTGGTTACAAAATTAGGAATTAATACCATACCCATGCATGATAACATGGAACACAAATAGATAAATTCAAGATATGGTCATTGCATTATTGTTGAGGTGTGGAGCTAAAAGCTTCACCAAATGAGCAAGTTTGCAAGTTGCAAGATTTACATAGTCACTAGCATCGGTCAGGAGTCGACTAGGAGATGCCGGCATCAGTTATGTTTGGCCGATGTCAGTCAAGTGCAAACAGGCAGAGACCGACGTCAGTCACTTGTGCATCTAGAATGCTATTTCCATGGACAGAATAGAATGTTTGCATGATAGGATTAAGTGTTAGTATTAAGTCCACATCTCTATCTTTAGTAAGACTGTTTAGAGCCCTTGATTAGGAGGTGCATCTAATGGCTGTAATTGTATGCTCATGTTTCCCAATATTATATATAGGATTAGATCTTCATAGCTTATTGAATTGGACAGTACAATTGTATATGTGAATCAATCTAGGTTGTTGGAGTTGATTGTAATTGAGAGAGAGAGCTCTTAAGGGAAAGAGATCTGGAAAGAGATATGTACATCTGAGAGAGGTGTGGAAGAAAATAAGTTTCTTCAATTGTATTCCTTCTGTAAAGAGTTTCATAGAAGTTTTCAGGGTGGTTTCTTGTATCTCTTATTGTTTGTTGTTTTCTGATTCTAGTTACTTATCTTTCTGGTTTAATTTCGCATTTAATTACTTTCACATTGTAATCAAGATTGTTGGTTGATCCCCAACAAGTGGTATCAGAGCTTGGTTGTTGATACCAACAAGTGGTATCAGAGCTCAGGTTGACTAACAAGTGTTTTAGATCTGGTTAGTGTGTATTGATTACAGGTTACTCAAAGGGATTTCTATTTGAGTGGGAGAAGCAATGATAGAAGAAAGTAAACTGAGAATGGAGAAATTTAATGGCAAGAATTATCAACATTAGAGAATGCAGATAGAGGATTATCTGTATCAGAAATATATATACTTACCGTTAGGTGGGGTTTCAAAGAAGCCCAAAGACATGGATGATGAAGAATGGGAAGTTCTTGATAGAAAGGCTCTTGGATCTATAAGATTGAGTCTGGAATCTACTGTGATATCTAATTTATCACAGGCAAAGTCAACAGTAGAGTTAATGACTACTTTAGCAAATTTATATGAAAAGCCCTCAGCTTCAAATAAGGTATATCTTATGAAGCAGTTATTTAATTTGCAAATGCAAGAAGGTGGATCTGTATCTAATCATCTAAATGATTTCCATGGAATTATAAATCAATTAAATTCAGTCAAAATAGTGTTTGATGATGAAATTAAGGATCTTTTAATATTATATTCTTTGCTTAAAAGCTGGCATAGCTTGGTAATGGCAGTTAGTAATACTGCATCTGCTTTAAATATTTTAAAAGTAGAGGATGTTGTTAGTGTAATCTTGAATGAAGAAATTCACAGGAAAAGCACAGAGGAAACATCAGGGAACACTTTAAGTTTTGAGAGCAGGGGAAGGCAAAAAGAGAAGATCAAGAAAGGGAGATCAAGGTCTAAGTCAAAGGTGAGAGGTAGATCCAAATCCAGAAATGGAAGGAGGATAGCCTGCTAGAATTGTGGAAAGATAGGGCACATAAGCAAAGAGTGCTGGTCAAAACCTAAAGAGGACAATTAGCATGAAGGTAAGGAAGAAGCAAAAGTTGTAGGTATTGCACAAGATGCTCTTATATTCTCTTTGCATAATAATATAGAATCTTGGGTGTTAGATTCTGGTGCCTCTTTTCATGCTACCCCTAATAGAGAATATTTTAGTGACTATGTCCATGGAGATTTTGGAATAGTTTATTTAGGGGATGATGAGCCTTATAAAATTGTTGGCAAAGGAAAAGTGCAGCTGAAAATGTAAAATGGCAACACATGGGTGTTGAGAGATGTCATGCATATTCCCAGCTTGAAGAGAAATTTAATTTCTATGGGAAAGTTAGGGGATGAGGGTTGTATAGTAACTCTCACAGCTGAATCTTGGAAGGTGACCAAGGGTGTACTTGTATTGGCCAGAGGTAAGAGAGTAGGTAATCTCTATTTATGTAATTGTATTATTGATATTTCTCCTTCTGTATTAACTACTTTAGATGTGGATGCAAAGTTGTGGCACTCTAGGCTTGGCCACATGAGTGAGAAGGGAATGTCTATTCTTAAGTCAAAAGGTAAGCTTTCAGATTTGAAAAGCATAGATCTAGATTTTTGTGAGCACTGTGTTTTTGGGAAATAGAAGAGAGTGAGTTTTCTCAAGACTGGGTCAACAAAGAAGAAGCACAAGTTGCAGCTTGTTCACACAGACATGTAGGGACCGGCTCAGGTTGCTTCTATTGGAGGATCACGGTATTATGTTTCTTTCATAGATGATGCTACAAGAAAGGTATGGGTCTATTGTATAAGGAAGAAATCTGATGGTTTTGACACTTTTAAGATTTGGAAAGCTATGGTTGAGAATGAAACAGGCAGAAGATTGAAGTACCTGAGATCTGACAATGGTAGTGAGTTCTGCAGCCACAATTTCAACTGGTATTGTTATATGCATGGAATACGTAGGCAAAGGATGGTTCCAAGGACACCTCAACAAAATGGAGTTGCTAAAAGGATGAACAAAATAGTAATGGAGCATGCAAGGTGTATGAGATTGCATGCTGGTTTGCCCTTAGAGTTTTGGGCAGATGTTATGGATACTGTAGTGTACCTGATTAACATAGGACCCTCTACAGCTCTGGATGGTGGAATTCCAAAAGAGGCATGGATAGGTAAAAAGGTAGATCTCTCATTTCTCAAAGTTTTTGGTTGTGAAGCTTTTGTGTACATTGATAAGGAAAATATAAAGAAGCTAGATGCTAAGTCTATGAGGTGCACATTTATTGGTTATGGCTCTGATGAATTTAGATTCCGATTTTGGAATCTAGGAACTAACACAATAATTAGAAGTCATGATGTTGTTTTCAATGAAAAAATGATGTATAGTGATCAACTCAAGAAGCTGAATCAATCTAGGTAGAGCAATGGAGAATTGGACGAAGTGACAGTCCAAAATGTGCTCGCGAGAAAGAATTATCATAGACAAGAAAACACAGAGACCGATGTCAGTCAGGCAGGAATTGATGCCAGCAATACAAGAATTGATGTTGGTCATACAGTGAACGACGTCAGCCAGGAAAGAACCAACATCAGTTAGGGAGAACCGACATCAGCCAGTAACAGGCTTGGAAGTGACCAAGGTCGATCACTGTCAAATAATTTGGGTAGACAGTGTGTTGTGAATGAGTCTCAAAGACCCATCAGGAGGTCAGAAAGGGTAAGTAAACCTCCAATTCGATATTCCCCTTCATTATTCTATTTATTGCTTACTGATGGTGGAGAACTAGAGAGTTTTGATGAAGCAATACAGGTGGAATCCAAGAATCAGTGGGAGCTAGGCATGAATGAGGAAATTGATTCCTTGAAAGAGAACCAAACATGGGATTTGGTTGAGTTGCCAGCAAGAAAGAAGACACTGAAGAACAGATGGATCTATAGATTGAAGGAAGGTGAGAATGGACAGATGAGATATAAGGCCAGGTTGGTAGTGAAAGGATTTGCACAGAAACTAGGAATTGATTTTGGTGAGATTTTTTCTCTTGTAGTTAAAATGACTTCTATACGAACTATATTGTCTTTAGTTGCTATTGAGGATTTGCATCTTGAGTAGCTTGATGTTAAGAAAACATTTCTTCATGGAGATTTGGATGAAGAAATATATATGGATCAGCCAGAAGGATTTGAGGTCAAAGGTAAGGAGAAGTTAGTGTGCAGATTGAAGAAAAGCTTGTATGGCCTCAAGCAAGCTCCTAGACAATGTATTGATTATACAATGAATAAAAGCATCCAATTCTTTCAAAATCTCAAGAACTCCAAATTCTTACATATTAGTCAATGTATTATGACAAGATACCCTCCTATTTATGTAACTCATCTCTTCTGATACACCAATTTTATTCTCTTATCTAGATACAGTTGCCAATCACAAAGTTATAGATTTTGTGTTTAATGTAAAGAGGGTTTCGAATTACCTTTGAATTCACTATAAATGGCATCCCTAGTTTTATATTTACTATATAGGGCCTCACCGACTTCAAATTCATTGCAAAAAACTCCAAATTCCTTGCCCATATTTACAGAAGCCTCCAAGTCCTCTCCAAATAATATTTATCACCCATGCAATTGGATGTTATACTTATATTCTAAAACCAAAAATGCCTCATGTCATCAAATTGGAACACAAAGCCTTTCTAGTCATCTCCATCTCCATTAATAATTAACAAATTCTCCTTCTATTTGTAGAGGTGCATTGCACAAATAATGTCAATTGTACTCCCCACTCCCTCATTGAATTACCTCTATAAATTCTACACTCTACTATACTCCCCACTGCTACTAATATTTTCCCAATTTTCTATTCACCTTGCACGTAATACAACCCACAATTGCTAATAATTTCCCAATTTTTTTTTTAATTACACAAATTAATATAATATTGTCTAATTTTTATTTATGTGACTAATTATTTAGTTGTATTTTTTACCCAACAATCAAATTAGTCATTTATATTTGTGTTGAAAAAAATCAGTAGAATTTAGTGATTTTTGGTTGTCATGACTAAAATTTATAGTCACATAGTCATTTATTTTCCAAATTCTACTAGTGTAACAACCTGTATGCCCTACCTGTTATTCCATCACCTGATTGTTAAAAACACATACCTATAACTCATGACATGGAGTGGGTTTTACCTCCATTGAGATCTTAAAATGTTAGAGGCTACCTTGTTGTAGGTTGGTATGCATAAAAACCACATCAGCGCACCTTATGATTTGTAACTATGTTTTAGTTCACTCCTTGAGTCGCGTAAGTAAGTTGGTAATTATTGGGTTGATAAACATTACTTAAAGTTGGTCACCTTGAATTTTAAGTAATTTTTTTTATTTTGGGGAGCCATGTTCTATTCACCAAAGTACACATTAGTTGAGAAGAAATTGCCAAATTGATTTTAAGAATCTCCTCAATACGTATTGAGTGTTTCATTCCTTGATTATGTGAAGGAATAAGACGCTCTTAATGATTTAAAAATTTATGTTCCATGTCTAGAGAAGAATGTTATAGAACCTATTGGGACTTAGGTTTTTTAATTGAGACATCATGATCCATCATAGGTGTGTTTTCAACTAAAGTATGTTGCATTGGTTATACCACATTCCCTTACTCCTTAAAAGAATCATTATATATTGAAGTGTCAACTAAAGATTCAGTTAAGTCTATAATAAGTTGGTTTACATATCATTGACTTATATTTTTTATCTTGGTGACAAGATCTTGATCATTAGGCATTGACTCTATGAGTGCTTCCTTTACTTTACTAAAAGGTGCAATGTTTGATCAATATGAGCAAGGGATTGTTCTTGTTTTTATTCTTCTACCCTAACCAAGGTATGTAATGTTTACATAGGAAATTTTGATGGTAATATAGAACCTGATTCAATAAACCTTTGGAGTGCTTCATCTTTTTCCTCTAGGGGTTGATGTTCAAAATAGTCTCCCTTAGATCCTAAAGTTGTGAGAATGTCTTCAAATACTATAAAATTATCTTATCCATCATAAACGTGATCCTCCTCATAGTTAGGGATGTAAGGGACCCCATTATAAGCATACCTTTATGTCATGTCTAGAAGGTTGTTTTGTACATTTGCTAAGTTTTGGAAAAGGTTTTTAAAATGTGAACAAGGTGTGTGTTGATTTTCTTCAAATAAGTGACAAGGTAAAAAGAGACTATAATAAAGAGAATGTGGTGTAGTACCACATAATTATAAGAAATGGTAATGAAATTAGTCAAGTTTAGTGGGTTAAAATCATCAATTTAGAAGAGGACATGATAAATTTTAAACCTAAAGTGTAAACTAGTACACCAAATATAGGTCAAACATACACCAATACCATAAAATATAGGGATAACTTCAATGAGTTGAAACTATAAAATTATAAGAGAGTCTTTTTTATGAGGAAAGTCACAATGTAAACTAAGAAAATCAAGATGTGAAAACACATAAGAATTCCTAGGTATAAAAATAAAACCAAATGGGTAATACAACATCGCCACATGGTAATAAGAAGTATAATTGGTTCTAGAACTTTAAGCATGAATGATATGCAAAATAACCTAACTTCATAATGATAAAATAATTATGATTATATAAAATTACCTTCAACCCAAATGATAAATCATAACTAAGTTACCTCAAACCAAGTGCAAATGGTAAACAAATTAACACCTTGGCCTAGAACTTAAAAAGGTGATATTCTAAATTTGAATTAAAATTGAAGGACTTAAAGATTTTTGCAAATTGGTCTAGACTCAAATGAGAAGAATAAAAAAATTATTTAGATAAGATAAACAAAATGTTTCAAATGAATATATGAACAGGAAAAATGTAATTTCAATTTGGTCAGCATAATGCCTCCTTGTTTAAAGAAAATAGTGGACAACAAATGTGTTTGGTTGACACGTTTTGGGTTAAAAACAAGTTTTAGACTCAATCAAGACTAGGAAAGTAAAGGAAAAGACAAAATACAACTAAGTATAATTTATAAAGCCCAAAAATGATAAGGTGGTTTCATATTATTGAACTCCATCTATATATGTGCTATTGGGAGGATTTTAAGTGTTAATCCAAAAATAAAATTGCATGAAGTAGTAGGTTTTTTACACTCGCATTATCCCAAGAGATTGTATAGTGACATGGAATATTGGGCTACTAAATCTATATCAAAAATATATCCATGATAAGTGAGGCTATTTTAAAACTAAATTTTTGATCATCTAGATTATCCAACTTTGGTTACTACTAGAGATGTTTCACATCAATTGAGTTCATACCAGCTAACTTACTATGAAATGATCTATTAGTTTGAATAGTATTTCCATCCATTTACTTCTTATTATAATCCCTTGGTTAGTTAGACCTAACTCAAGTCTTTTTTATGATTGGAGAGGTTAGTCACTCAACTCCTTGGTAATAAAAATATGTGTGCCCTAATTTATATACCCCACCATGGAGTGGGGTTGAAATAATGCCGAGAGATGGATTCATGGGTAAAATCTTCCCAAAATAACGTTTGAGGAGGAAATGAACTCTTTATCAAAAGATAAGTTACATAAAATAAATGACTGAGTGAATAGACTTTAAAGGTTGTGTTTAGATCACCCAAACCATATAGGTTTTGGGGAGAGCCTCAACAACATTCTTTTCATGCCTTGAAAAAGGCATAATTTTCAAGGAAAGAGCACTTTTGGTCACCTTATCTCCCTAAAAGGGTATGAGAGGAGAGCATACATGCATCCCTCATTTACAAAAAATAAACAAGTATAAAATATCTAGCATAAAACAAAAAAAATGTTTACTTTAATGCACCAAATGGAATTGTTTTTGAAATTTTCTTGGCCCCTTGGAACTACTTGTAAAATTTTAAAAATTTCACAAAAAAAATAAGTATAAAACCATCTAAATTAATTTTTGGCACAAAATGATAAGTTCAAGACTTAAAAAATGTCAAACTTGTGTTTCTTTCTAGCATGTGACCTATAATTTTTAGAGTGTTTCCTTCTAATTTGAAGCACAGTTATCAATGAGAAAATAAAGATTTGAAAACTTGCTCACAAGTTTCTCTATTTTTATTATTATCACCAAATATTTCACCTTAGAAGAGTTTGTTCAATCTTCTTCCATATTTGGGCAACATGGGAACATTTCTAGTTATATGGGTGTACCTATATTGGAAATGAGCCTCTAGATTTAAGGGCTACCTCCCTGAATATATCTTGAAATGTTCTTATATATGATAACTAATTAATTATGGGTAAAAGAGTTAGAGATTGAAAGGATTGAACCTAATATAAAGGAGGTGATACACTATAAGGTATTCCACAAGACTATTGTACCTCTTTCACAAATAGACAATACCCAAAACACTAGCCTAAGAGTCCTAGAATGCACTAGCATCAATGCTTTAATATGAAGGTGACGTGTATAAAAACTATCCAAGGAAAATAATACCATAAATTAGTTGTAGATACTAAGGCTCATTATATACTTAAGATAAATTCATACACTTGACTACACTTCATATGACCTACTAAGCTGAAATCACTTGCATCAAACATGGAAGGACTAAGAGAAAGCAAGGATAGATGAATATCTCTTAACTATTCACTATAAATCTATTCACACATTTTGAAAAGCCAATATATGAACTCAAACTAGATTATATTTATTATTCTAAGGTAAAGTATGATGTCAAAGCTAGTAGGGCTACTCCATACATGGGGTGGTATTTTTGTTACCAAGGCCAAAATGGTAGTTACTTATAGAATTTTAGAAAGAACATGAAATAAAGAAGTTCAATGGTCACTAGAACACATGTCCAGTTGATAGGAGGAGTTACACTTATAAGAGGATGAGTTTAGAAACATACCATGCAAGGTATAATGAGACAAATGGCTCTTAAAACATAAAACTCCTAGAATGTGGCATAGAGCTCCCTTTGTTATGCACAAGAAATGGGTTTTTATCATGGATGATCTCTTGAGAATTTGAAATTAAATTGGATAGAATTGACACATATGTACTATTTGAGGGAGGTTGAAACATACTATGAGTCATAATATGTTCTCCTAACTGCTATCTATCTTCTAGACACCTGTATTCACCATCTACAATCATTTTTTGACTCCTTGGACTTTATTCTTTACATCTAGTAGTCACCATTCATCTTGGACCTTTATTGAGATTTCATGATGGCATATATGTTCAAATATATTACTTTGTTAAAAAAACCTTAGATCCTACATAGTTACCCATGTGGCATTCACTTGCCACATTTCTCATTCAATTTTAAATTATGTCTATGATGCCTACTTGCTCTAGTCAAAAATGGCTCTTTGGCTCAACTTTGTCCATTGAAATTGACTCGAGCCAATCATATTACCCCAGCTTGTCTTTGTTCCTATTAGTCTCATACATCCCTACTATTATATCCTAAATTTTTGACCTCCTACATGCCATTTGATTAAGATGTATGAAGGAATACTCACCTTTGATTTTATACCATGAATATCCTTTAACATGTTGCCTTTCTCTCACACCATTAGATCAAGATGTATGAGAGAACTCTAGTCATAGATATCATTAGGACCACTTTCTTATCAGTTCCTATACACTATTAGATCATTGGTATGATTAAATGCTAATTGTTGATATCAGTTGGACCCACCTTCTTGTTAGTCAAGATTGCACCATTGGATCTCTACTTAGTGAACCCACATCGTTAGATATTGTCTAACCTGTAGCATTTAAGGGATTTTAACTCAAGGATATTTTGACCTATTTGACCCAAATGCGAAACATTAGATCTGAGTGTCAATATGTGATATCATTCATATCATTATATATTAATTAAATTAAAACCTTATAAGTACCTTTTGAATATAAATAACTACTTTATTGAGCTTTAACTTGATGCTTGCATGAATATTCGACTCTATAAGTTCAACTTTAAAGCTTTATAACTTGAGCTAGAGAACTTAAAAAGGCATGAAATTTATAGAGTGTGTTCCTAGAATGAAGAGTTATATGGTGCTATAACCTTTTGGCTCATGAGGCTTTTTGAGTCAACATATAAAATGCATAATTGAGCTATTTCATTCATTTTTGGATGATGTTTTGGTGATGGTCTGATTCACTTAGGCTTATGTTTGAACTACTACTTGATCTTTGAAAGCTCAAATGAAGTTCTTGAGGCCTATGCAAACTTTTTCCATGATCTTGACTATTTGGACACCATGGAAACCTACCACTTAAATAGATGACTCTAAAATGATCCTTAAGACACCAATTGGCATAAGAACTAAACTAGATAATGACCAAAACTAGAATGGAATATGAAATGACATTAGATGAAATATAACACACCCTAAGACATTATATAAAGTCCCTATATGAGATCCAAGATATATTGGGTTGACCCATTTTGACTTTTAATAAAAATGATCAACATTTATTACATAGAGATTAACATCGATCAATAGTGATCGATGTCGATTAAAATAAAACTAATGTTGGTTATCATAAAATTGATGTTGATCAAAACATAATCAATGCCAGTTACCTATGAACCCTTAGGCACAAAACATTTTATCAAAATACATTTTTTATCCCAAGTTAGTATAAAATTTCCATAAAACCTCTATATCCAGTAATATAATGGTTAGATAGAGATTTAGCAAGCTCTTAAAACCACAAATAACAACCTACAACTTTCAAAGAAACCTAAAATCCAAAATTTACTACCATGTTTTTCCCTACTCAAGAATTGATGCTGGTTAGATGGGACCAATGTCATCTAGGGAATTGATATCAGTCAATGTGTAAAATGTGCATCAATAAAATCATAAAAAAACATGGGAAAAATAATGCTAAAACTTGATTTTTAGATATTTTGAGCACTTTTTAGCAAATCTAAGAATGCCAAATTGTTCTCCTTGACTGTATGGGATGCATGGTCCCATTGAGCATGCCAATATATATAGATGTAATCCAAAGTGATTTAGATCAAACATTAGTCAAGAAAACTCAAGAAATGCATAAAGAACATAACTAACTAAGCTATCTCTTTCAATATGGTTTACAAATGACAATAAAGAGATATTGAAAGAAATCATATACATCAAATATTTCCAAGATCATCCCACCATCCAAATGTATCTCAAAACATGATTTTTCCCTTGCTTTGGTGTTCAAGTCTTTAGCAGTGATGTGTGGCTTGCTCCTCCATCATCTCAAGTGAACCAATGAAACTAGGCTCATGATATTTAATCAAATGTATGCCTATATTGAATATATCCTATCTTAAATTAATAATTATAACACTACACAAAGATGACTAGTGGAGAGAATTCTACATAATAAGTTTAAACCAAAAGAGCTTAAAAATGGTGATCTTAGCCCTCCTATTTATAGATTTTTGAGATTGATCAAAAGTAACCATGACCATCCATCTTGAGATCAATATGTGTGTCCATAAATTAATTCAATTTTGGAGACTTAAATGATAAATACCATCATAAATATTTATAAGGGGCATTAAATAGGCATGGGAGGCCTTAAACCTAATATTTATTACATCTATGGATTATGGATGCCACCCCACATATGATGTCACTTGATGATCCAAATATTAAAAATCAATTTCCAATTAAGAAATATTCAATAAATTCCATGGATTTTCCACTTAATCCCTTGATTTGGATTAGTTTTCCTAGGTGAGATTAATTAAATTTTATGTAATTCTTTGGAAACTGGTTGCACACAATTAATCAAACTAGTTAGAATGACATATTACTAGGTTATAATTTGACTGGAGCATAATTAGGAGAAGGTGTCAGTTGTGTATATAATAATACCACATTTAGGACATTATCAACATGAAATAACACATGCACATATTATGTGCTTTTTAATTAGAACAATTAAGTGGCTCAAATCATCAAATTACATTTTTGTCATTTTGACTCGAAATGATTTGTGAAAAATTAATAATCATATAAAATGCATTTACCCATTAAAGGATACATTAGTATAATTTAGCACTTATATACAACAATATTGAACCATTTAGTGTTTTTAAGTGATTTTGGCCTAAATTATGTGTTTGAGTGCATTTCAAGTAAGATTGATAATTTCAACACAATGGTGTTAGGAATTGGATGTCTACAACTGACAATGTCATAGAAGTGTAAAAAAATAATGTGAGATATGGAGAGTTTATATTTAGTATTCCTATATGTTCCTATAGATACTAATCTCATCCTAAGTAGGTGTATTTATAAAATATATTATCCAAGAAAATATATGGGTAGATGGATATATGGAAATTAAGTATGCGATTCAAATGTGTATTGTCCAGGTATGTGAAAATATGTCAAAATTGAAGTTGATGAATTATCTAATACCAAATTTAGGTGTGTATAGATTTTCCCCTTTTAATTTAGTATTCTAAAATTAGAGGATAAGATAAAAACTTAGGCACCTACAATAACCATGATTGGTGTTAACATATATGAACAAAATGTATCATTGTATACTTGTGAAACCCATTAGAAAACACACATATATAAATGTTTTAACTTGGTAATAAATATAAAATAATATATATCATTGAATATTTTAAATTTAGAATCAAAGTAATGAATACAATTGATGGTATGAAAACCCCACTACCAATTGTTGAATTTATCTAGATAAGGCCATGAGGTGAGCATGGCCAAAGGAGATGAAACCATTGAAATTATGAACTGAGGAGTATAAATAACCTATCTAAAACTATATATGAGATTTTATAAGTTGGTAAATATCATAACCTTAACTAAATTTATTTGAATATCATAGTATCTCTTTTTTATAACCTTAAAATAAGGTTTGTATGTCAAAGTGGAACCCTGAAATTGGTTTTTATGTAAAAATGGAACATTTAAATATGTTTATATGTAAGTGTAGATGTAGACACCTAAAAAGTGTCTAACCCTTGGTCCTTTCTCCCTCCTAGTCCTCCTTGGTCCCTAACCCACCTAAGTCTTATTAATTGGAAATAAACATCTATTTTTAATTGAATAAGGCCCCTTTTTCCCTCTCCTTGCCACCTCGCCACCCTAGGATACCCTCCTTGGATCCCCTTTATTCCCCACATGGCCATTTAATGCCTTAGACTTCCATTCCAACCTCTCTTCTCGCCCATTTAACCCCCTTCAACCGTTTCATCCTCACATTCATTTGACCCGACCGTTGGGAAACGGATGAAAGGCTATTTTTAGCCTTTCTCCGGCCTTTCAGCCACCGACGTCGGTCAGCCTTCGGCCGACGTCGGCGATATTGCCGGCGTCGGCACCTTTCATAACGGCTTCTGCACCGTTCTTTCTTCTCTCTGTTCTCTCTGGTTCCGCTTGGCTTTTCTTCACTTCTCTGCGTTTCTCCTTGGCATCCTGACTCTTCAACCTTCGTATCAGACCCTTGTATCAGTCCTTCACTTGACCTCTCTCCCTCAGGTACACAGCAAGCTTTTGCAAGTGAACAACAGGGATTCTTCATCAGCAACAGGTTTCACATCCGGCAACATCAATAGCAAGATCAACACCTTCTTCAGCAGGGCACATGTAAGTACTCTGTTTATTTGCTTTATGCTTTCTAGTTATCATGTTTTAAGCTGGATTCGGCTCTTCTACCCCCCCACACTGTTAACCAAACCAGACAGACCAGGATTCCTATCTCCCTGATTGGTCTCCTTTATCTCTCTGTCCCTTTCTATCCATTTGACTCCCCTGCACAGACCCCCTGACTGCCTCAAATCAGGCCCAGACCATCCACAAACCCGTCCATCAGACTCAGACCCGTCCACAGACCACCCTTAAATAGACCACAGACCAAGACTCGACCAGAACCTGCCTAAAACCCCGTCTAAGCCTATTGCCCCGACCGACGTCGGTCATTACCCCAACTGACGTCGGCAGACTAACCGACGTCGACAGACCCCACAATCGACGCCGGTAGGACCACCGACGCCGGCGACTGCAACCAGTTTGACAGCTTCTTCCAGGTAAGCCTTTGCTTCCTTTTCTCTTTCTGTTTGCTATTTATTTCAGTCCTTTTCAGCATTCTGTCTTTTTATCAGAATTATCTTTATCAAAACAGTGGGTTGACCTCCCTTAAGGAAGTTCTCATACTTTTGAGAACAGGCTTTCACTTGGCAACCCACCATCTACCTATCTAACGCCTTTTCGTCCAAGTTTTCTTCTTTGCAGGTGTCATTCCTCCACAGCCAAAGAGGAGTGCCCACAAGCGTCTGGATTTACGGTGTGCAATCTTTAGTCCAGGTACTTCCCAAGCCTCGTCCATTACTTCTTTTTAGTTTCTTCTCTCTCTTATGATCTGAAAAGTGAATTTGAGGTAGAAACATCTCTGGCACGCCCGGTGGGACCCTAGGTTCCTCCTGGGTTCCTTTTCTTTTTTTTCATTCATTCAGGAGCATTAGGTTCTTACCTTTTCTCCTCCTTCTTTTCTTCTCAATGACACTATAAGCAGGACTAAAACGAATCTTTCTTCCTTGCATTTCTAGACTAGTCTAAACATCATACTCTCAACCCTTTCTCAAACTTGTCTTCATAACAAACATCACATTTCAACTTGGGCATTAAAACGTATTGCACTTTCATTTCTGCTTGTGCTTGCATTAGTCCACATCTAGTAACTTAATCTGCATATTGAATAAATCGTAGACACTTGATGTTACACTACCTGACCACATGCACTAAAACGAACATAAAACTTACCTGAGACAAGGCCCGACTGGGAATTCATCCCCCAGCAGATACCTTACCCGTCCCAGTGACCCTACTTGGATTTCATCACCAAGGGGGAAGCCCACTCCGTTCTCTGGCGGAGTCTAAACTCTAGGCGAGGTATATCTTGGCTAAGCGAGACCAGCTAACCACTGGAATCGTGAAGTGAGGGGAGCTTGCTCCTTAGCACCAGGCCACGTACCAGACCCTAACACAGATCTTTGAGCACCTAAAACAACACCTAAAACCATCTTTAGACTGCCTTCTTCTAGGACCCATTTTTTAGCCAATCTCCCTAAACATTCATCTAAGGCATAAGCCACGATTTCTAAGGTTAATTCATAGGATTTATCGCTTAGGCTTGTCTATCTCTCTCTGTTCTCCTCTTCTCATCTGTTTGTTTGAGTGAGTGAGGATGCTTTCTTCTTTGTTTTTCCAAGAATCTTTAATCCTTTTGGTTCTCTGGAAAACACAGTCACCGGCATCGGTTCTGCCACCGACGTCGGCTTTCCCCTGTCACCGGCATCGGTTCTTCCACCGACGTCAGCTTCCTCTATTACTGGCATCGGTTATCTGACTGACGTCAGCCACATTTCTTACCGACATCGGTTTTTAAACCGACGTCGGTCTCTGTCACTGTCCTTTTTTCCAAAACCAGCAGCCTAAAACCTTTCTCTTCTCTGTCAAAACCACATTCTAATTTCCTGAGACTGCAAAAACACAGTTTCTAGAACCAGGACTCTCTTCTTAACCACTTTAGCCAACAACCGCTTCCGTCTACCTCGTCCCTAACCAAGTCCTATCATGGAGTTCCACTCGGAGACTGAAAGAACTCCTACAGGACCAACCCCGACCCCGACCCCGACTCAAATTCCCATCATCCCTGAAGGGGACCAGGATTTTGCGAGATTCTTGGACCTCAATACCGCAGCCCTCCAAAACTATCTCATGAGAAACCCAACGCGAGGCCTTTCGGGTGACATGGCGACGACATCCATGCCATTCGCCACCCAATCCTTTATGACTCAGCCTTTCGCCTCAACTATTAACCCAACCATGGCCAATACGCAAAGTTTGGCCTCCCCGTCTATTTTTAGACCGACCTTCATCGGGGTTCCATTACCCCCTCAACCACCTGCAATTCAACCAAGTTCTACATCATATCAGAACTTGATTGTCTCGACCCCTCATACTCTTGTGCCCACCAATGTAGGAGTGCCAACCTGTCTTTCTACCAGTGCCACCATTCAACCACCTTTGGCGGTGCCCAGTCAACCTATACCTTCGACCTTCATAACACAACAACCTTTAGCCTCCACTTCTGCCCCTGCGACTAGTCATCCGTACATTGTACAACCGACTATGTCGCACGCCTCCTCTAGCCTCTTCCAAGCGCCTTATAACCTAGGGGGCGCTCAACTCGCCAATCCGTCAGTAGATCTTATCAAGATGCTGATGGATAAAATGTCCAGTCTCGAAGCCTCCATTTCAGGTTCAAGTAATACTTTGTCATTTGACCAAATTTGCAACGAGCCCATCCATCCTTCCGTCCCCATTCGACCATATCCTAACCATTGGGAGCTTCCTAAATTCACTCGCTTTCAGAGTAAGGAAGACCCACAACAACATCTACGGGCATTTAGACATGCCTGTTATCTTATTGCCCATGACGATGCGTTGCTTTTACGCACGTTCCCTATGTCCCTTTCTGGCCCTGCCCTTGACTGGTATAGTTCCCTTGCCAGACACTCTATCTTTTCATTCATCCAACTCGCCCAACTATTTCTTGACCATTTCTCAATCAACATCACCAAACAAGTCTCAATCATAGACCTTTACTCCATCAGACAATTTGACGATGAATCAATTGTCGACTTTGTCGCTCGTTGGAGAGGTCTGATCAACCAGCTCTCCTTCTCTTTGCCTCAACCTGAGCTCATCGAGCTCTTCTCTCGAGCATGTGCCAGACACATCTCTTCTACCTTGCGGATTCAGACATTCCGCACTTTTGACGAAGCTTTCATCATGGCTCGAAAGCTCAAACTCCGTGCCCTTGAAGAAGATAAGGTCAAATTGCGTCATACCAACGCAAAACCTAATGGCCATTCTTCTTCCAGACCTTCTTCTGCTGCCAATTTTGAATCTAAAGGAGTGGCCCATACTGTGGTCGTTAGATCACCATCCTCAACAACAACTAATCAATCTCAACATTCGACATCTCCAAGCATCACCAAACAATTCCAACAACGGTACATTCAGCGTTCTTACACTTCGCTTGGAGAACCATACGCTTCCATTTTGGAAAAACTTCTCAAGCAGGGGGTCCTCAATCTCCCTCCAATCTGACCACCTCAATTTGACCCTTCAAAAGCCCTCCCTACATGGTATAGGGAGGCCGACTTCTGTCCCTTTCATCGCGTCTAAGGCCATGACATCGACAACTGTCGAACCTTCAAAAACATCGTCCAAGACATGATCGACAAGGGGGATCTTATTTTAGATAACCCGAATGCCCCACCTAACCAACATATCGACATTTTCAAACAACCATTCCCTAATCATCCGCCTACTCAAAACAACATCCAGACTTCGACCAAAGACCCTCAAGACCATGACATTCACTCGATTAACACTATTTTGCCTCTTGTCCTTAACCAACCTCTTCCATTAAAGGATGAGGAACCTTCTTCTCCTACTAGTCCTCCATCTACCTCTCTTATATTAGAAGACGCTTTGACCACATCAACGCCATTAAGCCCACCTCCATCCGAAGACCCTACCTTGCCTACTCCTCAACTACAAGTAGAAGGCACGATCATCCATGCCCTCTGCCCACTTGAGGGGCCGCCCTCTCTTATTTCTTCTCTACCAAGAGACCCAGTCTCTCCACCCATTTCAACCGAGGAAGACCCAGTCACGGTTTCCTCCTGCCCTTTGCCTGAGATTTCTACATCTCGCTCACCTTCGTCCACATCCAAACCCAAACCCATATCTAACCTCACCTCGCACAATAGTATCCCTCGACCCAGACACACGAAGACCACTAGACCTCATCGGAGGATTCCTCCCCCACCTTCGTCATTGCCCTCTATCTTGGGCCCGCATCCATCCACTTTAATAGGAGTGATTCCCACTCCCATCCTTCAAAGAGGCACATCGCCTCCATTACTCCCTCATCCCATCAGACATACATCTCATCCAAACCCTCGACCTATGCCTCTTTCACCTCCCAAACCAGCGTCATCAACCCCCACTGCAATAAAACATCCAGACCCGTTAGCAGGTTCATATGCCTTGCTCTTACGGCACTTATTGCAGTCCTCTCGTATCGACCTCCCGCCTCTTAGACAATATCAATCTCTCGGACCAAAACCCCCTTGGTTCGACCCCACTTGCATTTGTGCATATCATTGCATGCCTGGACACGACACGGAGCATTGTCATGCCCTCAAGGTCACCATTCGCCAATGTTTGGAGAATGACACCTCCCTTTTCAACCACATCATCAACAAACCTTCAACACCACTCCACTCATCAACTCTCGGATCAAGGCCATCTTGGTTCGATAACTCTACGTTCTGCCACTATCATCACACTCCGGGACATGACACCGAGCGTTGTTGCGCTCTTAAAGCTGTCATTCGTCACCACCGGAAAAAGGACACCCTTCTCACCAAGGATCCTCTTGACCACCTTTTAGACAAAACATCAACCCCGACCCATGCCTCTCCAACCTCACCACTTAAATCGGGATCCCCACGCCAGACTGTGGTCCCTTTGCCGCCTTTGACCCCCTTATTCGACATTAACACCGTCCATCTGACCACTAAACCTCAACCGACCTTAACCAATCTTTCAAACATTCTCCCTACCCACTGGGGGAACTCATCCTTCATCCAAACCTCGACCAACTTTTCAACCAAGTCTCTACCACATATCAATCACTCATCTCGACCAAGTGTCCATCGACCCAACCCCCAACCAATTATTCGACCAGTCTCAACCAAGCTTCAACCCAATATCAATCAACCAGACCTCTCGACCAAACATTCAACCTTTTTCAACCAACCAACGACAATGTCAACCAACTTCACATCCATCAATCAACACCTGACCAATCTGGAAAGAGGCAAAATGGGGCAAGTTTGCTCCTAATTGACTTGGACCTTAACATACAAGCATGACCCAGGGTCTTATTAGACCTTAAACCCCTTCTTTCTGTCTTGCATCTTCGACCTTTCTTCTGTTAGTCGAGTACTCGTCTACTTGACACGTAACTTGAGCTCATCCCTTGAGCACTCCTCGTCCTCTTAATCCTCATCCCTTTCAACCCTATTCCCCTTTAACAAGTCCTCTACAACCCTTTTAGGATGCATGGATGCTTTGTCCTAATAAAAGGGGCGTCTTTGAGCTTCTACAGTCTTGTCCGTGACTCTCATTTCTATCAATATATACAAATCAAGATGTCAAAACATATCCATGGTCACTAAATCAAGTCAAATCAAAAAGACAGACTGATCCCTCGAAGGAGAGCTGTACTATCATTGCTGTATTACTAGACTGATCCCTTGAAGGACAGCTAGGCCAACTTATCAAACATTATCAAGCAAAAATATAGACCACTCCCTCGAAGGATGGCTATGACTACTCTGGCAATAAACATCAACTTTTCTTAGAAGCTTCCCGCATTGATCAGCTTCGCAACATGACCATTACATCAAATGACATCTCTATGCAGGCTTCCCGCATTGATCAGTTTGCGCAAAAAAAAAAAAAAAAAACGAGTCACGAACATTGGCTTGTAGTTATCTCAGGGTCTCCTATAAAAGGGGCAAGGTTATTCCTGCTCTTAAATTGGCGTTACCCTATCTTCCTCCTATCACCTGCTCAAGGGACTTCGAGCTCACTTTAATGTCAAAGTGATTCGATTACCGCTCTAACACCATACTGGTCAATGACGTGATGCATGAACGGGGCTTTTGTTCTTATAACCCCTATCTATGCTTCCTTTTTGGTCCTTGTCAATGAAAGAGCGATTCGCCTTTCACCTTTTCTCTACACTTCGGTCACATTTAACCACATCAATTGTCGACTCATTTCTAACCCAGCCAACTTCAACATTTCCAACCCAGCGATTTTCACCATTTTCAACATGGCATCAGGCATCATCCTAGACCATTTCACATAGTTTCTATGGACACCAATACGCATGGAAACTACCGACCAGACCCAATTTATGTTAAGCATAAACCAATACTTGCTGAAGCATAAATAGACCTTTATTCATTTTTAGCCTACATCCATCGCGACTATGGAAACTTGCTAGAGATGAAAGACTCTCGACCAATTCTATAGAATACGCCATCTATAGCATCCTTTTATCCTCATCTTAGCCTCATCATTTCGACGCTTGACCACATCTCATCATCAACCAATCTTCTCATTTTGTCCGAACTACATTGGTCTGAGGCCCTATGACCAGGGCTATGTAGGCAGCACTCAGATACCACATCTTCTGAGGTTAGCTCGACCACCCCCGTTTGTTCGTCTCTATGATGGACAAACCTTCTCTTCTTTGACTCTTATCACACCCAACTTCATCAACTTTGACCAAGACCTTTGACCAAGACCTTTGACCAAGACCAATCATCGACTTTGACCAAGACCAATCATTCTCTTTGACCCTTCCTCCCTTTTCAGGAGAACTACATCGGCCTGAGGCCCTATCACCAGGGCTATGTAGGCAGCACTCAGTTGACATGGGGTCTTCTGGGGTTAGCTCAGCCGCATCCTTTCGTCCATCCATCCTCTTGACCCATGACCATTGGAGATCATGCGTATCTTCTTTGACCTTCTTCCAAGCCAATGTTGCCTTGGTTGTTTTTGCGTGTGTGCTACCTCACGGCTGGTTAGCAGAATTGTCTGCAGACTTTTTTTGACCCTTCGCAAGTATAGGATCGCAAGCCGGTTGATCCCTACTACTTGTGGCTTTTTCATGTTTCTGGGAGCACTTCCTGAGCCCTGGATACCTGGGATACGACGACCATTTGGAGCTTCAGCTTAGATTGAGTGACCCGATCAGCAGACGACTAAATGCTGGGGCCCGGTTACTTCAATTTTGGCACTCCCTGACCCTTGACCTGCGACACTTTTGACCTAACCATCTTGTGCAGTGGTATGCATGCAATCATGACTTTTGCATCGTTTTCACTCACTTTTTCATTTTTTTTCATCCACCTTTCATCAAATCAGCACCCGACATCAGGTTCCTTCCCTCAACTCCTACTTTGAGGGGGAATACCTCATCCATACTTCGAGGCAATCTCCATCATCCCTCACCTGGGGCAACCACTCCCTGTTTTTGTCTTGCAGTTCGTCCAAAACAACCAACAAGACAAAAAGGGGCAAATGTAGACACCTAAAAAGTGTCTAACCCTTGGTCCTTTCTCCCTCCTAGTCCTCCTTGGTCCCTAACCCACCTAAGTCTTATTAATTGGAAATAAACATCTATTTTTAATTGAATAAGGCCCCTTTTTCCCTCTCCTTGCCACCTCGCCACCCTAGGATACCCTCCTTGGATCCCCTTTATTCCCCACATGGCCATTTAATGCCTTAGACTTCCATTCCAACCTCTCTTCTCACCCATTTAACCCCCGTCGACCGTTTCATCCTCACATTCATTTGACTCGGCCGTTGGGAAACGGATGAAAGGCTATTTTTAGCCTTTCTCCAGCCTTTCAGCCGTCGACGTCGGTCAGCCTTCGGCCGACGTCGGCGATATTGCCGGCGTCGGCACCTTTCATAACGGCTTCTACACCGTTCTTTCTTCTCTCTGTTCTCTCTGGTTCCGCTTGGCTTTTCTTCACTTCTCTGCATTTCTCCTTGGCATCCCGACTCTTCAACCTTCGTATCAGACCCTTGTATCAGTCCTTCACTTGACCTCTCTCCCTCAGGTACACAGCAAGCTTTTGCAAGTGAACAACAGGGATTCTTCATCAGCAACAGGTTTCACATCCGGCAACATCAACAGCAAGATCAACACCTTCTTCAGCAGGGCACAGGTAAGTACTCTGTTTATTTGCTTTATGCTTTCTAGTTATCATGTTTTAAGCTGGATTCGGCTCTTCTACCCCCCACACTGTTAACCAAACCAGACAGACCAGGATTCCTATCTCCCTGATTGGTCTCCTTTATCTCTCTGTCCCTTTCTGTCCATTTGACTCCCCTGCATAGACCCCCTGACTGCCTCAAATCAGGCCCAGACCATCCACAGACCCATCCATCAGACTCAGACCCGTCCACAGACCACCCTTAAATAGACCACAGACCAAGACTCGACCAGAACCTGCCTAAAACCCCATCTAATCCTATTGCCCCGACCGACGTCGGTCATTACCCCAACCGACGTCGGCAGACTAACCGACGTCGGCAGACCCCACAACCGACGCCGGTAGGACCACCGACGCCGGCGACTGCAACCAGTTTGATAGCTTCTTCCAGGTAAGCCTTTGCTTCCTTTTCTCTTTCCGTTTGCTATTTATTTCAGTCCTTTTCAACATTCTATCTTTTTATCAGACTTATCTTTATCAAAACAGTGGGTTGACCTCCCTTAAGGAAGTTCTCATACTTCTGGGAACAGGCTTTCGCTTGGCAACCCACCATCTACCTATCTAACGCCTTTTCATCCAAGTTTTCTTCTTTGCAGGTGTCATTCCTCCACAGCCAAAGAGGAGTGCCCACAAGCGTCTGGATTTACGGTGTGCAATCTTTAGTCCAGGTACTTCCCAAGCCTCGTCCATTACTTCTTTTTAGTTTCTTCTCTCTCTTATGATCTGAAAAGCGAATTTGAGGTAGAAACAGTAGAACCCAAAAATAGTTTCATATGTAAAAGGATTAACTACTATAGATAGATATATATCTAATTGCTCACACAATACCATCATTCCCTATTGATTTTAAAAAATAAAATAAAAGTGTTTTCATAAACATTGTCCATACCCCAATATTATCCATTTATCCCTCAAAGTGATGTATAATTTAAACATGTCTATCAAAATGTCATATAATGTCTCAATTATTCCCCATAATAATGTAGAATATGTCTGAATCTACTCAATATGACCTATTTGAACCATATAATCTATTTCAAAATGTTAAATGTTTGTCTGTCATACCTTAAATCTATGAAACTATCCCCTTGTATGCCCATATTTTTGATATGACAAATGATGCCTATGAATCACTTATCCTGATATAGATAGTTATACACATAATTATATATATATATATATATATATATATATATATATATAATTATAGTCATATACACTACATAGATAAACATGATAAGATATCTTCTCATATAATTTTTTTAATCATTTAAGCATGTATGAAACATGTAATCCAAGGCAATGGGCATGAAAATGTCATTGTCAATTAGATATATAAATTAAGCACACAATGATAATAATTGTAGTAGATGCATGATATTTATCATGTAAATGTCACAAAAGGAAATATACATTATTTTAATCATGTCAAAAATATCATAGTAATAATCAACTTATTTCATAAAACATATATGTGACCACACACAAACTATCTTGATTAATAAGCACACAAGCATAAAAGGCATGGATAGACATAAAATAGCATGGACTAGAGGATCCTTTGAAAAAATTAGCATACAAGGTGACAAGACACATTTGGTTTACCTTATATATAACACATTAATGATCAATAAATTCTAAAAACATCAATATAAAATGTGCATGGATAAATAAATGTTATTCCACATAATCAATCAGTGTAACAATCTAGTATAACACAATATCCATAGGAAAAAACATTATATAAATTATGAATGAGATAAATTCACATAAAATTTTATAATATTATTAATATAAAACTATAAAAATATATTTCTTGAAAAATGTAAGAAGATTCCCCCACCATGGGCATGCCTCCAATGTAGAAAGGTCACCCATGGATGTGAGCAATGTTACACATCTGTATGTCCATGTATAATATTGTTTAACCATAAATTGTATTTGAATCCTAATAAGGGGTAGATAGGGTTAATAATATATAAATGAATAATCACATAGGTTATAAATAGATCTATAGCATACCAATTAATTATAAAACCTAGATAGAATATTTATTGACTTTATTTTGTTTAGATATGCTAAAAATTGAAAGTACAACTATGATAAATATTGAAATGACAAATAAATAGGATACTTATCTAGTTATAATACTAATATATATCTAGATCTAAAAAAGGTAGAAATCATACTAGAATAATATTCTAGAATAGTCACCAAATTCTAAATTAAGTTCCTTTGTAGCTACATACACTTGCATCAACTTAGAAAAATTACACCAATGATAGACTATATTTGAAACATAGGTGTATAGTATATAATAAATACTAACACTAGATTAAATTACCTAGATGATTCTAGGTTCATCATCACTTTCACTATGGTACATTTAGTTCAAGATCATGAACTGTCACTCCTTGTCAAATGATCAAAATCCTAGTTATTCATCTTCATATTGGTTATGAAAAAAATTGGTTAGTAGCAAAAAAGTGTCAAATTCCAAAAAATAATAATTTTTAAATGAGTACTACCTACATATATAATAGTTTTAATAGGTCCTTAGACTTATGTAGTTCTCCCCTATATATTGGCTTGTGTGTGTATCATGTAATGTGTGATAAGCAAGTACAATAGTTTCCTAACTTGTAACTAAGAAAATATGTCAATTTGGTACTCCTTTATTAATTTATACTTCTATATTTATTATACTTATGACTAATATGGAAATAGGATAAAATAGGTAAAATATTTGTTGACTAGAGTGCTTAATTGAATGTTCTTTTAGATGAATACTAGGTATGTTCTAGGTTAGGAATAAATGAAGATTGATTGTGCTTATATACCAATCCTAATGGGAAAATATCTCATGTTAAAGCACTTAGGCTGACCATTATGATATTTTTTATTTATTAAATCACTTTAGGTCATTAGACATCTACATCAGAACATGACACTTACATTGACACAGGTGATAGTTCAAGACATAAGTGTCCATAGAGTAGGAAAATATGTACATAATAAAAACATACATAAGCATAAGATAAACATGTTTAAATAATTATAGCTAAGATATAATTCCTCTATCATCAACATAAGACTAGTTAGATTAAGGGATAAGCCAAGGGGTACAAAAGAGAGTATATGCAAGAATTATAGAAGCAGGAAAGGTATAGAATTGAGAGGAGCAACCAAGGTCTATGTTTAAAAAGTGTACAAGCCTAAGGTGATATACAATTCATAAATATCATCTAAATTTATCCCCACATTTAATCTACTAATGAAATTACTATTTTAAAGGAAAAATAATTTGTAGCTTGGTATGTATAACAGTCTTGCCTTTACTTGAGTCTAACTTGAGTGCTTTGTTGATGACTGAATTGAAACCAAGAGCATGTTATAGTATATAATTAGTGAATACAATCTAAAATTAAAAGCATCTAAATTATTTAAATTGAAATATATCAAGCTTTAGGAGTAGATCTATGTATTGATGTAAGTATCTTGCCTTTTGTCAATTTCATTTGAAGGATGTATCATTATGAATCACTAAAATTGAGATTGGGATAGATATAAATATAAATATGGAAGGTGCATATATCTAAGGAGATAGAGAGAGAGAGAGATAGAGACATATAAGATATACATGCCCCAAAACTTGGAGAAAATGTTGATTTACACATATTAGTTGAGACTAGCTTAATCATGAAACCCATTCATACTTATAACCTAGTGAGTGTGAGTAAACCAAGTCAATTCACACTATCAAACTAGTGAAAACTAGAATTATAGAATCACATAAAACCTATAAAATTGGTAATATTTAGTGATTTAATCACCTCAACCATACCAAAAATTGAAAAAACTAATGAAGTATACTGGATCAATATGGTTCATAAAAGTCCAACTTGGTGGGTGGTGATAATCCTTGAAAGTGTCTAGAATATGAAACTAATTTGATTTTTCAATATTAGGCACACATTTTATATCATATGTGACTTATATATGTCTCATGTTGAGGCTATGTATAACAATGGTACCAGTGTATAATTATACCACAAATGTGTATATGAATCATATAAATGTTAATATGGCCAATCTGATAATTGTGTTAGTGTGGATAATGGTACCAATGAATGTAATTCTACCATAAATGTGTATTTGAATCATATAAATATGAATTTTATTGATATGATAATTATGTTAGTGTGGATAACATGTTTTCAAAACATGCTCCCACTATATATCTGAAATTAAAACTAGTGTAAGTGTGGAGAACATGTTTCCAAAACATGCCCCCAACATATATGGAGAAATTTGAAAACTAATATAAGTCCTAATGTGGAGGGAATATTTAAAAAACATGCCCCCACTATAATCTAGGTATGTTATATAATGATTAAGTGTGGAGAACATGTTTCCAAAACATGCCCCCACTGAATATGAGAGTGTGAACATGTGAAATCCATGAATACATGACATGCCATAAATGAATATGAAACTATGAATGTGTGTAATCCATGCCTTTGTGACATGTCCCCATTGATATGCCCCATTTGAGGTGATGGAAGAGTGTAAATTGGTATTTACCTCACCTCAAAATGATATTATAACATATAAATGTGAATGAACCATGTATCATATATGATAACTTGTCTAAGTAAATGTATCATTGAAGCACATAGAATATGATAACATCACGACTTAATATGTTTGAGAAATATCATGCAAATGTATATATAGTAACAATACAAGATCAAAAATCAACCAATCACACATACAAGTTCCTTATTAAGTAAGTCAATAGATAATGGTCCAAGGAGACCATAAACAATGAGCATGTTCAAATACCACAAAATCAAAGTGACATGACTTAGTCAAATGTACATAAAGTCATAAATGACATATTCAAATGTTAAAATACAACAAAAAGTGACATACTCAAATATAAAATATGCAAATGAAAGGAGGGATAAAAAAATGGAGCATATTCAAATTCTTTAAAAAGTAAGACAATAGCCAGGGTAAATTTTAGCGATGAATATTCATTAATTCATAAATATTCCAATTTTAGAATTTTGGTTTTGATGATTTTTTAGGGTTGGTATATTGGACTGGATCACCAAAAATTTAGGGATATAATTTTTTGGGGGGGTAAACTCACCAACCCTTTACAATAATATATAATATTACACTTCAATTCACCACATATATATAGTAGAACCCCTAGTTGATACCATCAAGCCAACAAGTAGAACCAAAACTAGAGGACCACAGGCTCAAATGACACTATTGAATGATAGATATGAATGTAAATGGAAAATGATAGAGTGAAAGGACACATTTGAATGGTAGAGCCAAATGACAGAACCAAATAATAGAGTTGAATGATAGAACCAAATAGTGGATCTAAATGACAGAGTTGAATGATAGAGCCAAATAATAAATCATAAAAATACATATGAATGCCAACAATGAATTATAGAGCCAAATGATAGAGCTAAATGGTAAAACCAAATGGTATATTTGAATGACAAATTAAAATAACATTGTCAGGATGGAGAATAAAAAACTAGAGCCAAATCCCTTCTACTAGGTGATAGTGTTAAATATGAGTATCAAACGATAGAGACAAAAAACATAGGCCATCATGGCATCTAGTGGGAAAGGTAAAAAAATAGGCTGATTATCAAGGAAATCATCCATATTATCTTATGTTAAAGAGCTAACCAAAAATTACACATAATCACAATGCATTCAAAATCTAGGTATTTATTATTTTTTTAGTTTGTCATAAATTTGACTTCAACTTTTTAATAATATTAAAATAATTTTAGATTCATAAATCCCCACTATTATCTCACCAAAAAGAATCAACCAGAATAACATATCATCCCCTAAAGATTTTTTTCATGATGACATGCCACCACTCGAAGATGCTCCTCTAGTTTTTGATGAAAATGAAAAGGATACTGAAGTGGTAGAAGAGATTTTTGTCTCTCACTAAACACAAAGTTTAGTTAAAACCTCCACTAAAAAATCTTTGTAAATGAAGAGAAGTAGATGGACAATTAGAAGATCCTTTAAGGTGAATGAGAAACAAAAATTTCTTTCATAGAACCTGTAGATCTTTAAAATGCTAATGATACTCCAACAGAATATAGATGTACAATATGTAGCTAGAAACTAGGAAAAGAACACATAATGCAATTAAAACTAGACACGATTGAGAAACATTGTCAAAAAGTATATGAAATAGTGAAGCACCTAGATGGAGTGATTACAAAAACACATATGTGGAAAATTTCAAAATAATGCATGTATGTAAGATATGCACATGAGTATGAAAATGATAAGAAACATCAAAATTATCTTATGGAGAAAGGGGAAAAATTTGAATAAAATTTTGGAAAAGTCAAGCTATCCCATCTAAAAGTGAAATACATATAGTTCTCTACTATATACCATATTCTAAAAAAGGGCAGACCTATTTCTAATTTTTTAGATTATAAGATTTTGTTTCAACATAATGGATTTTTGGATATTCCATAATCACATTGGTCACATAGTAGTGCTTGGAAAATGAAAAAATGTTTAGCATTAGTTTAGAAGGAATATTTAAAAAAAAATTAAAAATTAACTATTCATCTCACTATCCATTAATGAGGTCACAGTAATTGACAACATAACTTGGGTTTGCATTCATATGTAGGCTTTTGAGAACTATTCAAGGTAACCTCATTTATTATTAGTTCATAAAATGGTATAAAATTTTAATGCATAAAATATTCACAAAGTGGTTGTATCTAATTTTAAAGATAAAGTTGGAATGGATGATTATATAATAACTACGAAGCTGGTGTGTGTTGGCACTGTTGGTGCATTAGTTATGTAGGGGCATAGAAATGGTTTATGTGTTTGGCTACAAATTTTTTTTACCCCATATATGATTCTAATTCATTACATGGTTCATAGGATTTTTGCATATAAAATGGTTATCAAATTTTCTAATGTGGAAAAAGTGGAGGAGCTCATTCATGACCTACATGCTTATATGTCAGGTAGTCCAAAAATATTTTTAGAGTTCCAAAAATTTGAAATAGGAGTGATCGATGGTAATAAACTATTGAAATATGTTGATAAAAGGTGGATTTCTATGTATGAACCTTCATGCCAAATTTTTGAATAATATCCATCATTAGTAGGTTTTATGTATAAATATCATAGAGAAATTGACAAGGCAAAAGATTTATTGTACCATTTAATAGATTTGGAAACACTACTAAATTTACGTGGAACTCTTCCAGTGCTGAAGGAAATGAATTTTTTAATGAAACATGCTCAGGAGAGATCCATTTATATTGTGAACTTCATATAGTTGAGAAAATGAGTATGTCAATCTGTAGATATACTATACACTTCGAATGAAATGTTTTAAGGCCCTATTTTTAGCAATTGGAAATGTTTTATATATTTAAAGAACCCTGATAGTTATTTGAAGTTGAATATTAATGATAATCTTTGTGTCATTGTTAAAGGTAAGGAAATTTTGATGCACACATTTTAAAGACCTAATCTTGTGGGAGTTGAATTTGAAGAACTACTTGTAACACGTATTTTGTATGACATTGTTCTATCTCGAACCTAAATGAAACTAAGTAGATTTTCCAAAAACATATCTAAGGAGATAAAAGATCATTTTAAATGGGATGATTTATTGGAGGCCATGGCAGTTATGAATCCCATTTTCTAAAACATTAATAACAATCGAAAGATGATTATCAATTTATTTCACAAATACATGGATTGTGTTATAAAGAATTTTGGTAAATTTTTAGAGGTGAATGGAGTAGAAATAAAAGGTATTTTTGGAAAGGATTTACTAACATCCCATTCAACCCATTTTTGAATTACAATGTTTGAACAATATTATCTTCTAAGTAAACCAACAAAGACAGGTAATTACAATATTATGGAATTTTTTTTATCTTAGTAGTATACTATAGTAAAATCTAAGTGACTATTTCAGATTATATGAGCTTTGTCAAATAATGATTATAGGCTCAAGGGAATATGAAAGAGTATTCAGTGCATTATCATTCATAAAGTTAAAACTTTGAAATAGATTGGATAAAAATTTAGAAACCTATTTGAGATTATATGTTTCACGTCATGCAGTGGGTATGTTTCCTTATGAAATAACTATGGCACATGAAGTTCTCTAAATAAATTAAGAGGCATCAACAATACATCAACAAATCAAGAAGTTGTAAATAATGACACTAAATATATAACTAACATGGCAGATGCAAATGTCACTGCTAATGACCAGGTTTATGTAGGATTGTTTCAACTACCAGACTATTAGTTTTGAGTTTCTAAATTTCAATTTCATATAATTTTATAATTTGTTTCTAGTGACTACTATTCAATTTATTCATGTTTTACTTTATCTAATTGTTTGTAAGTAATTTTCACATGTTTATCATAAGATGCAATAACTATTATATGTTTTCAATTATTCAAAAACTATAATAGCTATGTCAATGCCAAATCACTTTCATGAGGATCTTTAAAATCTATGCAATTATTTAGAGTCCTTTACTTGTGACAAATCATGTTCTCATGCATTTAAATAGATTATGTAGAAATATGAAATACCCTTGTTTTTTACTAACAATCCTTAAAACTAGTTCTTCTCAGAATAAAGTTATCAAATAAAATATAACCTTTGAATCAAAAAATGATGAGTATGAATGACACTCATGCTGTATAGGATACTTGTTTCTTGATAAGAGTTTCCTAATTAGTTTTAATTTTTCATTATTTTACCCATACAAAGTTCAAATATTTGTATATACTTTACCTCTACTTTACATAAATTTTCATATGAATAAAATTGATTTCATGATTCCTGTTCTATAGTTCATGATCACAATCAATCATTCATCTTTTCAACTTTGATGAATCCTCATTATTACTGACTATCACAATAATATCTTCAACATAAACCTCTACCAAACATGAATGTGCCTTTATAATGGCCTTAAACATATCTTAAATCATTATTTACTAAAGAAACAACCCAAATATAATAAAGAAGAGATCTTCCACACAAAAGAACTCACTCTTTTATCATAAGATGCAATAATTTTTATACATTTTCTAAAATGAATTTTCTTATTCCTTGATAGCTGATGATTGGAAAAGACTAACATATTATGATTGTGTTAGGGGAAACACAATATAAAGGAATATATTGACATTAATCCATTTATATTGAGATATGAGTTTCACAAGTGCATCACAAATATCAAAATGGGGCCTAAAACATACAAGTTTACAACATCATAAAATTAAAATTAAAATTGAAATATGCGTGGTTCATCCAATAATTAAAACTCAATAAACTGATCAACGCATCTATAAACTTAAAATTTTCATTAAAAATATATTTTTTAATAAAAAACATTGTTTACAAATATATATAACAGATTGTCAACTAATCAACTACTTTCTCATTCACTTTTTGAGCTTCTTTCTCGACCATTTTTTTAGAAACTTTCTCCACCACTTTCTTCATTGATTTTTCAACCACAACATCCTTTATGACACTATTTTCCTTTAATATCCTTGCATTTTCAAGATCCACTACCATAGTATTAATACAATCAATATTTTACCTATATTCTTTTCTAGCATCTTCTAAAAAAAGTAGACTTAGATCAACAATTGTCTTCTACTTAAATAAGGCATCGAGATCCTGTCCTTATTTATTAATGATTTTTTGGAATGTTTTATTCTATTTATTCAATATAACAAGCTTCTCCTTGAATTGAATGATAGATACCAAAAAAATCATGCCTTTTTTAGATTCACTTTGAGGACCTCGGCTTCTTTTTTCAAGTTCTCATATTTTGCCTAAATTTTAAAATGAAATTTAATTAGATGTGAATAAAATTAAGAATGAATTTAAATTTGATAAAAATGAAGATACATTGCTAAATATTTTTCCTTCTCTGCATTTGTAATCACAACAAGGTTGGTGTCTTTTTCCCATTTATTATAATATGATTGGGCTTCTACATTCAAATTCTCTAACCTATTAAGCATAATAGGCAACACATTATCATTATAACTATTACCAATAATAACTAACCTATATTTAATTTTGGAAAACAAAGCATCAATCTTATTAGGTTTATGTTGCACCAATGCAAACAAATTTTCTCATTAGGAGTGGTTGTGATAACAGGAATATATTTCTTTTGTCAATGCCTTTGCTAAAAAATCCCACACATGTAAGTTTTTTAATTATAAATTACTCCCTCCTTAAGATTAGCAATAATATTATCTAATACCAAATTATTTAGTGGAAAAGATGTAATAGCATCATCAGATAGGACAACATTCTCTATTGGGGTGGGACTATCTGAACCATGTGAAGGTTCCTCCTAAGTAGTCACATGAACATATGTTTCTTCTCCTTAGATAAAATAATGTGGATTGAAAGAAGTGCCAACATCAACACGAATTTCAAACCCTAGATATTCCTCATTAAGTTTAATTTCTATCAAAGAAGTTAATCATTGTATACTCGATATACCTCTAACAGATAAAGAGGGGAATTGGGAACCTGATAATTTTAGTGTTGTGATTTGTTATAGACATTGTAGTGGTTTTAATGGAAGATCCTTTCCCCTTGAGTGAAATGAGTTTAGGGGTGGAGGTGGTAGCATAATGTTCCTCACAGTTAGAGGATGGCCTAAAAAATGTAAGTTATTTTATAAAATAAATAAATTTTAGAAACAAAGTTATATTCTAATTTGAAATTAAATGTTTATTTATTTTATTTGGAGATAGTATATCCTCCAATATATGAATCATATTACAAGTGATAGGGGTGTTTTGATCTAGTAAATTACACAAAATTTTTATCTAAAAAACTATAATAAAAAAACCAAAAACCAAAAAAAATGAAATATGCATTGTAAAATACCTTCCATAGAGGGTCGAGAAGGCACAATTAATGTTAATCTTGATTGTGGTGGTAGTTGTTCTACTATATTAATTCTTTCTAATTCAACTACAACAATAAAATAAATAACTAAAATAATGCACTTGATTCTTGAAAATTAAAATCTCATTTGAAAATTTAAATAACAAACTTGCATGCAGAGATGACACCAAAAATACTTGTGGATGTTTTTCAAATTGATAGGATTTCAAGGATTATTTTGTAGACTCTAAATCTATATATTATTCAACTACACGTTGTCATTTCAAGGTATATTATGTTTGTGAGGCATGAATTGTTTCTTGTAAGTTGTAACAAACAAAGTTCAAACATTTATTAATTTTTACCTTAGCAACCATTTAACAAACAAACAAATAATAAACCCTAAATCAAAAAAATGAACAAATAGACTAACCTCATACTCATCCATAGATAAAGCATTTATCATCATTTTTGGATCAATCTCAGTTGGACCCTATGTTTTTTGGAGATTAAATAAGGCCTCATAGTATAATGCTAGAATAAAATTTGAACAAGAAATATTGAAACTTGGTTTGGTAGAAGCACACTTTAATTAAAGCCTTATCTTAGTGGAAATAAAAGAGCACCAATCAAATATATATTTTAAAAGAGTACAAAAAATTTAAAATAATGCCTAATAGGGATTATCTATTGGTGTTCTCTAAAATACTATTCTAGCTTGAAAACATTGAATCATTGCTTGACAAAAAGGGTGATTAATGGCTTCGACCTAGAGGTCCCTCTTCTAATTATCTAAAATAAAATAGAGAATGAGGATTTTACATCACAGAAGTTGAATGTTGAATATAAAAACAAATTTATTAGTACATACCATTTCAATTGATGTGCAACCTAAAATGATTGGCCAAAAAATTCTTGTCTTCATCCATCACTATTGCTTTCAAACTCACTGGGGTTGTATTATGAAATGGAAGACCTATCATATTGTGAATATCTTCTGACAATATACCAAAGGAAATTATTTTGGATTGGACATTCAAATTGAATATCTTCTTATTAGGTTCACATGAATACATGAGAATTTTTAATAGCCTCATGTCTATGTCATACTAGGGAATGTAGAGTAGGCTAGTAAAGCTACATTCTTGAATCTAATCATTATAGGCATTTTATTCCTACATGAGCCTTAAATTTTTTGGGCTTAGGAAGTTCTTAAAAATGAATTTTCTTTTTGTAGATGTAAAGGGGGATGAGAAATCAATTCTACAGAATGTTAAAAATGAGGGTGAGGGTGAGTATTTATAGAGTTAGGGAGGTGAACAGGCAACTAGACTACAAACTGGACACATAGGTCACCTATCAGCATATCCCAATATCACTATCTAACACTACATGTTAAGCTCATTAATTTGGTCTAACCATCCAACACACTCATCTATCCCAGCCATTTAGCCCAGCTATCCAATGTAGTCATTTGGTCCAATCATCTAACCTAACCATCTACTGTAGCCATCTAACCAACTATTTGATACAACTATTCAACTTATTCATTTAATATAGCCATTCAGTTTAGTTATTTAGTCAAGACATTTGGTAATGCCATTTGACATAGTCATTTAGCTTAATCATTTGATCTGATTATTTAGTTTAGTCTACTCAACCATTTGTCCTTATCATTTAGCTCTACCATTTGGCTCAGTTATTTGACCAAGACATTCAAATCTATCATTCACCCTCTATCATTCATCCTAGTCATTTGGATTAGTCATTTAGTTCTATTATTCAACTCAATTGTTCTATTATATGGGGAAAAAACATTGATAGAAGATTCACCATCACCCATAGATGATTTTTCACACCAATGTACCAAATTTTCTTAGTTTTGATGAATATTTCCAAAAGGTTTTCCAATAGGGCCTCTTAAAATTAACCCTGACAATAGAAATTTAAGACATTCAAGGAAGTGCATAAATGAAAGAATAAAAAACCAACATAAACATATCATAGTAGTCCATGGATCCAATGTGTTAGTAAAAAAATTCAAGTACATAGCATATAAAGTACACTATATTAGATATAAGCATAGATAAATGTATGTGTAATTAAATATTATCTCAAACATGATAGTGAAAAGTAACCATAAAATGACATAACCTGTATGTGTCATGATAAAAAATGTGGATGTCCCCAAAGTCTTGGTGACATGAGAAAATGTAAGGGCTAACATCCATAAGTTCATAGATTATGTACCTATGTATGCATATATCACACTCAAATATAAGAATGAAACACATGTATATGTAGAAGTAATTAATATGCTATGCATCAATAAGAAACTAACATAGATTCTAAGAATCCAATAAAATATGTAGATGCTGAAAAAAAAATTGATTTTTGATTTTTTTGTTATTTTTTGAATATATGAAGAGACTAACATTTGATCTCATCCAATGGATACTCTTAGGTATATCCTCAATTGGTCATAGTGAAATAAATTAGTGGTACTAAAAATTAACATGCATAGGTACAATATATATGATTTTAGTATCTATGATTCCCTATGTATGTATAATTGGTGTATGTGGCCATGAAGAAACAATAGGAGTAATAGGTTTTTTTGAACCCATCATTGAGTTTTCTATTGTTTATTTGGATTATAAGTAATAGGAACATGTGTAGGTGCTCTAGATATATGAATATGATGTGTAGTAGATGATGATTCCATATAATCCATTGTATATCTCTGATGCAAAGGTTTTTCAAGTATTGACTACCTAATAAATGGGATTGCTTATTTTTTACCCTTTTTCAGTGGATTAGCCTTTTTATGATTAATAATTAATTATATATGCATAAATTTATCTTTTTTAAGAGTATTATCACATGTAACTCCAAAAAATGCATTTATTTGATTGTCATGAATGTATTTGACACACCCATGCACTTTAGAAGTTATTGCTCAAAGAGTATGTATCCAAGGGCATCCCGATAACATATAAAATTCATCCATTGAGGGCATAAATAAAATATTACTTACCATATGTGTAGGTCATCAATAAGGCCTAGATCTTATGCTTCAAGGTAAAACATCTATTTTTAAAATACCTTAGTTTTTTTTATAATCAAAATAATCATTCGCATCATATCCTTTAGGTAGAGATTGAATCATATCAACTTATATAGGATGAGGTAGATATATAATATATTACTACATTAACCATGTGATTAATGAAGTTAGATACTCAGGTAAGAGTGATAGCTATCTCCTCGATGCATTAGATAAAACAAACAGATTAGGCTACTATGAAATTGCATGAACCATAGTGGTTGTTTCATTTTTAAGCTTAGGAGGTTTTACCTTGTAGTTTGGTTTAATTGTAAACTTAGTTTTTGATGTAGATATATATGGTTTTTTTTCTACATAATTAATATTATTTAATGAAATAAGCTTCATTTCATAGTCCTAGACAACATGGCATAAGTCATAAAAATATTTGAACTTTTTGAAAATAATGAAATCGTGTAAAGGATCAACAAAATTTTTATTGAATATGTCTTGAAGTTATTTATCTTCCATAGGATTTATCATTTTAACTAACATTGTCTTGTACCTCAAGACTTATTAATTTATAGGTTCATTAGTTCCTTTTTTATTTTTTTATTTGGTCATAAGAAACTTTTTTATGAAATATTAATGGAAAAGTGTGCCAAAAATTGATATGTGAGAGGTTTAAATGATTTCACAAATTGGAGAGGTATATCATATAACCACCTTAAAACATAGTCCTTAAGGCTCCTTGAAAATAATTTGGTCAAAATTTTATCATTGGATGCATAATAAAGTCATGCCACATAGAATTATTGAAGAGTTACTCAGGATCACCCTTGCCATCATAAAATTTTAATTTAGGTGAAACAAAACCAGTTGCTAATGGGTGCAAATATATCTAAGGTGAAATTGGATTATGAAACACATATTTTGAATCAATGGTATGAGGATAATTTAAATAATTTTTCTCAATATTGGTAACTTTGTTTTCTAAGTTATTTATAACTTGGAGGTGTGTTTGATTTATAGACCCATTAAGATTTAAATTTGGAATCTGAGTAGTCATAAAAGGAGATGTAAATATGGTAGATATATGAATTTAAATTGGTATCTAAGTTGAATAATTTTTATCCCCATGGTATATGTAATAATAACATTTTGTTACTTAGGGAAAACTAGTATGAAAATGCAACCTTCACTCCCACTAGATGTAGGAATCGATTACATATCCAAGGAGATAGATTTTTTGGTTATGCCTTTTAATGTTTTAGTTTTTGTAGTCATTAAAATTAACCATTTATGCCTTGTATATCCACTTGAGGTCACTTTACCTTTATTATATCACTTTACCCATATTAGGTTCCCTTTTGATCCACTTTTAGTCACATGGTAGTCACAAATAATGCCTAAGCCTAAAGAACACTGCATGAGACCCATAATGGCACAATCCCTTAATGATTTAGGTCCCTACACCCTCTAAAAAATATTTTTCATATCCCTAAGAGGATTAGGGTCAGCCTAAGACTATTCTTAAGTCACCATCCTAAGTAATTTTTATTAGAACACTATATAAAAATTAATTTCACACTCTTACACTCTAAGTGGACATTATCATAGAGAAGCACACAAAAGTACTAGTTGATATTGAGAGAAATATCCCAATTATTCCAATATTGTATTGATTCAGCCCATATATTAAATAAACCATACTTAGCATAGGTATCCATATGTAAAGTGTCCTATAATTCATCCTCTCATACAATCACACTCATGAATTCTAGCATTCACATACATTCACACCTATCGCATAAGTGGGAGAACTCCATCAATATTGTTATCCCTCCTCAAAGTATTGGTGTGTAGGAAGTATGCACACATATGGGTGTGGATCACACATCCAAAAAATCATATCCACTAACCCATTTTTCTCATCATGTTCATTTAAACCCTTATTGTCATATAAACCTAGAGTTTTCAAATGAAAATAGAGCTATAGGAAAAAGTATAGATTACATAGACTTGAAATTTAAACCATAGCTAGAATAGGGCCTGATATACAAAACCCAGAAATAGTTTTTCAATATTATAAGTGGGATTATAATTCAATACCTTATAATATAATTCACCTTGTTATTTTTTGGCTAACCATGTTATTATTTAGGGCTATTTCTAACACCTAGATATGGTTTTTGATAGTCATCCCAATCACACCTCTAATTTGTAGGTGTAATAACATCCATCTCAATAATTTTCTATTTTTAGAATACCTTATAGTTACAATATTTTCAAAATCAACATTCTTAATTATTAATATATTTATCCTCTAATTTTATGAAGTCTTTTATCTACTTAGGGTTTTATATTAATTCCAAAAATAGTTAAATCACTTGGTGAACTTGACTTAATTTAAATAGTACAAAAACCCTAGCCCTAGATGCTATTAGGGTTTATATCCTTTTTTTTTTAAATTTTAAGTGGTTATGTTAAGGTTTTTATACCTAATATTTTTTACCCTAGCAGCCCTCTTCTACGTTGTACTGCCAAATTTCATGGATAAAGAATATTTTTTCTCTCTTCCTCATCTACAAAAGAGTGATAACTACTTTCCCTCTAACTAGGTCCATGATATCACTCTTCCAAGAGGTGAGGCATCCTATAATAATGTTCCAAATGTCTATACTTAGCCTATACATCCTTCAAACCCTTACCTACCTATATATCTTATTCAAGATGTGTGCTTACATGTTCAATCAGAAGTAACTAAGGTTTGCACTTGTGAGACTCTAAGGGATGAAATTATCAATATGAGAAAGGTAATTTAAGAATTAAAAAATAATAATCATCTATTATATGAAAATATTAGAATATTAAAAAAAAATATTACAAGATAAAATCCTTCAAGGCACACTAGTGTTAATAATGTATATACATATTCACCTAGTCAATTTGTGGCAAACAATTTTACATATCAAAATAAGAAATCACAATAAAGTGCATATAAAATTAGTTATTTGAAAAATTATTCAAATATTAAATAAAATTTAAAGTGATATTTTAAGGCAAATTATTAAATTTAATTTGATCAACCTACCTCATTTACATCTAGTGAGGAGATCTAGATGCTATTGTGAATACCAACGAATTCATGGTCATCACACAGTTTATGTTTGGCATTATATATATATATATATATATATATATATTATAATGAAGACCCCATACAAGATAAATCAGATAAGCAATCCATAGTGATAAATGAACATATTTAACAAGGGTCAAGCTCAGAAATAATATAAAAGTGTTTACCAAATCATAACTCAGAATAATAAAAGGTCCACAAAGAAAAATTAGAGAAATAAATAATATATAAAGTAGTTGATAATGTTGGTCAACAAGGTTTGATAATTATGAAACATACTAAGTAAAATCATTCACAGGTATATTTTATCAGGGTAAAAGATCTAGATACAAAGGTAATGTTCCAAATAAAGCAAGAACTTAAGTTACACATTTAGAAACAAGTTAAGAAAACAACCATTCTCAAAATAGGGTTTCTAATAACAAATTATTCAAAGTAAGAAATACATACAAAAGATACATATTAAAATGTCAATTTAAATTGGGAAACTATAATCCCTATCTTATATCTTAATCTTTTTATTAAAACAACTTATGTAGATGGAAATAAATACACAAATATTAATATTATGGATTATCAACCAATCAAATTTTGTTCACTATCATTTCTTTGTTCTCTTGGAAAGGACTCTACACATATAAATACAATACATGATTCTATCTCATGCTTTGGGTCACTTCAATTAAAATTTTCCTTTGATTCAAAGGAATGTTATATCCTCGCTTGAGTTATGTCACAATCATGTGTTTACAATGTTGTCCTTGAAAGTTCATGGTTAATAACAATAGGAGTAACACTTGATAAAAAGAAAGTTTGCATATAATTTTCAAATGAGAGTGAAATTATTACATTTTTTTATAAAGGATATAGTTTCTTCCCAAAAAGAGAAAAAATCAAGCTTTACCTATAATGGATACAATTTTAGATGGCAAGATCACAAATAATAAACCAGACAATGATAATCAAGATGAAGATAATGTCTGGAATAACACAAAATGTTATGGTAAAAATCATTCAAAAAGTTAATGTTCCACCTATGATATATAGAGGAATCCCATCAATGACATCTTGGGATTCTAACACCATTCCTTACCAGCACATAAATTCTTATCCATAACACTCTCCTTGTACATAGTTTCATCCATTCCTAGTTTATTCATACATAGTTTCTTTTATCTTTCTCCTTGTATATAATTTTATTTTTTATGTTGCTTGTACACAACTTGTAATAAAAAAACACAAAAATAATATAATATGTTAAAAAATATAAAACCATTCAAATATTTGATCAAAAAATAATTTTTTTTAGATTTTATACATTTCTATGTTTACATTCCTCCTATTTTCTTGGTACTACATAGGCTATATATGCTAGTATAGTTGGTTTTATCATACATACATGATTCTCTTATTCCTTTTGAGTTTTAATAGATTACTATAGGACTCAGGTCCTCTACATAGATCTAGATTTGCTACTATCTACCCATTTTAGGGAACATACACATATACACAGATTGAATATTAACATATCAACCCCATTGGGGGCATCATACACATAGCTTGTGATTTACTAGGTTATATATTTATATACTTTATATCCTATATTTATCATTGATTATATCTTGATATTGATCATCCTATACTATAGTAATTTTTTGCTAACTGTTATTACTATAGACTTCATTTATGTACATATTTACTCTTATACATATTTGTACGACATGCTTATGCACACTTTTATTTATTGATTTACAGGTTTAGATTTGATTGTGTATCTTTGATTCTAAATATACTCAAGGGCATTTTAATATGCCATTATTTTATGTATCTAA
The DNA here is from genome assembly GCA_037957365.1 of Torreya grandis. Taxonomy (NCBI): domain Eukaryota; kingdom Viridiplantae; phylum Streptophyta; class Pinopsida; order Cupressales; family Taxaceae; genus Torreya; species Torreya grandis. Next base: position 1,308,230 of record JARHVA010002258.1, on the reverse strand, counting down.
GACAAATCCATTAATTTTGTGTATCCTTTGGACATGTGCCTATGTCTTTGTGTGTTGTTCTTCATTGTGTATGTGGAAATTTAAGCATGTCCTTACATGTGGATCTAAGACAACCTTGCTTGATCTTTGTGTATGTGGACATTTAAACATGCCTTTGTATTTTTTTCCTTTCTCAAATATAATGACATGTCACTTGTATTGTGGCCCCTTGGCCTACTTTGCATGCCTCATATGTTTTTATGTGTGATTTTATGTATGTATCATGGCCATGAAAATTATCTCTTACTTGTTACATTCACATCTAGTTTATGAATCCATGAGGGACCTCATGCATCTCCCCTTCCTCTTTGAGTGTCTTGATGGACATCATGCCCCATCCCCCCAGGTAGTTTACTTAGATTATATTCATATTTTTTGTTCATATAAATGATTAAATTTTTATATTTATATGGATAACCTTGTGAATGATATATCTAATAGAAATCATACATTTCCAATTTATGCTCAAGTTATTTACATTTCAATGTCATGTATACATATTATATTAGATTATCATGTAAATATAAAATATTTTTAGTCTAACACACAAGATGCATATATTTTATTTTGAGGATGATTATTACAGAGGTTCAATAGCTCCCCTCAAAGAGGGGGCATTAAAAAGGGTTTATCATAGAGACTAGGCCATCTTAATGTACCAAGAACATATTCTTTTACATGTCGACACATATTACAAAGCTTAGACTTAGGAAAATATAGTGAAACATAGTCACAGCCAAATTAGTCTTAGATTTTCTCAAAAACAACCCATTTAATCAATAACATAGTACAATGGTCTATGGAAAATGGTAAAACACTAATATCTATTAGCCCCCAAAAAAGAAAATTCTAGAAATGTCAAAAATTTATAGAAGGTATAGTTTAGAATTACATAGTCTCAATCATCGATTATCAGATATGCTTAGGATATATTTAGTTTTTACATAGAATTACATAGGTTTGATCAGATTGGGGGAATCATGTATGGAATTATCAATCCTATTTTAGTTTAATATATGTACAAACATAGATTACTATGATTTAGACTAGAATCCATATGCATAAATATTAGAATTAGGGGCATGTGTGCAACACATTATTTCTATATGCTCCATTTAACACCAATTATCTTAGATAGAGTTAAAAATCCATGACATTCTCCATGTTATTTATCTCAACCACCATATACACCAATTTTAACTAGGTTTACACTATATTGATGCCTCATTCCATCCATAGTGGTTGGCATTCTTGAGTGGTCTAGAGTCATATTACATTCATAAGTGTTTGAGTGGCCCTTGATTTGTTTTACATATCATAATTATAAAATTTCCTAGATCAATATTATATATTTTAAGTTACATAATTAAACTTTAGCCTTATATGTATGTAATACACATCAATAGGCAATGATGGAGTCATATCCTATTTGAGTTTCTGAGCCACCTAAAATAAGAGGGTTGGACAAACCATCAATCTAATCCAAGTTATTCATAGATTATGATACACAAAATAGGGGTGGGACATGATGGAGTGAAGGCCATATTGAGTTATTAATCCACACACAGATGAGGATAAGGTAAGACATCAGCCCAGTCTAAGCTATTTACTATTTGATCACCAGCTATACACACATGATTTCACTAGGTTTTTACATTGGTTCATGTACCTATTGAAGTGTATTGATTCCACTTCTCTCACATACATTTACTTAGTTTTAATGTTGATTTCAATATTTATTAATTAAATACTAATTTATATATGTTTCACTTTTGAGACACATAATGGAGCATATTTTATAGGCTCAAACCCACATTCACATGCTTCACCTCATAGGTAAGTCCAGGTACATTTATATTTCCTTTATCCTAGTCATTTCACTTTGTTTCATCTCTTGAATAAAATGGGGGGAAATTTAGTTATTAAAATTAACCATTTATGCCTTAGATGTCCACTTGAGTTAAATTTACTCTTAGTTTATCACTTGACTCATTTTAAGGGCTCATTCAATCCCTTTTTATCACATGACAGTCACAAATATCACCTAGGCCTATAAAACACCACATGAGACCCATAATGGCACAATCCCTTAATGAGTTAGGTCTCTAAGCCCTCCTAAAAGTAATTTTTCACCTCCCTAAGAGGATTAAGGTTGGCATATACCTATTCTTAAGTGACCCTCACAAGTCATTTTTATTAAAATACTATATAAACACTAATTTCACACTCGTACACTCTAAGTGGACATTATCATAGAGAGGCACACAAAATTAACACTTCATATTGAGGGAAAGTACCCAATTCTTATAACATTATATTGATTTAGACCATATATTCAATAATATATCCCTAGTGCATGTATCTAGATCTCAAGTTGCCTCCAAGACATCCTCTCATACTTTCACACATGCATTCTAGCATTCATATACATTCACACATATCACATAAGAAAGAGAACTACATCAAGCTTTATCCCTCCTCAAAGTATTGGTATATAGGTAGCATACACACACAAGGGTATGAATCACACATCTAGCACATCAGACCCACTAACCCATTTTTCTCATGGCATTCATTCAAACCCTTATAAGCATAAAATCCTAGATTTTTAGAGGAAAATATAGCTATAGGAAAAATTATTGATCACATAGACTTGAAATTAAAACCACAAATGGAATTGGACCTAATCTAATAAACCCATAAATCATTTACAAATATTCTAAGTGGGACTATAATGTAATACCTTAGACTATAGTATAATGTGTTATTGTTTAACTAATCTCACTATTGTCTAGAGTTGTTTCTAACACCTGGATTTGGTTTTTGATAGTCAACCCAATCAAATATCTAATTTTTACGTGTCAAAACATCTGTCTCAATCATTTTTCAAGATAAGTATTATTTTTCCTAATTGTTTACTATTTTTAAAATACCTTCCAGTTAGATTAGTAGAAAAATCAACATGTTTAATTATTTTTATATTTATCCTCTTATTTTATGTAGCCTTTTATCTAATTAGGATTTTATATTAATTCCCAAAATAGTTAAATTAGTTTCTATTTTAACCTTCTAGGACTTAGTGTTTGTAAATCCTATATTTGTTAAAGAGTTGAGTAGACTAAATGAAGGTAATAATATGAAATAAATTTAACAACTGATTTGTTATAGAATTTACTAACTTTGAACTTTCTAAAAATAATAATAAATAATGCATGTAAGAACTTAGCTAGAAAGTAACTAAGATAGATGATCTAGAGGCTAGAAATTGAGGTAGAAGTTGGTTTTAGTTTTAAAAATAGGATCCTAGTGTCATAACCCTTCCTGGATAGTAAAAACCTAATTGGATAGAAACACCATTATTATAAATGTGGTAGTAGTGTCCTTATATAGTGTCTTTTATGCAGGAGTACCTTTAAATTCTAGGTGCACCTGTGTCTAAATATATGAGCTATGTTCTTACATGCATGAGTTTTAAAACCATTTATATTTTTTGTTTTAACTAAATTTATAATCAAACCCTAATCCTCCATTTAGATAGTGTATCTGGTTGATACAAGCTAAAACATGTATTTTTTTACTGCGGTAGGTTGGACATCTTTGACACCCTATTGTGATAAGAGTTGCCTATATACCAATACTCTAAGGAAGTATCAGGCTTAGTTTACTTCTCCCCACCTAAGTGTTGGTAAAAGTGCAAGTGAATCTAGTATGATAGTGGAATTGAGTTCCTTAAATGTGTTTAAGACTAGAAATGTAAGTAATTTGAGATTAGAAATGTTGTATATGATAGTATGTGGAAGCAGGGAATAATAAAGATTGATAACCCTAATTATGCACATCTTGTTCTTAGTTTGAATATGTATTATGCATCTAATTTCCATCTAGTATTAAGAGGGCTAAAAGTCATGTTTATATACAATTTTGATGCCTATGTGGGTGTTTTATTATTTTTGAAATATTGGAGTTATATTCCTAAATAATAAAGGGTTTGAGAAATGTAAATAAATAAATAAATATGCTTTTATTAACCTACTTATTTGTGTAAATAATTTGTATTTTTGCCTTTTATAAATATAGTAGGAGTGAGAGAGATTAAAACTTAGCTTATTCCAGTTGATCTGGACTAAGACCAGGTCTAGTACTGGAGGATTAGGACTGAAAAATAGTTAGAAATATGTCTCTAACTTCATTTCTTGGTTGGATGGGAGCACCAAAAATAGAACACCCTACAATCTGGCACTGTAGTCCTATTTTAGCACTATTTTCCTAAGGATGAAAGCTTTCTAGGTTTAGTTTGAAATGCCTGTGTTACACTTTCACTAAAATTTTAGGGTTAGGGATAACACAGAGCTCATTATGTTCCTATTTTAATCTTCAAAACTCTTAAGAGCTCTTGGTGCCTAAAATTGAATATAAACTTGGGAAAGAGAGAGAAGGGGTTAGTGTGTAAAGGATACACTGGATGCACTTCACACCCCATGTGTGGGCATGTTACTTACATACTAATACTCTGTAGAGGCATCAAGATAATGTATTTATCCCATTAAAGTGTTTGGTATAATTTGTGTATGATCAATACAACTAGAATGTATAATTAGATGTGCTTTAGTTAACTAGGGACTAATAAAATGACTTGAGTAGGCTTTGAATAATATTGGAAAGTCATATGTGAAGAATAGGGAAGAGTGCTCAAGTGTACTTATATTCTTGCATCTATCTTGTAAATGAGTGCCAAACCTTCTAAATAGAATTATAATGGACTTTTATAGGGAAATAGATGATCATGGGTCAAATTAATTCATGTTAGGCTATCAAGGGAAAAGATAAGGAACCAAAATAATCTAACCATTGAAGGCCAAATTAAACTTGGATAATAGTGCCAAAAATAGGACACCCTAGGTTCCATTACCCCTATCCTATATGAGCACTATTATCTGGAGGTAAAAATACCTAAGGGGATGGATCCATGCTCAAAAGGGTTTCTTGAGTCTAAAAAAGTGAAGTCCAAAAAGCTTTGGATGAGTGGGAATCGGTGAAAGAAGTAGCCTAGAAGGGTTGTGTGAGCCAATAGGAGGACCTATGTATTAGGTGTATTATCCATACTTAAGTTGTACAATTTTTCATTTTATATGACTACATTTGCCCCCCCTTAATCTAGTGATGTAGTAAAGCAAAATACTAGGATAAATTAAAATAATAAGCATACCTAAACTTACATATAAGTGTGAAGCTCTTGAAGATGTGTGATGGTAGATGTTTATAGATAGAACATATTTTGAATTATGAATCTATTATGAAAACATAAAGAAGATTAGTTCTTACTAGATGCACTATATCTAAACTAAGAACATATAAGATCTGAGTAAGAAGAAGAGAAAGGAATGAATACACCTCACTAGGTATGTGAACCAATACAAAATCTGTTGTGATGTTGGAATGTGCTAGATGATGTTGAGTGTGTGTTGAATCAAGAGGAATATCATGAATGGAGATGAGTGCTCAATTTTATAGAAAGTGTCTCAATAATGCAAAGGTTTTCCCTCTAGCTTCATCATTTCCAATTATGTGAAGCTAAAAAATCATGCATGTGTTAATTGATGTCTAGATTGTGTCCAATCCCTCTAAATAGGTGGCTCAAGAATATAAAGGCTAGCTAGACCTTTGGATCCATCATTGCCCCATGAAGTGAAGCTATGAAGTAATACTAGTATAGAATATATGTCATATGATATGGCTCATGGATACCATGGATGTGTTAAAAATATGACAATGTGGCATGGATAGCTTGAATGCGTGTTGGAAACTAGGCCACTCTTGGCCATTTCAAAATATGGGGGTTGGAATTGTATGAAAGCCTCTTTGAAATTGATGCAAATGCTTATGTGAAATCTAAATTAGGAACTCAGGTACTCAAAAATCTAAAATTATATGAAAATTTAACTAAAATTTGATTCCAACCACTTGCAAATGGATTAAGGCACACAACTATTGAGAATGCCTATAATAAACTGAACTTAGAAAGAAAAGAAAATCAATGTGTCATGCACATTACCCTCAATCACTGATGTCTAGAACATGGATTATGATATGGAAGTTATAAAAATAATTAATATAAATTAAAATTAAGAACTATCATGTCATGCATGATAACCCCCCTTTATTTGGATTCTTTGAGAAAACTATACTGAAATTATTGATTATGACTAATTCAGAAGTGCAAAAACTATCCCTAAATTGAATTTTTTGCCTATTTTTGGAAACCCTAAGTGTTTTCCTAATTATATAGGAGCACCAAAATGTGGACACCCATATTTTTGGCACTACTATCCATTTATGGCACTATTATCTGATGTGAAAATTGATTATTGATTTGAAACTGTCACTATTTTTTTGGTCTAGTTTGACCAATTTGACCTCTAGATTTTGTATTGAGTGTTGTGAATGCTTCTATTTTAACTGTTAGGAGTTTTGGTCGATATGATAAACCCTTATTTAATTCACCCTCTTTTTAGGGTAGGAATGATGAACCTACCATGACTACCCTTATAATAAAAGGAGCCCTGTAAGTGTGCTAAGTTGTATAGATGCAATATATAGCATTGATATTGGACAAAATATATCTAGATATAGTAATGATTGTATTGAGATATTGTTAGATCAATAAGGGTATGCCTAGATAGATATAATAATGTGAAATCATGCACATGATACTGAAATAGACTGTTAATGTTAGATATTAGTTATTAGTTGTTATTAAGCATGGAGAGATGGATCATGATGTCCATCATGGAATCCAAGAAGCAAGATAAATACATGCTTGGAATCATGGAATTGCACATAGTGAGGATTAAATAAGAAAATAAGCATATAAATCAAGAATCAAGAATCATACAAGGGTGGCCAAGGGGCCACACAAATAAGGGATATGGACACATGTCACTCAAATTAGAAGACAAGCATGAAAGGCATAATCAAATGACACATACACATATAAGTGAAAGAATAAAAATTGGCACAAAGGCCACAAACACATGAAAGAGTACAAATAAAGGACATTTATATATGTCTTAAGGCACACACATGAATAGAATTAAAGGAAATTAGTAGATGTCCTAAGGCACAAATAGAAGACAATCAAGAACTGGAAAGTACAATCACACAGGTTATGCTAAGCAAAGAATGAAAGTAAAAGTAATTATTGGAAGATACAAACACATCTAACTAATCAAATCAAATGTCAAAGTATGTAAAACATGTGTAGTACAAGAATAGGTATATGTAAGAAATACACAAGTGTTAGGTACTAGTGAAATGTCAATGTAGTAATCTATGTAAAGTATAGAGCAATGTATATCAACATGATAACTCAGAGTGTGTAATATAGGAATGACATAACCTGGATGGTGTAGTCATGTAGAAAATGCCCCTAGTGGTGTGTATATTGATGTATGTCTTAAACATAGAAGTAATAATGCCCCCTTAATGGGTAGAATGAAGTAATCAAATAGTTGGATGTCATTAAACACACTCAAAGAAGATCAAGTGAAGTAGGTAATGTAGATAAATCAACATATAATATGAAACAACTGTAAATCCTAGTATGATAGTAGTAATGTAAACATGGATGATGCATATAATAAAAAAAAATTGGTGATTTTTATATATTTGAATGTTTTTATGTTTTTGAAGTGTTATATTGTTTTTGTATTTTTAAAAATATTTGAACTATGTACAATCAAGTAGGAGATAATATGTATAATAAATATTGGAAAGAAATGATACTATCTAATGAGCCTCAAATGAGACTCCCTATCATGGTGTTCTGTATCAAATAATGGGATCATGCATGATCATGAGGCATGATGGAGTGTCTAAGATTATGCATCTAAAATCTATGTACATTTTAACTGATATAAAATCTATGGAGTAGAAAAAAAATGTGGGGTCCCCTTATGAATTTGAAAAGTGGATGAAAATATAGGGCTCTTAGGGACCCATCTAAGAGTAGGAGAAAAACTCTATGAATAGGTGATCTCTATGTAGATATATGAGACTATAATGTAACTACTATAGGTGTAAAAATTATAGTTAGAAGTTGTCTAGAATCTTGAAACGATGGGGGTGTATGAACCCTTTATATTGGAGATGGATGTTGTAACTATGGCTAGATTAGAAATGGAAGCTGTACTGAAATTAGAGGAGAAGCTAAAACTAGTGGAAGAACTAGAGCTGGTGACTAAAAGCTGGTAGATGGCTCTAAAGTAGGGAGTGGTGACTCATAAAGAACTTTGCCAACTATAATAACCTGACTAACATGAATGAATTTCACACATCTATGAATTTTAGAAGGTACTACCTTGAGTTTTTGAATCCATGGTCAACCAAGTAATATGTCAAAAACTCATGTACTAAGAACTATAGTGAATGGTGTGACCACATGTGTAGGACCAACCTGTAATGGAAGTACTATCTTGACCAATGAACTCTATATATACCCACTAAAACCATTGATAACTATGTCTATCAAAGTGATATCCTACTTTGAATAACCTAAATGCTGTATAAATGTGAAAGAGCACATGTTAAGACTAGAACCGTTGTCAATGAGTACACTGTGAATAGGTTGATTCTAAATATGTGTTGTGATAAATAGTGCATTGTAACTTATATTATCCTTGAAAATATCATGATATAAAACTGATATTGAAGGCTTGGATAGAACCCTAGACTCATAAACCCCTATTATACCACTTAAAAGATTTAATTCCACTGAAGGTTCCTGGTATGTATGGTGGATACCTGATGTGTTCCCTTGCTCTTGTTTAGAATGTTGTGGAAATGGATTTAAAAAAAATTTAAAGATTTATCTTGTGTTGATTTTGCCTTTGGAGGATCAACTAAAGTACCCAAATCAAGTAGATTATCATCAATAAAATCTTATATCTTATGTCACAAACTAATGTATCTATTTGTTCTATGCCCTGGTACCCTATGAAAATTGTAGAATGTATGTTGATCATATCCTTATGGAATAGGCTTTACTAGATCTACTTCTTGAATAGGAGGGAGAGTGATGAGTTTGCATTATAATAACTACTATAAAACCCTAGATGAAAGAATTGGTAGATTCATAAATGCCTCATGAGGAGGTACCGATAGAGCCATACGTTGAGGGGCCTCAAGAGCCACATTAACTATTGGTTGATTCTGATTCTTATTATCATTGATTTTGACCTTGTATGTGACTTTATTATTATTCTTATTATTTTTATATGGGATACTTGAATACTTAATTTTTCCCATTGAAATTAGCTTGACTTGTCTTCCTTTGAGTGTATGACACAATTTAGTGAAGGAAGGGAATCTTTTGAATAAATAGATTCATTTAGTGGTTGTAGAAAGATCTATTTGAAGATGTCCTATAGCTTTTGATCAACTATGGGGCTAGTTAAGTTAGCCAAAATAGTATTATATCTATGAAAATAATCCAGGAGAGGTTTATTTGGCCTTTGTTTATATTGTGTAATCTACGCATATGAGACCCTATCACCAATCTTGATACTAAAATGTTCTAGGAATATATCTACTAAAGGATTGAGTGTTGTGATTGACTAATTTAGTAGACTATAAAACCATTGTAAGGCATAATTCTTTAGGCTCAATGGAAATTTTTTGGTAAGTATTCAGTCGTTGGGTACATAATCCAATCATGGTGCATGAAAATCTCTCAAATGTGTCTCTAGATCACCCTTTCCATCATAAAGATTAATCTTGGGTTGAACAAAACCCTATGGAAAGGGTATAGAAGAAATATGATGTGCCAATGGTGTATGCAAAAGAGAAAAAGAATCTAAATCTTGCTTATGTCTAGTGGTACCTTGCTCAATATTTTTCACCTTGGACTGAAGAGATCATATTTCTTGCACAAGGGTTACCACATTAGGAGATAGGGGTGTATTAGCTACATTTGGTGGCATAAAATAAGGTTAGGTTGTTATAGGGGGTTGTTGAGACATAGTTTCACCCATATTGTCATTTGTAACTAGCTAATCTGAATGAATGGAAGACTCAACTTGCTTAGCCTTTTTGATTTCCATGATAGATTGTAAAATTAGTGTATGATCTTTAGGCTATTACTTAATTATTTCTCTAAAATTTTGTAAAACCAAATCTTTGTTGAGGACTACTTCATTATCAATAATAGGTGGTAGTGGATTGGTAGTCCCATATGGTGGAGCAGGATCATTGGTGTTTACATCATCATTGGTATTTTCATAATGTTCAAGATCAAATTTATCCTCATAAAAATTTGTGTAATCTAGATGTGTAGAATCTATTATATGAATCTGATTTGGTTGTTTATCAATGGTATATGGTCAAGTTAAAGGATTCTGAGTGAATTCAGGAGGATTACCACTAAGTCTTACACTTCATCTTTAGGTAAGATATGAAATTAACTTAGGTGGCATAAGGAAAACAACATAGATAAAATAAGAAAAGATTAAGTTGATATAATCTAAACAAGGAACTAGAATATACATAGAAAGGATACGAAGCTTCAAAACATGTAAGGTGATACTACAAGAAGCAAAAAAGGTTCTATATATTCAAATAAATATTTTTTATAAGTACTTGTGCAAAATAATATGAATTTTTAATTTTGAAATTTATTTTATAATTTAAATATTCAACTAAAATCCATAAAAATGATTGGAAAAAACTTGGAAAAATAACTAAGAACTAGTTGATGCAACTAGGGTTTTAAAAGATTTTTTTTCAAAATTATTATAATAATTTTAAAAAATTTCTATGAATTTATATAATTTATCTTGAAAAATTTAGAATTTTTTTGAAAATATTTCTAAAATTAGTAATATATTTTTCCTAGTGGTTTGAAAGTGTTTATATGCAAATAGAACATAGTATGTGAAAACTAGGGTTTGAGTGAATTTATTGAAAATATTTCAATTAATTTTTAGTTTTATTATTTTTAAATTCAATAAAAATAAAGATTTTTTTTTTAAAAATCATAAATTATTAGCCCTAGGGTTTCTAGGTTTTTTGTGCAAAAATTCAAAGTTAGGTTCACCAAATGTTTTATTATTTTTGAAATATTAGAGTTATATTTATAAATAATAAAGGGGTTAAGCAATGTAAATTATTAAGTAAATATGATTTTATTAACCTAATTATTTGTGTAAATAAATTTTATTTTTACCTTTTTCTAAATATAGTAGGAAATGAGAGAGATTAGAACTTAACTTATTTTGGCTGATCTGGACTGAGACAAGGTCTGATACCAGAGGAGTGGGACTAAGAAATAGAAAAAAATAGGTCTCTAGACTTCATTTCTTGTATGGATAAGAGTATCAAAAATAAGACACATCATTATCCAACACTATAGTCCTATTTCAACGCTATTGTCCTAAGGCTAAAATCTTTTTGGGGTTGGTTCAGAATGCTTGTGTTACCCTATCACTAAAATTTTAGGGTTTGAGACCTCATGAAAATCATTGTGTGCCTATTTTAATATTCAAAACTCTTAAAAAATATTGGTGCTTGAACTTGAATATAAACTTGGGAAAGAGAGAGAAGGGGTTAGTGTGTAAAGGATGTGTTGTCCACATTTCACACCCCATGTGTGGGCACGTTTCCTACATACCAATAATTCAAAGAGGGATCAAGCTAATGTAGTTATCCCATTGAAGTGCTTTGTTTGATTTATGTATGATCAATACAACTATATTTAAAAATTAAATTTTCTTTATTTGGCTAGGGATTGGTGTAATAACTTGAGTAGGCTTTGAATAATATTAGAAGGTTGTATGCAAAGAATAAGGAAGAGTGCTTGAGTTTACTTACTTATATTCTTGTGTCTCTCTTTTAAATGAGTGACAACCCTTATAAATAGACATAAAATGGAATTTTATAGGGAAATATATGATTTTTGGTTAAATTAATTCATGTTAGGCTGACAAGGGAAAAGATAAAGAACTATAAGAATCTAATCATTGGAGGCCAAATTAACTTTGGACAAAAACATCAAAAATAAGACACCTTGGGTTCCAATGCTCCTATCCTATTTGGGTGATTTTTTATAGAGGAAAAAATACCTAGGGGGATGTATCTAGGCTCAGAAAGGCTACCTGGGTCTAAAAAATCTAAGTTCAGAAAGCTTTGGATGATTGGGAATCACTGAAAGAAGTAGCCTAGAAGGGTTGTGTGAACCAATAGGAGGACCTATGGATTAGGTGTCTAAAAAATTAATGAAGTTGTAAAATTTTATATTTTACATGACTATATTGGGTGTTAAAATAGGTCTAAGATGAGCCTACAAATTCTTATATTTGAAAATATATATGTTTGTGAAAAATATAGGGAAAGGACATTAGCATCATTATTGGTACACTAGCATGATCTGGCACTAGTGTCTTTATTATGTCACTAGTGCACAAGTGGTAAGACACTAGGAATTAAGGTTTAGGATCATTAAATTAGGTTCTAAGATTACTCTAGGTATGACTAGGGATGTTTGTGGCCTACATGAAGGCTAAATAAGTGTGAAAATAGGCTTTAAGATAGGTCTAGGGCTAAGCTAGGAATATGTAGTTTCAAGTATCACTCTTATCATTAAAATAAAACTCTTAGGTGATTAAATTTTCCCCATCCCATTTACTCTATAAATGTAACAAATTGTAATGAATGGGATAATGGAAAAAGAAGTGTACCTAGACTTACCTAAGAGGTGAAGCCTCAGAAGCTAGGTATGAGTATGTGAAGTTGGGTTTATGTATGTGAAGCATGTTATGATGCATATCTTACTAATAAAAAATTTATAAATAAGACCTTAATTAATATATATCAAAATAAAATACTAAAATGACTAAATAATTAAAACTAAGTAAAGATATAGGATAAAGTAAAGGAATGAATACACCTCACTAAGTATGCAAACCAATGCATAAACTTGGTGACAACCTATGTGTTCATGTATATATTGATCAATAAATGAATATAGTGGAATGAGATAATAGATTTATCAATCCTCATGTGTGGATGGATCAATAAATCAATCCATTTTTGACTCCATCATTACCCACCCCTGCTTGGTGAATCATGACCTATGAATAACTTAGATTGTATTGATGGTGTGTCTAACCCTCTCATGTAGGTGGATAAAGAACTCAAGTAGGATATGGCTCCATAATTTCCCACCCATGTGTAGTATATGCTTATGAAACTAAAATTTCATAAGGTAATTGGAAATGTCTAAATTGGTATGTCATCTTTGCAGCCACTCAGGTCTATTAGGTAGCTCTGGGCCACTTGGGAATGGCAACAACTATAGATGGAGTAAGTCATGACACTAGTGTGAAACATAGAATATGATTTTATATGTATAAAATGTATATAATTACATGTAATTCATCATTCCATATGATCAATTGGTGTGTAAGTGAGCATATAAAAATAATGTGTCACACACATGTCCCCAAATCTGATATCTAAGAATATGGATTCTAGACTAAATTGTAATAATTTATATATGAGTATTTGAAATTAATATGGGAATGGTCATTTCATACATTATTCCCCCAATATAAATAAACTAATTTGAATCTAAGCTAAACTAGTATGAATCTAAGTAAAACTAATAAATTTGTAACTAAACCTATGCAAACCTATATGGTACTTGTTATACTTTTCTAGCTGATCTAGGTTTTTCTCAAATTGAGGCTACTAAACATTAGTGCCATATATTGGGCACTAACACAATTATTAGATATGTGGTGCTAGTGTCCTTCTACCCTAGTTTTTATGAAACTATTTTTCCACTATTTACCTGAGTCTAATTTTTATAATTTGAACTTGTGTGCTAAAAAATGCACTATGAGTGCATTGTAGGACCTTGATATTTGTAACAAACCCCTATAAATTCCCCCTATTTTTTGAGGAGTTATTTAACATGTAGAATAACTATCCTTAAAATAAAAATCTTTATAAGATATGTGTTATTTGAAGCATATATGATAATTGTGTAATAATCAAATATAATGTGCATACATAACATCAGAATGTAAGATAATTTGAGCATAACTTTATAATGTGCAATGTATGTCATGTATAATATTCATAAGGGTTTCAAGATAGATATAAAAATGTATGTAAGAATAAATTTTAGTAATAACGTAGTAGTTACCTAGGGGGATGTGGCATGATGTACATCATGATGCCCAAGTAAGAAGGGGAGATACATGAGGTCCATCATTTAATCTAAAATTGGAGTGTATAATAATAAAGAGACAAGTGTTATGGTCATAATACATACAATAAATCATACATAAAACACACATGAGGCATGCAAAATATGTGAAGGGGACATATTATAAGGGACATGGGCACATGTCACTAAATCTAAGAAATTAAGACATACAAGGACATGTTAAAATGTCCAAATATGTAAAAAAACAAGTAAGTTTGCTTAGATCCACATAGAAGGACATGTTCAAATGCTTGTATACACAATTAGGAAGGCAAACATAAAGACATGGGAACATGCCTAAAGCATACATACTGGGAAAAGAAGTGGTATAGAGCCAAAGCATAATGGCATATTAAAATGCCCTTGAATAGAATAAACATAGATATACAATCAAATCTAAAATAATAAATATATAAATTAAATTAGGCATGAACATGTAACTAAATCTATGTAAGAGATATGATGTACATATACAGAGTCTAAATTAATAATAATCAACAAAAAAACTAAGTGTAGCATGATCAATATCAAGATATAATAATGTTAAATTTGTGATGTAGAGTATAGATAGATAGAACCTAGTAATCAAAAACTATGTATAGGGTGCCCTTAAGTGGGTGCATGTTTCAAGTGAATAACCCATGTATCTATGTAGATGCCCCTAGTGGTTAGTTAATAATAAATTTAGATCAATATAGTGGACCTAAGTCTTATAACAATATGGGAGAACTCAATAAGAATAAGTGAAATATGTATGTATGATAAAACTAACTATACTAAGATAACTAATATATGTAGTGTCTGGAAAATATAATAAGTGTAAACATAATAATGCATCAAATCTATAATTTTATGTTTTTTGAGTAAATATTTAAACATTTTTGTATTTTTTGAAATATTATATTATTTTTGTATATTTTGGATATAATCTATGTACAAGAAACATGAAAATGAAACTATATACAAGGAGTGAGAGAGAAGGAATGTATGTATAAGAAGGAAGAAAAATAACTGATGAGTCTCATGGGGGACTCACTATCAATGTGGCATGTGTTAAATAAATGAACTGTGATCATGAATGTTGTATAAAAGGGCAATTTTGGTCCCAAAATATGATGTACCAAGTGATCTATATATGGCCATACATGTGGAGTGGTGTTATGAATCTATGACATTGATAGTGGTGTCTTATAAATTGTAGGGGTCTTAGGGACCCATCTGATGGAAGATGTTATAGATGGAATAGGTGCCCTATGTTGAGAAACCTAATAAATTAATAATAATGATCTTAGAAGAAAGTGAGTCCCTTTAAAACATGAAACATATCTCTGATGTAGGTGTCTCTCTAATAATGGTATATATGGGAGAGTATGCATACATGACAACACTGTAGGGGTAGAACTTGCCTATAATGGTGGATCCATTGAAGTATATGTCATACCAATATAAATTGTGCTTGGATATGTAATTAATAACTATGATTTAATTGGTGACTTTGTTATAACTGATAACTATGATGTAATTTCATATGAAGTAACTACCTATGGGATAGGTATAGGATACTCATATAGAAGACCTTAAACTATTATTACCTAATTTACATGTATATATTTTAGGTGTCTATGTACTATGGATGGGATGGATAATTGCTTATGTATCCATGGCCTACCTAGTAACATGTCAAATACACCTGCATTAGGTACTACTAATAATCTAGTGGCCACATGTATTGGTCTAACATGTAGTGGATGTACAATCCCCCTAATAGAACTCTTAACATGGACAATAAAACCAATGATAATTATTTCTATAGGGGATATATCCTACTATGAATACTTGAAATGATATAAAGTTTGACATTTTACATCCTAATACTTAACCCATTATCAACCATAAAACTCTAGATAGGATAATGATATATATATATATATATATAGGATTATACAAAGAGTGCATATAAATTTGAATCATCATAAAAAATCTCTTGCTCTGAGAAAGTGATGAGTGGTATAGCTAGAACTATAGTGTGGTACACACCAATGATATTGTGTAATGGGTGTGCCTCCTATGTAGTAGTTTGATATGATGTTGCTAGTAGATGTGTTTGATACATGTGGTGAACACTTGAAGTGCTCCCTACCTCATTTATTAAATGCTTTAAAAATAGATATGAGAATATTTTTAATGCCTTAGTTTCTATTTTATGAACTTTTGGTGCCTTTGTGGGTGTACCTACATCAATAACATTAGCCTCTATCAAATATTTTATCTTATTTTTTAAGTTGATACATATATTTGTTATATGGACTGGTGCCCTGTGATATTCATAGAATGCATTGGAATTATAGTTATTTTGGAGAGAATGTGTCGTATCAACCTATTTTATGGGAGGGAAAGATATGACATTGCATTCTAAGAGATGCCATAAAGCATGTGCTAATGATTTTATAAGGTTAGTGAAAAATCTACGTGGGGGAGTTGATAAACCTAGATGAAGAGATGCTTCTAAAACTACATTAACTATGGCCTTTGGATCACTCTTGTTTTCAGTGGCCCTTACCTTGTATGGAGGCTTACTATAACTCTTAGCAATTGATTATGATCCAATCATATATTTTATTTTTCCCATAGAGATAATATTAAATTATCTTTCTTTCATTGTGAGTCATTAATATGTGAAGGTTAGAAACTTCTTAAACAAGATAACTTCATGAAATACATGATAAAAGACTATTTTAATATGTCATGTTGCTCTTTATCTACCATGTGGCTAGATAATTTGACCAATAAAGTGTTATATTGTAAGACATATTCTATAATAGGCTCATTTGATTTTTGTTTCAATTTTACAACTTGAGCATATGATATCTTATCAATAATGTTTATAGATAATTGCACTAAAAACATCTGTTCCAATGCATTGAATTTAGTGATTGACTAATTTTATAGATCATAAAACCATTGTAATGCATAATCCTTTAAATTACATGGAAATAACTTTGTGAGAAGCCAATCATTGGACACATAATCCAAACATGATGTGTGAAAAGCTTATAGATGGTTTTTTGGGTCACCCTTACCATCATACAATGTAATCTTAGGTGCCATAAATATAGATGTAAAAGGATTTGACACTATTTGATGTGAAGGTATATGTAGAAAAACATTAAAACATAAGGCATGTGATGGATTAGTGGCTCCCTAATTAAGATTTAACACCTAGCCTACACATTATGCACCTCATGCATAAAGGATTGTACATATAGAGTGGAGTAACTAGCCATAGGAGGTGTAGTTATTATTGAAGGCTTACAATTGGTTTTTATTCTAGTTGAGTTGGCCCCAATGTAGGTATAATAATGTTATTAGTTGGGGGAGTTGAAGATTGATAATTATTTGAATTTTCAAGTTATTCATAGATAATATTGATAAGATCAGCTTGGCATATCCAAATGTTTGGAAAAAAAATATTACAATTGTATTTTATGAGTTTCATCAAATAAATTATTGAATTCAACCACTGTAGTTTGGGGAGTAGGAAAATAATCATTATATATTTTAAACCTTTAAAGAAATTTAATCTATGAAATATTAAAAAAAATCAAATATTGAAACAAATATTAGATTTTAGAACTAATATGTGAGCATATAAACAAAAAGGATACAAATCCTAAGAGCATTTAGGGCTAGGGTTTGAGCAATGTTTGAAGTAAGTCAAGTTCACTAAATGTTTTAACCTTTTATGACTTAGTGTTTGTAAATCCTATGTTTGTTAAAGAATTGAGTAGACTAAATTAGGGTAATAATACAAAATAAATATAGCCACTAATTTGTCACATATTTAACTAACTTTGACCTTTCTAAAAGTGGCAATTTATTATTCAAGTAAAAACATAGTTAGAAAAAAAGTGAGATAGATGACCTGGAGGCTAAAAACTAAGGTAGAAGTTAGTCTAAGTGTCAAAAATAGGATTCAAGTGTCAAAACACTTCTATAAAATATCACCCTAATTGGATAGTAGTTCCATCATTAGAAATATGGTAGTAGTGTCTCTATATTGGTAATAGTGTGCTCTATGCAAGACTATCTCGAGCTTCTAGGTATACCAATGTCTAGATTTATGAGGTCTATTCTAGTTTTCATGAGTTATGAAAACTTGTATATTGTTTTTTTTCAATAAATTTGTGATTAAACCCTAATCCTCAATGTTTTCAAAGCATCCAGTTTATACAAGCTAAAAATTGTGTTTAGTAGTGGGGTAGGCTGGACATCCTCAACACCTCACTATGATCAGAGTTTCCTACATATCAATAATTTGAGGAGGGATCAAGATTGATGTATTTATTCACACATGAAAGTGAAATTTAAGATAGTATGATAGTGTAATTGAGTGCATTGAATGTGTTTTAGAGTAAAAATCTAAGTAATATGAGCTTAAGAATGTTGCAGATGGTAGTATGTAAAAGTAGGGTAGAGTAGGAATTGATAACCTTAATTATGCATACCTTGTTCTAAGTTTGAATGAATATTTTACATCTAATTTCCATATAGTGGTTAGAGGGATAAAATTTTAAAAGTCAAATATATACCATTTTGATGCTTGTGTGGGTGTTAAAAGAGGTATATGATAACCCTAGGAAGTTTTAGGTTGAAAATATATCAATTTGTGAAAAAGAAATGAAAAGGAAATTAGCACCATAATTGGGACACTAGCACCATGTGGCACTAGTGTCATTATGGTGCTAGTGTTTAAGTGGAAGAACAATAGGCATGAAGGGATATGATCAAGAAATGAGGGTCTGAGACTACTTTAGGGATGATTGTGTCCTACATGAAGGATGGATAAGTGTGAAAATAGACTCTAAGATAGGTCTAGGGATAATATAATAATAGGTAATCTCAAGTAACACTCTTAGCACTCAAATACCACTTTTATGTGATTATAATTTCCAATATAGTCTTGAGGATATCATTGAGGTCCTAAATATTTTATTGAATGTACTCACAAAACAAAGAAATTACTTGTACTTCCTCATGGTTTATTTTGTCATGTTTTTTTTTTCACTAGACTCATGGTATTTATTATCAGAATCATCTATTATAATAACCTCATCATCATGAAGATAATTCTCAACATTGGTATCAACATGATCCATATAATCAGGTGCCTCATAATTTTGAGACATATTGGGTGGTAAGAGAGGAAGTTCAATGTGTTCAATAGGTACACTAACCAATCTATGGATATGACTTGGTTTCATAAAAAATAATGTAAACAAGAACTAAAAATCACAATAAGCTAAAATCCTACCTGATTGAAAACCTTAGAAATCATAAAAAATTGCATTCACACAAATTAGCTTCACCAAATGTTTAACCCTAAATTGATTATGGATCCTAATAAGGGGTAGATAGGGTTAAGAATATAGAAATGAATAAGCATAAGGGTGATAAATAGATCTATTTCAGGATGAATAATTACAAAACTTAGATAAAACATGTACTAAATTTATTATGCTAAGATATGTTAAAAATAGAAAGTGCAACTATGCTAGATATTAAAATGACAAATAAATAAGATAATTAGTTATGATGTTATTATAAATATGGATCTATAAAAATTAAGAAGCAGACTAAAATAATATTTTAAAATAGTCACCAAACTTTAGATTAATTTCCTCTACAATATGGACACTTGAAT
Source organism: Torreya grandis (assembly GCA_037957365.1). Classification (NCBI taxonomy): domain Eukaryota; kingdom Viridiplantae; phylum Streptophyta; class Pinopsida; order Cupressales; family Taxaceae; genus Torreya; species Torreya grandis. The sequence continues at coordinate 1,288,227 of JARHVA010002258.1, read as the reverse complement.
CAGCCTAGGATAGTTGTGTCCATGCTAGTGTGTGGATAAGAGATAGGTCTCTAGTACGAAATACCCAATAAAATTGGATTTGAACACTTGGATTCTTCTAGATTATTTTTTACTTTCACTCTAGTGAATTTAGATCTAGGTCATGGACTATCAGTCCATGTCAAATTATCAAACCCAAGTTATTGATATTCATGATATCTATGAGAAAATGGGTTAGTGGGCATACAGTTTTGAATTTTCTTGAAGACCCCTATATCAATGAGAATTACCTACATGGCCAATAATCTAAATAGGGCCTCATATTTATTAATTTCTCCCCTATTTTTTAGATTATGTGTGAATCATGAAATGTGTGATAAGCAAGTACAATAGTGACTTAGCTTGTAACTTAGAAAATATAGATCTTGGGTTGCTCCTTAAATACTTCAAACATATAGATGTGTTGTACCTTTGAATGATACATAAATAGGATAATATATGGAATATTTTCTCACTTGAATGTTTTATTTAATGTTTTTTGGTATGAATGCTAGGTTTATGCTATGTCAGGAATGAATAAGGATTGATTGTGCTTATATACCAATCCTAAAAAAAGAATATATTTTATTAAAGAACTTATGAAAACCATTAAGATAAATTTAATTTTTAAATTATATGAGTTTAGTTAATAATAAACTTGTGTTGGAACATGACACTTGCATCTACATAGGTGTCTATCTGGGATGTAAGTGTCTAGGGAGTAGGAAAATAGATACAAGCTCAAAACATGTAAAGGCATAAGAAAAGTAGATTTTAAGAATTTTAGATAAGATAGAAGGTTTGTGTCATCAACATGATATTTCATACTATAAAATAGGCTAAGGGGCATACGATAAGTAGATGTGATACTTGTGGAAGCATGAAAGGTTTAGAATTGATATGAACATCAAGATCTACATTTTCTAAGTATACAAGACTAAGGTGATATAAAATTCATAATTATCATCTAAAAATATGTAACTTGAATGTCCTACATCCAACTCATGTATACTATGAAAATAATTTGCATAGAAATAAAATATGTAAATCACCATATATATTATGAATAACATATTAAAATGCATGTACTAGTAAAACAAGTAATATATAGGTACTTTAAATATTTTTTAATTTATAAATGTATGCATTCATTTATCTAATCAATTAAGGCTAAGAGGAAAAGTTTCAAAAATATAATAATATTTGGAATACAAATATTCCATAACATATTTCAATACATTTTCACCAAGAAGATAGTGAAGGAAAATCATATGCCTCTATTATATATGTAAATTACAAAGTCATGTCTCAAATGACTAAGTGAAGATAAAAAGACATATTCCACCAATGATAAATAAATTTTTTTATATAAATTTAATAATATATTTAGGCATAAAATATGTTTGATCATGTAAGCTCATTGTGTGTCATGACAAAATAAAGTATAAGTAATCAACATGGAAGGGTGGGCAATTAATATGCCACATCAAGGTGTAATATGTACTAAGATAAAATTGATGTCAATAATGGTAAATAATTCATCATTGTATGATAGATATCATGAATTTATATAAAAGGACAAGTTATAAAAAATAAAAGGGCTAGTGAAAACATAATAACCGAAGTAAAGGGATAGAACAATAGATAGTGTGAAGGCATATATACATGTTCATATAAAAAATAGAAGATTTTATAAATTAATTAGTTAAATCAAGAAAATGTGATCAAATGATAAAATAAATAATATATGTACATTATTATTATTTGAAATAATTAATGATCTCATTAATGGGATGCACAAGTTCATTCCTAAATCATATATGTCACAATCCTCAATAATATTGTTATATTCATACACTATTTTAGATAAATAATTTAAAGAAATATCATATTATGCATACATATTTGAATATGTAAAGCTAACCATACCATAATTTTTAATTAGTTTAGTATATGATTTTTTAAATTATATTTCCTCTTCACTAATCATCACCATTAATTTGGTTAGGTTCTAATTATTGGATATGTTAGTAATTTCTATGGTATGGTCATTTTTATTTTGAGTGGTTCTATCTAGAGAAATGGTGATAATATTGTCCTAGAAATAAAATGTTATGTGATCATGAGGAAGATAAAGTGTTGCATACATTGCATTTAACCAATGGGTTCCTAATATAACATCATATTTAAGAAACATGGGGTTAACATGAAATAGAGAAAGAATTGTTTGGACCAATAGATATAGGAAACTAAATAGCCTCCTTTGTGTCTTTCTAAAGTAAATCACCCTTAGTCAAATATTAAATGTCATATAAAAATAGTTAAGAATGAAAATACTACAAATATTAAATTGATTTGTATCATCAATCATAGTGTTATTTCATTGTTCATCCTTTATGTAAACAATAATGATCAAATGTTATATGAATGAAATGGAAGTTTTAGTTTCCATTTTGAAAACCACATTTTTAACATTAGTATTCTTAGGTACATGTTGGTTATGTTATTAATTATTAGGAACCAATTTATTAGGGAAATCTTATTTTGGTAGTTATACCTTTGGATATGGAACCACAAATGGAGTGGGTTTTTCAATAGTGGAAGGTGTGCTTGAGTTTTGTGGTGTCTTAATAGATGTACTCAATGTAAAGTCACCACTATCTATTATAAATTGTATTTTATGTTTAAAATCATGACACCTATCTATGAAATTCCCATGGAATCTATGCTAAACACAATAATATTTAGACTTATATGTAGGATGAGAGGGAGGTAGTAAGAAATAATTAAAAGCATGTTTTTGAGAATTTCACTCAAAGAGGAATTAAGCTTATGAAAATATCATGATTAAATAGTCATATATTTTTTTGGTTTCTTAATCCATATTGGGTATTAAATAATTTGAGACATAATTTTTTTATTAGGGAGATAGAGATGCAATATTTAGTAGTATGCTCAAGATTTTGGTTATGTGAAAGTTTATCTTCAAGTAACCTAACCCTTAGAGATAGGGTTTGTATTTATTTTTGTAATTTATCTATGGAACTCATCATATCAATTATTTGATGTATAGGAATAGTGGAACTATGTGTATGCACATAATATTTTTCACTTTATCATTTATTGAAACTTTCTCCTACAACATCTTACTGAGCATATATCTCCTTGAGTGAATACCTAAAGGATGCATTGGGAAAGGGTTGGACAAGGCTCATGCAACATTACAATATAATTTGTTATTATATTATAATTCAATTGTAGATGATATTTATGATCTATATATCACTTTAGTATTATACACTTGGAAAAACTTAGACCTTGGTTACTCCTCTCAATTCTAAACCTTTCCTACTTATACAAGTCTCACATATGCTCTCTCTTATTACCATTATCCTATCTCTTAGTTTGACTAGTCTTATATTGATGACCCAAGCCTTTTATCTTACTCAAAATTCTTCAAACCTACTTATCTCATGCATTTTCAAGTTTTGAGCATGTACCTAATTTATTACTCCCTAGACACTTGCATCTTGAGAAGATACCTATGTTGAAACAAGTGTCCTGTTATTATGAAAGTGTTAAGTGCTCTAAATTAATCTAATTTTAAAATTAAAAATATGTTATTATTAGATATATTCTCTAAAGGTATTGGTATAAATATAAGATAACTCCTCATTATAAATCACCTATCATAGATCAAGAAAACTTATCAAAAGCATTCTATTAAGCATTCAAGTGATCAAAACTTCCCTATGTTATCCTATTTCCATATCAGTCATAGGAACACCACATATATAAGTACTAAGTATTGAAGGAGTATCCCAAGAGCTATGTTTTCTAATTTAAACGCTAAGTCATTATTGTAATTGCTTATGACATATTTCATGATTCACACACAAGCCAAAATTTAGAGGAGAAATACATAAGTCTAAGGCCCTCTTCATAGTATTGGCTATGTAGGCATAACTCATTGATAGAGGGGTATTTGTAGTAGCTTTACATCATATGCCCACTAAACCACTTTTTCCATAGCCACTAGGAATATGAACTAGGGTTTTAATCATTTAATAAAGATAAATAGTCCATTGCCTAGATTTAAATTAACTAGAGTGAAGGTGAAAATGAACCCAAAATTATCTAATTTCAATAGGTATTTTATACTAAGAACCTATTTTTTATCTAAAACTATCATTGATGTAACTATCCTAGGTTAATGCAAGTGTTCGTGACTACAAAGGCTCTTAATCTATAATTTGAAAACTATTCTAGAATATTTTTCTAGTCTATTTCTTTCTTGTTATAGATACAAATATATTAGCATCAAAACTATATAAGTATATTTTTTTCATTATATTTGCAATATCTAGAATAGTTGTACTTTCCATTTTTATTATATCTTAGCATAATAAATTCAATATATGTTTTATCTTAATTTTACAATTAATTATCATGTTATAGGTATATTTATCACCATTGTGCTTATTCATTTATATACTCTTAACTATATCTACCCAAAGTAGGATCCATATCCAATTGAGGGTTAAACATTTAGTGAACCTGATCTTTGATCTCAAAACCCTAGATAGGTTAAGTTATTCTATTATTTGAATAAAATTATGATGTCTTATTTTTCATAAATATTTTTTTTTGTAAATAATCATATTTTTTTCCTAAAATCATGTTTATTATAGATATATATATTAATTATTTCATGTTAAAATACATTATGATGTTTTTACTTATTATGCCTCATGCATTATTAAATAAATGCAATTTGCAAGGGGTTCCAAATGTACTTATTAAAAATATGCTACATTTTTGCATACCCTTTTTTTTCTAATATTTACAATGATATTCTACCTATTACTACAAATCACTAAAGGGAGTGAATTAAAAAATTAATCTCACCATGCCATATTACCACCCAATCTAAGTATATTACTAATAAAACTTCACTCTTGGACTTACTACACCATTCATCCCATTATAGATATATCCTTTTGGATGCATTATGTATGACCACATTACCTTACAATGTGGAACCACCATATGTGGATTTTATATTAAATTATATCAAATAGACTAAGCATAATATATCCTTTGAAAATGAGTATTTATCACCTCAACATCTTATAAATATTTTTTGCCACTCTACATCCAATAGTGTGTTTTTAATAAAATAATAAAATGAGTTCTTATGGATAATGGTTTAGGGATAAATATTTTCAAAATATATTTTCTCTCCCTAATTGGCATTGGACCTTCAGATTTGGAACCATATAATATGGGCATCAAGGTATTTTATAATATTTCATGATAAGTATTGGTATAAATAGCATTGAATATCATCATGGGTCCCCACACATTACCTAATTTATTTCAAGTTATGCCAAATGATTTGAACTATAACATTATTTTGGCTCTATCTGATAATGTAGTAGAAAAAAATGTAGTGGTAAAAAATGTAACAGTAAAAATGTAGTATGAAAAAAATGTAGCATGACAAAAGTATCATGAGGATAAAACATAATGAGTAAAAATGTAGTGGTATTGGTAATGTCATAAAAATGTCACGAAGAGCATAATTGGGACATGTTAGTGATTATCACATTGTTTATTTGTTTTTTAGTTCATTTTGGTGACAATAGTTAACATTTCATGGTGGAAAAGTAATGCACTAAATTTATAAGCAAACTAATAGAGGAAAATGTGATTTCTTGAGTTTAGACCTTTAGTTGAAAGTTGTGTCATCTTCATGATATTAATAATACCGCTACATTTTTTCCTTGCTACATTTTCTCCTCATGATGTTTTTTCATATTTTTACTGCTATATTATTTAACTCTACATTTTTTTCCATTACTTTTTCATAGGATGCCATTATATTATTTTGGGACAGCCTTGGATACATGATATATATGCATTTACATATAGTTTTCAAGCATGCTTAAATTATTTCATCATGGATTCATTTACACATGTCCAATGGATACTAATGCCTTCAAACATTATAAAATGATCCAATAAATAGATAATCTTACCCATCAATCCTTCAATCCTACCTTTAGTTCTCTATAATTTCTCACATATAGGTACAAAGGATAATGGTTGGGTAAAAATGAGAAAGGCATAATTCAACCTATATCTCCTACAAATAATAAAAACCATCAAGTCTTGGGTTTTTTAGGAAAAAATACCAATCAAAAGCATACTTTTCACAGTACAACTTATTTTCAAAAGGCCAAAATAGAATGTATGATACTTCTAAAAATGATCTCCAATTGGTAAAACCTCATATGATCTATGAGAATGCTTCCCCAAAATTTTTGACATTGGATGAGTTCTCCAATGATGAAAAATTAATAGATTACTTAAGGGCATATGAGGATCTCCCTTTCTTATATCATAAGAATAGGTTTCCTCATGCTACCTATGTTCATTCTTACTTGGGTGAGAGTGATGATACCAATGTCCAACATGATTCATTGAATACTATTCCTACTATAGAATTTATTATATAGATATCTAATTTTCTAAATGAAGAAATAATCAAATATAACTATGGAACATATAAAGACCCTCAACTAATTCTATTTTTTATATTGATACAAGATTATGAAGGAAAAACCTATCTGCATGTCCTTCATCATATTAGTAAACTTTTCTCTTGGGATTATTCAAATATGCCTAGGATTGACCCATCAGTGGTAATGCATACTATATTATTATACCCAAATTTAAATCCAATTAAAGAGAATATTCATAAAATGCATCTTAAATTTGCATTATTGGTAAAAGATGAAATTTATAAACACTTAGATGCATGCTTTATAAAAGCTATTGCACATTGTGTCTAGATTTCCAACATTGTACATGTTATAATACCTAATGGTGTTATTCATTTTTACACCAATTACCATGATTTAAACAAGGCTTGTCCAAAAGATGATTTTCCATTACCTAAATGACATGATTATCAACTTTACAACTAGATATGATACATTTTCATTTATGGATATAACCAAATTAGAATTAACCCCACATATCAATAAAAGATAGTATTTATTATACCATGGGGCACATTTTGTTATATGGTTATGACTTTTAGACTCAAAAATGTATGAGCCATATACCAAAGGGCCATGACTTATATTTCATGATTTTATTCACAATATTATTGAGGATTATGTTGATGACTTATGAAATACAAACATCACCAAGAATATATTATTAATTTATGACAAATATTTGAATTCTTAAAAAAGTTTAATGTTTGAGTAAATCCAAAAAAAGTGTTTTTAGAGTATCTTTAGGAAACTCCTTGGGTAAATTATTTCTTAGTGAGGCATCAAGGTCGATCTACAAAAGGTAAAAGCCATTGTCAAAATTCCACTGCCAACCAATGTAAAGTAGTTACAATGTTTATAGGGTAGAATTTAGGCTATTTGTCATTTCATTGCTTAGTTGGATGATAAAATGATTCCTTTCAATTATTACCTAAAAAGGACACAATATTTATATGGGATGATGTTTGTCAATAAAGTTTTGATAAAATCAAAAAAAATATATGAAACCCACTAGTACTCATGCCTCATATTTTGAATAGAAAATTAGTTCTTTATATCATAACCACTCATGAGGCCATTAGAGCCCTATTATCACAATATGATGAGGATAACAAATATAACAAAATCTATTACATCACTTTCTAGTTCATCAATTATGAATGCAAATATACATCACTAAAAAAATTATTTTTAGCCTTGGTTTTTGCTACCCAAAAGATATGTAATTATCTACTCAATAATGAGGTTTATTTTAAAATTAAAGAATGTCCATTAAAGTTATTTATGAATAAAACACACCTAACTAGCTGCATTACAAAATGGGTGATGTAACTTATAGAGTTTGAGATTAAATTTGTATACCAAGATTCAATAAAAGGTCAAGCCATAGCCAACCAATTAGTTGCATCTCCAAAAATAGATCCTTTTCCATTCACTAAATATTTATATGATGATTTTAAGGCATATAATATATCTTCTAATCCATAGATAATTTTCGATGATGGATCCATATGTAGAATAAGGGTGGGTTTCATTATTTTATTTTTCACCCCTGAGGGTGAATACGCTCCTTTGTTGTATAGATTATCTTTTTCTTTCACCAATAACATAACCAAATATGAGGCCTTGATAATAGGGTTATCCATAGCACACAAAATTCATATAAAGGACATTGAATTTTTTGGTGCTTCTCAATTAATTTTAAATCAAGTTACCAATCATTACAAACCAAAGAAGAACATATTATAACATACAAAGAAATGGTGGATAAACCCATTGAGGTATTTGATACATTTTCTATTTATAGTATTACTCGTAAAGATAACTACCATGTAGATTCTTTGGCAAGTGTAACATATTTGATGCCTTTTGATATCAATGATGATCACATAGACTTTACCATATGAAAGTTATGGGATACTTTTATTTATTTAGATAAAATGGATGCTTTATCCATTCATTCTATTACTAATAGTTTTACAAACATAGAATGGTATAATCATATTTATAATTTCCTTTATTGAGATTATATACTAGTACACTTTATGTAGAATGATAAGCGTAAATCACAATGTGAAGAAATTAATCATGATATTATTAGAAATTATTTGTTCAAATGAGGTATTAGTGGATAATTAATTTGATGTTTAAACAAATAGGAATTTGACACTACACTCTTAGAAATACATGATAGAGATTATGGGGGGCATTTTAGTAGACAAGCCATGTCCCAAAAACTATTATCCTAAGGTTATTATTGACCCACCATGGAACACAAATGTATTGAACATGAAAAATTATGTTTAAAATGTCATAAATACATCAATTTTAGTCATGCACCATAACATGAGTTATATCCAATTATTTCACTATGGCCTTTTTCCTTATGGGGTTTTAACTTGATTGGAAAGATAAATCTAGTATAATCAAGTGGACACAAGCTCATAAAAAAAACTATAGAATATTTTACAAAATGGGTGGAAGTAATTTCACTTGAGTTTACCATAGGGGATGACATATGCAGGTTTTTGATGATCAATATTATTTCCCATTTTGGCATACCATCAACTATTATCTATGATAATGGAACATCATTTAAAGACAAGATGGTAAAATAATTTTTTAGTAAATACAAATTAAGCATAACTTTTCTACACCCTATTACCCACAAGGTAATATATAGGTAGAGGAAACCAATAAGACTATTAGATCAAGATACTTGGAAAGATAGTTCAATGATATAGTACTGATTGGCACCAACAAATGGTGTATGATTTATGGGCATACTACACTAGTGTTCATCTACCCATGCTACACCTTATTCTTTAGTATATGGTACAAAGGTAGTTTTATCAATTGAGATTAATATACCTTCCTTGCATATTTCAGTCAAAGACATCATCAAAGATAATTGATACTATGAAAAGATATTGAATCAAATAGAATAATTGAGTGAAAAAAGCATATAAGTTACTAAACACTTATGAATTTATCAATATCATATTAAGTGAGCATATAAAAAAGGTTTTTCCACATGACTTTGTTGTGAGTGACTTGGTACTAAAATGTAATCAAAATAATACCAATGTAAAAAATACAAAAAAGGAAAATTCAAACCAAATTGGTTGGGATCATTTATAGTTACATAAAATTTTGGAAACGGTCTATACCAACTTGCTACACTTGAAGGAAAAACTCTAAAATATAATGAACATCATGAACTTACGTGAAAATATTATGTTATACTCTTTAAATATTCCAAATATAAACCAAATAAATAAATAAAATCAAAATTATTTTTGGCCTCTACATATTTTATTGGTTCCTTGGCATCTATGTGTTAGTTTCATATTTATTGATAGTATATTAGTTACTTATACACACACATGTGTTTCATGCTCTTATTTGAGTGTGATATAAACATACACAAATATATGATTTATGCACTTTTAGATGTTGGTATTTACCTCTACTCATATATCCAAGATGCTGGGGGACTCTACCTCTATAATCATGATACATCCAAGTTATATAATTCTATGGTCATTTTACATTTATGACATTTAAGTTCATATGTATTTACATATGCATTTATCCATGCTTATATCTTCTATAGTATACTTGATATGCTATGTACTTGAATTTCTTGTTAGGAATAAAATAGAATGTACTTGAATTTTTTTTAGGAATAAAATAGAAATTAATGCAAAACAATTTCATAGAATCACAATAACAAAATATATGAATAGAGATACATAAAGAACATAAATTAAAATGCACAACAAGAAGATATGATTTAATATGGTTCACCTAATATGGGTTATATCCACCAAGAAACACTTGTTTAGATCTTATTACAAGACAACAAGAGTATAATCCACTTACAATTACAATGCACAAATATTGTTTGGAATTATGCTCAACTAACTCTCTCAAATTCACACTTGAATTCACACACTCTATTCACCTTCTCAAACTCAGTTTTTCCTACATATTTTACCTATTTTATGTCCATATATATAATTACATCAATAAGTAACTAACATAGCAGTTTTACAAAATAATGGGTACAAAAACCATGGGCCAAGTCAACCCATAATGGTTCCCCGTTAATCATGGGTGATGAAACCACACATATACAAGTATAGATAAACCATATATATATATACTCCCATAAAAAGGGGGATCCTAAAAAAATTTAATGTACAATATTTATAGATAAACCATGTATCCATACTCTTGGGGGCTTCCACCCTCAAACCCTTACTCAGGGCCCAACCTAGCCTTGAACCCTAGTGATAATACATTAAGAGTGTACAATACATTTTAATGTATAATATTTGAAATACATTGTAATGTGAAAATAGGATCCAAAACATAATTTTTTTTGTTGACATATTTGATCCATGGGATACTATGAATGTTTATGTATTCGTTTATGCACATCCTTGAGTATATGTCCTTGTTATTGTATTATTTGTTGAGCATTTGAATATGATCCATTATTCTTGATCCCTGTGCCTTTATTTTCCTATTTGACATTTGAATAGGTCATTGCTTGTTAGATGGACATTTTAATATGTCATTATTTATTTAGTGGAAATTTTAATAAGTAATATCCACTCAATTTTGTGGCATCTGAACATGCCCCTTGTTTACAGTCTTCTTGGACCATTATCTTTAGATTTACCTTTGAATGCCCATGTATGGGTGATTGATTGATTATTGAGCTTGTAATGTTAATATATAGACATTTCCATGATCTTTATCATGAATCTTAGGCCTTGATATGATCACATTTTATGCACTTCAATGATACATTTACCTATACATGTTCTTCTATATGCCACATGGTTCATTCACAGTTATGTGTTTATCTTATCTCTTTGAACTTAGGTAACTACTATTTTATATTCATACCTCATCTCAAATGGGGGGAGGGGGATATGTTTGGGGGAATGTCATAGAGGCATGGATAAATATGAGGTTTCATTGCCTTATATTTATTATTTAAAATGTAGGTCATAGAAAGAGATCCAAACACTCAAAAGTCTTTTACTATGGGTTTATAACCACTCCAAGCTTAAAAAAAAGTGACTCTATTCAATGATTTATGAATAAATTGGTTATATAGAACAAGCACAATTGATGGACTAGAAAAAATATTAATGTGAAAGAGACTTAGAGTGTAGCACACAGTTGGCCATTTACTTCAAGGACATGTTCTTGTCCTCTGCAACACCATTCTACTAAGGACTATATGGAACTGTATGTTATAGTTTAATCCCCTTTGATGTGAAAAATTATTCAAAATGGTTACTGAAATAATCACTAACATTTTTGGTGTGAAAAATATTGATGGATTTACCTAACTATTTTTGTACAAGTGATTTGAAGTCCTAAAAATGATCAAAGACCTCAGATTTATGCTTAAGAAATTACACCCATGTATACCTCAAAAATTCATCAATAAAAATTATCATGTATTTAGCCATATTGAATGAAGGAGATATAAATGATCCAATAATGTCACTCTAAACTAGATCCAATATATGTGTAGTTCTATATGATTTTTATTTTTCATGCTTCTCCTTAGGCTGCTTACCGAGTATGTAACCTTATAAAATGCTATCAAAAAAATGAACACATGGCAACCTTGAAACCAGGCCATGATGATTGAATTTCTATAGGTAGTGATAGTTGAAATGGTCGAATCACTCATGCCATTACCATAACACATCATTAGGATGTTCATAATATGGATGTGAAGAGTGACTTTCTTCACGGTGACATCAAGGAGGAAATATACATGGAGTAACCACATATTTTTTTAAGATTCCTCCTTAGTTTACAAACATGGTCATGTATTTAAATAATAGTGTGAGCAAGTTTATAGAGTTTAAAGGGTGCAAAAATAGGGGTAAATGTTTTTCAAGGACTAGTTTTCTACAAAGAAAATTCTACCAACTGTTGATATTTCTTGAAATGGTGAAAATGTTTGCCAAAGGGTAAAAACCTAGCAAAGTTCTTACAAGGGATAGAAACTCCATCGAAGGTAAAAAACCCTCAAGTATGTATATTTGGTATGTCTTCCACAAAAATAGTAAGGACCCATCTATTTTTTTTTAATTATTTTTAATCAAAGTCATTAGATGTATGGATTTTTGTAAGATTCAAAAAACAACCTTGAAATCCTCCAAAATTGTCAAAAACTGACTATCATGAAACTAGGTCATGTTTACAACCATTCTTAGGGTTTTACCACCTACTAAATTCAAAAATTCAATCCATTTATAATTTAGAGACTCTACATATGTATATATGTATATATTTTATAAAAACTCCACCAAACCCAAAAAATTGAAATCAATTAAAAAATATTAAAAAAGCTATAATTTTAGATCTCACAATAAAGGATGTAACATTAAAATACCAAAAACTATATGATACTATGTAAACACAGGCCAAAATTGAGGATTGGTATGGATAGGATTGAATACACAAAAGTGAACATGTATGGAGTAATTAAATCTGAGGAATAACTCAAATGAGAGAAATTTTCTTCACAACTAAAAGTACATAAGAAGGTACATTATGTAGTTAAGAATTAAGTCAACCAAAAAAGGTACTTAACTCAACTCATAATTAGAACATGACTTAAAGTACATATCCCCTAATGACATTTTATTAACATAAGAAATCTAACTAGACCATGTAGGTAAAACCACATAGTGAAAAAAATCCTAAACTAACATGATGTCGGTCAATGATCTTGTTTATCAAATCTTGTTATAACTATCACATTGTTTTTTCCATCCAATGACTAAATTTAGAAATATGAAAAATCAAAATTGTTCACATACTGAACTTTAAATGTTTGTATTATGTTTTATTTGGGATAATTTATTTATCTTAATTTTCCTTTGTGTGTGTAATTTTTATTTATAAGAATTATAAATTCACATAAATTGAGATTCCATGAGGTGTCACTCACCTCTTTTTTCCCCTTTAGGATTTAGGAGTTACTTTTGCAAGTAAATCCTTCCCCCACTTGGAACAAACTTCCCTCCACTCTCTAAGAGAATAAGCCACTTGGAAAAGACAAAGGAGGCTTGTAAGGTAATAATGAGATTCCATGTAATTCCATTTTTATTATTCTTACTCTATTAAAATAATCTTCCTCTCTTCATTTACTCACTATAAAAACTTGAATCTCTCTCTCTCTCTCTCTCTCTCTCTCTCTCTCTCTCTCTCTCTCTCTCTCTCTCTCTCTCTCTCTCTCTCTCTCTCTCTCTCTCTCTCTCTCTCTCTCTCTCTCTCTCTCTCTCTCTCTCTCTCTCTCTCTCTCTCTCCCCTTCTTCTTCTTCTTCTTCTTTTTCTTCTTCTTCTTCTTCTTCTCGAATCCATCTTGATTCTAAAATTATAATTGTGGAGATTTTTGGTGACAAGCCATCTTATAGATCACATGGTTTTTATCCAATATGTTAAATTTCCCAATTTAAAATTCTTGTCTCAATTTATGGTTTGCACCTTGAGAGGTATTATTGCTTCTTGATTTTCTTAATGTTATTGATGGACATTTTTGGCACTTTCATGGTTTTAGAGCTAGAATCATCTTATTAAATTTGGTTTTGGAGTTTTATAGATTTTTGGGGTATTTTAATTTTTTTTCAAGGGATACACCCTTGTACCTATCAAATCCGTCTCTATTTCTAACTTTTTTTGTAGTTTTTCAATGCTAACAAGCTACTACTCACTGATCCTAAGGAAAATTTATACATTATTCACCTGGATTTTGGCATTCCTTTCCACATAGGTTATTTTTACTCTTTATATAACTAATATCTTTATCTAAAAAAAAAATTAAAATCCATTCTTGTTTTAGCATTTTTTTCTTTCCGGTTCTAAGTTTTTTTTTGCATTCCTTTTCTTGGAAGAACTTTATCTTTATTTTTTACCATTTGAGTTTTTTATTCTATTTTTTACCTACCTTCAAAGATCTTATGTTTGGTTTGTATTATTCTCTAGTTCATTAGTTATCTCTATTTTACCTTTTAGTTACAATGATTCTTCTTTGGCACTATAGTGCTTATGGTCCAACCCTATATTTTATTAGGTTCACCATTTACTCTCTCATTGTCTTTTATTCCTAGAAATTTCTCTTTCTTAGCTTTTATACTTGTTCTTTTACACTTTAAATTATTTTTATGTGTAGTTTAGTAATATTCCCTTGCTCCCTTTTCCACTTAGTTTGGTTCATTTACTTTGTGTTCCTTTATTGCTTTGCACTGGTGGTTTTCTTTTGTCTGAGTTCTTCATTAGTTTTTTCCCTAAATTTTTAACACCTATATGCAACATATATTCTCTATTTTATGTAGACTAATTTTTTGGTGTTATACATTTTTAAAAATTATTTTTTAATCTTTGTGTTTTTCTCTTTGGTCTTAGTTGATGTTTAATGTGCATTTTCCTCTCCTTGCACCTTCCATTCATTAAATATCATAGTTTATCTAAACTTTTTTACCATATTTCTCTCCTCGGTGACTATGCATATGATGTGGACCTTTATCTTTTTTATTATTTATGCCTTTTCCATTTCTCTAGTTCTTTATAATTATGGTTTATGTGATATTATACAAGCATATCTATAAAATATCTTATGAATTGGAAGTATAATCTCTTCACAAGTTAAAATCATATCTTGAACCTTTATTTATTATTTTTAGCCAATGCTCTCTAATGTGCCTTTCCTTTTTTTATAAAAAATTAATTCTTGTTTGTTCATATACTCTTACAAAAAAAAGAGGTTTTTTTATAAAAAAAAATTAGTTTTATTTTAAGTATATCTCTTCAAACTAAAAAAAAAGAAAATGTCATTTATTTTTATACACCATATTTTTCAATAAGTTATTTAATTTTAATCTAATTAGGTACTTTTTTTAATTATTAAATAAGGCTATCTTTCCTTTGTTTATTTAAAATCTTTAAAAAAAAAGAAAAACTAAAACTTTTTTAGCATGGTATTTTAATACATTGTTATCCTATGGAATTTTAAATTGATACCAACAAGTGAGTAAATTTTAGTTTATTAATATTTTGAGTCTTTTAATTCCCCAATTTCTGTAAAAAATTGATGTGGACTTATAATTTAAAGTTAAATTGATCTTTTTAATTGGTTAGGAATCTTTTTTTTTGGTTAATACTTATACTTAAGTTATTTTTCAAAGCCGTTGTAATAGTCATTTTCATTACAACAATTATGGTTATATAAGCAAAAAATTTATGGTTAATTAATACATCTTATAGTTTTAAAAACTGTTATGATTTTTTGCAATTCTGACATTCAAACATCCATCATTTCTTCCTTGTCCATTTTCTCATTGTTTTAAAAAATATTTTTTTTTGGCATTCTTGTCCTTCCTCCACACATATTTAGTTTTTATTAATTTTATTTTCATATTCACTTTTTATAATTTAGTGAGATTCTGAGGCACAATGACTCAATTTTTTCCCAAATATAAAATCACATCCACCAATTACCATTTATAGAAATAACATATGTAATATATCTTGAATTTCAAACACTTAGTGTGTGTAGTAAATGGAAAGGACCCAAAAATTGATGAAACTACTACTAATACTTACATCCAAGAGAAATAAAACTAAAAAAATGAAGAGGCCTTAGGTTTTATTGGCATGTCCATAACCCTAGAATTGTATGTGCACATTGATGGTTGTCTTCTTGCATCCCATGCATGGTCTAAAATTCAAATTGATTATGATGTTGTGAATGAATCTAAGAAAATTCAAGTTCAAGATCAAATTTTTGATTTGAAGTATAAATAAATAAGAAATTTGGATGATTTCTTGACTAAATTTCACTATTTGCATTCTCAACTAACTAGTTTAGGTATTAAACTTTCAGACTTGAATTTAACTCACATTTTCATGAAAAAATGTTTTCCTAGACCTTTTCAATATTTTATTACAAATATTCACTTGCAACTAACCTTTTATAATTTATATTTTCAATTGAAATTTAATTTATATTTTAATCTTTTACATCAATAAGAAAAAAAATTAATTCAATTTGATGGTCTTAAAACTAATGAACATGCTTTTGTTTCTAAACAAAAACATAAGAATCACAAATATCATGCTAAGACCAATTATTCACATGATAAAAGAGATCAAAAATTTAACTCCAAACCTAAGAAAAATTTAGTTATTGTGAAAAAAAAAATCATGATGAATATCATTGTTTTAATAAGAAACATGATATTAAAAATGGAAATCTTAAGATCAAAGACAATACTGACACTAGTAATACTAAAAATCAAAACAAATGGAAGTCTAGTAATGGAGTTGATTTTACTTATGCTTTGCATGCTTCTCATATTTAATGGATTTTATTATTATAGTGACACTAAACATATGACATATAATGTAAATTTGTGTAATTATTTAGAATCAGATCTTTCTAACAATCATTTAAGTCTTGCAAATCATGCTTCTTGCAATGTTGAATCTATATGAAGTGTTAAAATATCTAATGGTGAATTACATTATATCTTAATTGTTCCTAAATTAAAATTTAATCTAATTTTTATTCCTAAAATATTCAAACATGACTATAAATTAAAATTCTTTAATGACATTTATTATGTTAAATATACCAAGCAATATTTTCAAGTAGATGCTACTACTATGTAGACAATGATAACTTGTTAAATTTTATTGGATTTTGTTCTTCCTGTTAAACTCATGCTTTGCTTGATTATATTTATGGTAACTTTCAGATATTTAATATTAGGACATATAAATTACAAACATATTTTACTTATGAATAAACTCAATATGGTACAATGTTTGCTTAAAATTCTTCCCAGTGATTTTGTTTGTAGTAGATGTATGGCTATTAAAATTCACATAGAATATTTTCCTATGAATAAATATTGTAATGATAATTAAAATATTTATTTAGTTCATAGGGATATTTTATGCCATATAAAAACTCATTATATTAATGGTGAAAAGTATGATTTAACTTGTGTTGATTATTGCACTAGATGAGTTTGGATTTACTTCTTGAAAACTAAAGATTCTGTTTTACACACTTTTATTGAATTTAATTCCTTTTTTGGAAAGACATATAGTTTTGATTTATGAATATATAATGTAAATAAAAATTTAAACAATGATTTTCTTGTATATTGTAATAAACGTGGTATTAAGCATGAAAAAATTATTTCTTACACACCTGAGCGAAATGGTGTTGTCAAATGTAAATATATGACTATCACTAAAATGGATAGGTGTATATTACATGATAAAAATATGAATTATAAATTTTATGTTGAATTTATATAATGTGTTTCTATCTCATTAATAGGAATTTGACTAAGTTTGTTTTAAATCTTACCCGTAAAAAATATGGACTAGTAGAAGATCCAATTTAAAACATTTACATGGTTTTGGTTGTGATACATTTGTTCATATTCATAAGGAAGAATGTAAGAATTTATATTATAAAACAAAACCATTTATTTTTTTATTTATGATGAATAATCTAAAGCTTATAGGGTTTATAATCTTTAAACAAGAAAATTCAAGATTAAATGGGATGTTAGGTTTGTTGAAAATGATGTACTTGATTGTGCTTCCAATTTAAATTATCTTGATATAGTTTCTTATTATTTTCATTTTGAATCAATTAATGATAATAATGATGTTTTTAATAATAATTATGTTGTTCCTAATATTATTTATCCATCTTCTAGTCTTTCTACACTGAAATCTATGCCTAAGTGGGCCAAGACTACTCTAGAATCTTCTATTAATTTATGTAGATCTTAATGATACTCATAGATCTAGGAAATTGTTTTGTGATTATGCTTTGATGTATAAAATTATGAATAAAAAATATTTTTTTTAGCATTATCTTCTACATGTATTGGCCTATTTTTTAAATGGATGTTAAGAATTATTTCTTAAATGGTGCCTTACATGAAGAAATTTACATGTCTCAACCTCTTAGTTTTATCAAGGAAGGCAATACAAATCTTGTTTAAAAATTAAAAAAAACTATTTCTGGTTTAAAACAATCTCCTAGATAATGGTACTCTAAAATTTATCAAATTTTCATAACTCAAGGCTTAATTTTTAGTTCTAATGATCCTAATATTTTTTTCAAAAACACTCCAAATGGCATAGTTATCATTATTTTATATGTCAATGACTTAATCATAACTGGTAATAATAGTTCAATGGTTTATTTCACTAAAAATGCTTTAAATAATACTTTTGAAATGATTTCTTTGGGTCTTTTAAATTATTTGTTAAGCATTCAAGTTTGGAAATCAAAATTAACATTTCAATTTCTCAATCTAAATATGCATATGACTTGTTATCTAGGTTTAATATGTTATATTGTAAACATGTTTCTACCCCTTATGAACTTGTTGTAAAATTTACTAATGACATAAAAACTAAAAATGTTTATCCCACATTATATAGACAATTAGTTGTTAGTATAAATTCTCTTAGTCATACTTTTCCTAATATTGACTTTTCTATTGGATTGGTTTCTCCTTTTATGTCTAAACCTAAAACTACTCATTTTAAATTTTTTAAAACAATTTTTCATAATATTAAAGGTACTAAAAATTTGAACATATAGTATACCTCAAATAGAAATTTATCTTTGGTAGGTTATTCTGATTCTGCTTGAGATGGTGATCCTAATGATCATAGATCCACAAGTGGCTATTATTTTTATTCGATTTCTAGAAAAAATTAATGAAATAGTAAAAAATAGACTATATTATATTTATCTTATACCTAAGTTGAGTATAAATCTTATAATGATGCTTCTAAGGAAGTTATTTGAGTTTGAAGACTTCTTGTAGATTTGAGCCACCCTCAATCTTCAACTACTCCTATTTTTGGTGATAATCAAAGTGTCATTGCCTTAACAAAAAATCTAATTTTTGATGCAAGGTCCATGATCATTGAGATTCAACATCAATTTCAATTTGAATTTCTTGAAAACAATAAAATTCTTCTCTTTGTATGTCCTACTTGAGAATAAATGGTTGATAACTTCACTAAGCCATTATGTAAAGAAAATATTATATCATATTATACTATTTTAGGATTCTAAAAGGTTCTCATCAAGGAGGAGAGTTAGTAATGCTTTCTCCCTTTTTTGTTTGTAAACCCCTAAATAAATTTTAAGGGGGAGTTTTAGTTCTACCTTGTATTTGGAATAATTTATTTATCCTAAGTTTCTTTTATGTGTGTGGAATTTTTATTCATGTGAATTATAAATTCACATAAATCTATATTCTATGAGGTGTCATTCACCTCTTTGTTCCCATTTAGGATTTGGGAGTTACTTGTATAAGTAACTCCTTCCCACACTTTACACATGCTTCCCTCCACTCTCTAAGGGAATAGTCCACTTTGCACATTCAAAGGTGGCTTGTAAGGTAAAGATGAGATTCCTTATAACTCCCTTTCTTTTCTTCTTGATCTACTACAAGATACTTCCTCTCATAATTTTTTCACTATAAAAACTTGAAGCTCTCTCTCCTTAAATTAATCTTTCTTCTAAAGTTGTAATTGTGGATATTTTTGGTGATAATCCTTATTATAGATCATGTGGGTTTTTCTTCGATACATTCAGTTTCCCACTTTAAAAAAATTGTCTCGCTTTATGTCTAGCACCTTGAGAGGTATTTTTTTACTGATTTTAGGGTTTATGGGATCCCTTCCTGATAACATAAAAGCTTAAAAAACTACAATGGTCTGGGTTGATGATAGAACCACCAAATAATCTGACTAACATACTCCAAACAAAACCATCTTACTGAAAGTATTCAAATACTTCCACTATACATCCAAAAATATAATTTACCAGAACATAAAAATAAAATTATTACATCTCTCCATTTTTAACTATTTTATGAGAGTGATGTATTATGGTATGGGAACTTGAAACAAAATTCCCTTTTTTTACCTCTTACCACCGTTCATTCTTCTCCTTTACCCAAATTCTATGAATCCAAATTTTGGTATATACAAAATTCCATAAATGAACCTCTACAAGCCTTATTATTACTATAAAAATCTACATAACTTTTTACATCTAACCCAACCACCTTATAAACCTAATCTTGAGCTATCATAATAATCCTACCTACTTTTACATCCTCCTTTCTAAGGATTTCTAGAACAACTTTCAGAAGGCCACAGAGAATCGAAAACTAGATAAATTGTAAGAAGATCTTCAATTGACTCCTTACACCATGAAGACTCTAATTTGTGCTTCAAATTTTAATAAGAAGCAAAAAGATGTCTAATTTCATAACATTTTTGGCATCTAAAGAGAATCCCCTCATAGTCAAGGGTTTATAACTACCATCTACATTTGACATTCAGATCAATATTTTTTGCAAGATATTGAGAAATATTCATGAAAACAAGAACCCTAGAAAAATTTATCTATGAGAAATTCAAATATGAAGCATCAATTTATAGTATATCACCCAAGGATCCACTAATAATTTACAACCTAATCTCTAACCAAAATTGAAGAGGAAAATATGACAACTACACCCAATTGGGTATGAGAGAGAGGTTTTTAGTTAGAGGATTAATATCTAGAATCCATGTCTTAAGAAAAAGAATATGATGATCACAGCTCTGAGATTTAGCCTATAAATTTTTTTTATGATGATCAAGGTTATCAAAAACCATAATAAAAAAACCTCTAGCATAAGGGTAAATTTCCAAACTACCCTCCAAAATAGGTTGATAAGAATCTAAAATTTATTGATGAAGAGTAGGAAGGGATGTTTGAAACATATTGAAATGACAAACTAAACCTCTTTTTTCATACCATTCCTCACCTTTTGACACCTCCTCTAGACCCTCCTCAAATTTCACAATTGGGAAATCCTTAACTGCTCTCAAAACCCTATGTTGCTCTTTCTAGGAAATAAAATTACCAACAAAATACCTAGATGCATTAAAAGTTTAATTTATATGGGTGGATGGATTCCTCACCACCCCCAATCTCATCTTCCCCACCCTCATGTTTGTTAATGCCTCCATATGACCTAAAATATTTGAGGTCCTCCCATTTGGAGGAAAGGGAGACACCCTATATTTTCCATTATAAACCCACATAGGACACTACATATAAAATGTCATAGAATGAAGACCCCCCTCCATCTCTATTGCCACCTTCTCAGACTATTTGGATAAATTCTTAACCATGAAGGTGTGTAGCATCGACATCAATGATGGTCTTAATGTTTTCAATACATGTATGATAATTAATAATAGTAATAGCTATATTGCATGCATGATAATTAGTGTTCAACAAGTATTTAATTTAATTATACACATTGAGAGGTACTATTGCTTCTTGATTTCCTTAATTTATATATTTTCAATGTTATTGATGAACGTTTTTGGCATAATCCTTTAATGAAAGAGGTGAAACCATGCTGATATTATGAATGCTTAATATATTTAAATGATTCATCTTATATTACACATTACCTTACATTAATATTATGAGAAATGAAATAATTTGAATGTATAAATATCTCATATTCACATATACACAAAAAAATGATAATTCAAACTAATGCCAACAAGTTGGCCCTCGCTAACAGAGTTTAACATCATGATGAAAGCCACCATATAGAAGGACTATATTGTTGAAAATTTCATAAAAATAAGGGGGTAATGAAAATAGGTATAATAGGTTATTATCACACCATTTTAATTATTAAATCCACAACATTAATTTCAATGTTACACTTGAGCCAAGGGGGATATTGACCCTTGATAGGTCCACCCCAAGGTAAGTATTTCTAACTCTACACTCTTTCATTTATTTACTTAGTATAATAAATGTTGTTTGTTCTTAGTGAGTGTAAGTATGTGTATTATTTTTTAATATTTATCTACACCAAATAAGTTTTTATGGATATAAAATTGATTAGACTTGCCATATTTCACTTTAGGTTGCATATACCTGAATTTGGTTGACCAATGAACCTTACCTAATTACAATCATTCTAACCCTTCCCTTTGATTTATTTTACTTAATTTACATAATTTTAATCATTTATTACAATAAATTTACTTTCATATAGGTATTATGAGAGATACATCCTTATGCCATAGTATAAGGATTTGGAACTATTTTCTCTTGATATTTTCATTATAGGCAACCCTCTACTAGATCTATGGAATCTATAGGTTATTACATAATCATACAAATATCAGGGAAGCTATTTGATTGACCTTATTAGATTTTTATTCTATTGAGATAGGATAATTATAGGTTAATCTTAGGATTTGCATATAATATGAAACATTCAAGATTTGATCCTTATCATTGATGGTATCACTAGGTATACTAGTTATCATAGGTTAGGAAGACACAAATTTATTATCACAAACCCAAGGACAATCTATTTTTTAATTATTTTTCATAATTTGAAACATTAAAATTTTTAATATGAGTATCTAATAAGTATAAAACATTTGCATTAGTTTTATTAATTTTAACCAAGGGTTAGCCATAATTGGCCACCATGAGTGATGACAATTCAAAACTTTGCTTCTAATCTTGCCTAATATTTTTAATGATATTTTGATCATATTTTTGTCTTAGTCTATTGGTTAGGATTTATCATTAAAAAATTTATTATCAAATTCTTGGTCATATTAGGGTCAATTTAAAGGTCTATAAGAGTGAATCAATACCCCTAGTCTTTTCATCAATTCCCTTCATGAAAGTCTTATTTGTGTTTTAGAGATATTAAGGTATCTTAACAAAGTTTAAGGTTACTTTGAAAATATTAAGATATGATGACCCATGGTAAGAATATTGGTGTATTGACCTTCCAAGGTGACATGATGTACTATGGTGAAAGTGAATTTATAGAGACAAAGTATGAAAAAATTAAACATATGGTTATTTCATGATTAGCAAAGTTTAAGGTAGTTTTAGAGATATTAAGGTAATACTTACCTTTGCTAGTTTAAATAATCAAGTGAATTTTGAGAAATATAATATATATAAAATATATTTCAAGGTATTTAATCATTACAAATGTTCATCTAGGTCATTTTAAATGTGAAAAATTGGTGGGAACCCTCCAAAGATCAAGAAAATGAAGTATAATGTAGAAATACACTTGCCAAGGGCTTATGAAGATACTTTTCAACATGAATATGGATATTTAATGTCAAAAACAGATATTTTTATGAATATAAAAGGTTATTAGGGTCAAATAATTCTTTTGGTAACATTGGCAGGTCCAAAGAAGCAAAAGAAAAAAATTATCTTCTCTATTGACCTCCTTGCAAGCTAGTGAAGGACATTTTCAAGTGTTCATTTCATGAAAAGGAAAGATATTTGGATACATTTATATTGGTTTTGTATAGGTTACATTATTACCTTGAAATTATATTAATTATTTTTAGTATTTAAGGGATATGCTTTATGAATGATTGTTAAAAAAATAAGTAGCCCAAAAACCCTTGTAAAACCCCATAAGCTAGGTTTTTATCGTCCCAAAAAGTTTTCAGGTTAATGGGTGAAAATGGATGGTTTTATGAGATGATACAGGGTATAAATATCCATCTCAAATAATTTTCCATTATTATTTGGCACATGTGAGCAACCAAAATGATAAAATGTCATGTTTTTGTTGATTCTTGAAGGTGGTAGGTAGGGTTTTGAAGCTATGAAAATTTTTAGCATGGAATAAATTGTGTTTTTGAATGAAATATTTTTAGTAAAATATATCAAACATCTTATATCCTCTTCATGTTCTTAAAATAATCAATAGGGTCCAATATTAAGAGGATTAGCAAGTGTGTTGACTATACATAAAACTACTTGTAGGTGGTTATCAAAAATGGCTATAAAAGGAAGAATCATGGTGATTGGATTGAATATTTTAGAATTTAATATATTATTATTCCATTTACATTGTTTATTAGTGTTTAATCCACCAAAAAATTGATCCAATCCATCCAAATGGTGTTTTGATCAAGACCTTATTATAGGAGGTTTCAGGCTTGCTAAAACTAAAGATGATAATGTTGCTGCTAAGTTTTTTTATTAAATAAAACAATAGTAAAATTGGTTAATTATTTATATTAGTGACATATATTCCTTAAAAAATCATCTATAATATTTACCAATTCACTCCAAGGCATCTCTATAAGAAGATTGTAGGTGGTAGCTCACTAACAATGTTGTTTGAACACCCTCATAAGGATTCAAGTGAAAATAAGCAAGTAATAGGACTAATAAAGAATAAAATATAGAAATTTTGATTTAAAACAAGACAAAATTCACTCCTATAACTCTTATAGTTCTCCCAACCATATACCCAATGCATATATAATCTAAAGAGCACCTACAACCTTCAAAGACAAGGGAGTTCTTATGAACAAACACTTTTGGAGGTTTTGATTAGTATTTAATGTTAAATTAGAATTTAATTAATTTATGTAAGAGGTAATAAAATCTTAATATCATCCTTGAAATATACTTACATGGTACAGACCTAAAGAACATTATTCTAGTGCTTCTAAGACAAAACTAGATGTTTAAAGGCATTTGAGATATGTTTCAAAGAGGTTTGATCTTGAAAATTGGTATTATGGTTCAAATATATTATTATAGGGATTAATATACCAATAATAACATCATTAAGAGTTTAATTTTAGAATAATGTAGACTTATACATCTACAGACATGTAGGTCCACATTCTCAAGAAACAAAAGTAAATCATGCATATCATATGAGGTTGAAGACAAATGAGATGTGAGAGTCATTATAATGTTTTGATAGGGTATATGTGATATTTAATAATGAGAATAATTGAAACAAAAAACCTTTATTGAACCCTAAAAATATCAAACCCAAGGAAGACCTTCAAGCTTGTTAAATAGTTCTTTTACAACATTATTTTTAAGAATTGGAGAAAGTGTGCAATGATTTACATTGAGTTTTATGTTAGAATGGATATCAGAGTTTTTTTTATAATAATGAATTAACATTTAATACTTTTAATAAGATCATAAAATTATCCAAAATACCAAAGGACATCTACTACTATGGCATAGTCCTCTTTTGCACATAAAATTTTGCTTTCTTTCTTGGTGGGAGCTCATGGAGGTTGATCATGAAAAACAAATTGTTATAGGAGTTGAAATAATTTGGGGTATAAATTTTGTAGTTTTTGTTCTACATTTAAGTTCCTTTAAATTCCCTCCATCCATTTTCTTTGCTCTCAGCCTACTTAGGGCTATGTTTTTACAAACTAGAGCTACCAACTTGAAATTTGGCATAATTTGAGTTCTAACCCATGAAAATGCAATGAAACTTTACCATATCACCTTATTTAATGTGAAAACTAATATTACTATATAATGAGTTCTATTCCCTCCCACATCATCCTTTTGTGAAGGATAACATGTTTAATTGAGGGTAGAAGATGGGCATTTAGTTAAAAAGGAGAGTTTTTCAAAACTTGGTGATGAGTTGGTAGTACTTTAGAAAGAAAATGAGTTAGTTATAAGTGAACCTCAAGTAGGATTTGAGGAGAGTGATTATATTTTATGTTATGAATAAATCCTTCTTGGCAGTCCCCCTTAACAATAGGAAGGAAAAAAAATCTCATAGATGAGGAGAGACCTATAATTTCTATCTAATAATTAGATAGCCTTCAAGATGTCACAAATGATCAACTAGATCAGCTTGGTTGGTATGGGTTTATTATTGATGGATAAGAGTAAAAATTAGGTTTGACACAAAAGAAACATGATGAACTAGACCTTGGATGAGGTTCCATTCTTAATAGAAGAAGAATAATACTAATCTAGTTATCATGGATTGATTCTTGATGAAGGGGTTCATGATGACCATTTAATAGTTGATCAAGTTATAACTGAGTGTGAGAGAAAACTTATTGAATACATCTTTGTTAGTAGTTTTGTTGAGCCTCATGAACAAGAGATAGAACTTGAATAATCAAATTTTTATCTATGTCCGGGTTCTATTGAAGATTTTGAAGTGATTGACTAGCCTGTTATATCTAAAGAGAATAGTAAGAATGAGATTGAAGTTGGCGTGATTTTAAGTGATTAAGAAGAAGCTTCCTTTTTGGAAGATATATATATTTTTTCTCAATTTTAGATATTAAACATACATACCATGAGGAGAATGCTAATATGGTTATCTTAGATAATGAAGATAGTGAATACATCAGTGAGAATGAGATTGAATAGAACATCATGGTTTCTATTTTTGTTGAATCCTAGGAGCAAGTTCAAGGATGTATTGATAGCATGTGATAATATTTTTTGGACATGTTCAAGGAATTTGAAATTTTTGGTAGGTTAATACCTCTAAAAATATAATATAAACTTGTTAATGAGAAGTGCAAAGCTCTTATCAAGCCAACAACTCCTACAAGTCAATACCAAGAGGTTACAACTCATGTTTCAAAAAGCTATGATGAAGATGATTCTCTCTAAGGTGAGAAAAGGATGGATATTTAAGAGCCAATAGAGGCTGAGGTTATTGTTTCCCACATGAATCAAGGTGTGGTCACATTGGAGGTCTTTCTTATTGACAAAGGAAATCAATATGAGGTAAGGTTTTGTTGAGGTCAACATCCCCCATTTTTTAAAATGAGGACCCTTATTAAAATTTCAAATTATTCTATAAATTATGCATTCAATTTGATCAGAATGCATTATTGGGTATCATGTTTTGATTTATCTTACATTGACATGCTAGCACATAAGCTTTATTTGATCTTATCTAATGCTGCTAACGTTTGGCCCTTATGTTTCCATCTTGTAGGATCAATGGATATTCATTAGAATGAATAAATGTTCATGGGTTTATGTTTTAATGTTACTTTGACCCTTAGTTGATTAACTAATATAGTCTCATTTGAGTCATTATGTTAACATTTGGTCCTTAATTGATTAACTAAATTTGATTTTAAATAATGTTCAAAACATTAGTCTAAATTACTTTAGCCTAAGTTCTTATTAAAATGGATTCATATTTTTGATGGGTCACTTTATTCCATATTAATCTTAGTTTAATTTTAGCTAAAGTTTTTATTGATTTTATTCATTCATTAAAACCTTAATATAAGATTTATGCTAAGTCTTTATATATCTTGATCACTTATTCTTTGATTCTATTATTCATAGGTATGAATTAAATGTAGGACTACCCAGTGTTGAAACCTCACTTAATTGGATCAAAGATCAATGGCACATGGATGATTTCTTGAAGTCAATAAGTCAAAGTCCCCCATATCAAGATCGATGGTGTGTATTATTATGTATAAATTTTGATCAATGAACCACATTGAAGATTCACATTAAATAAGTCAAAATAGATATAAGATGCATGTTCAATCATGAATATGGATATTTAATGATGAACACAAATTAAATAGGTCAAAAGATCCTGAGATTGAATGTGATGGTGACATGTGTCACAATCACATTGAATTGGCAAAAGATCAATGGTGCACATTTGATTATATGTTTACTGGATCAATAGTGCATGTTTAATCATACAAGTTATGTATCGATGGTGCATGTTCAACCATGTAGATGGAGATTTAAGGTGAAAATCAAGTTAATGAGTTAATAAACCTAGGTTTCACGTAAGGCCATTACATGGTATAAGAGTGGTAATTGAATGAAGACTGACAACTAGGTACATAGAAGGCATGTAGAGCTACCAAGTGTCACAATCTTAAAATCCTAAACCAAACATTAATCATCAAAGTTGAAATTCAAGGTTAGGATACTCCTAAGGAGATTGATAGAGTAAATTTGATCAAGTTTCTAAAGAGCATGAGATGAAGACATGTTTCCAAAGAAACCATGGTCATATTTTAAAATTAAATAAATAACATGTCAAGAGTAGAAACCATGGATAAAATGGATGAAATCTTTAGAGATTTAATAGGGAAAATATAATATCTATTCATAGAGGAAATCATCAATCTCAAGTTGATTGATGAATAGTATGACAATTCTATGAATATTTTGGAACAAAACCAAAAGGCTAAAGCTACAAAGGCATATCAAAGTCAACAGGGCTGACATATAATATTCTTTTGTATAAAAAACCATGTCAATCATTTAAAAAGAATATACTATTTTATAAAAGCATGTGTAATGTGTAACACACACAACTTATAGGTTAGTCACATTTGAAAAGTGTCATTGGTTTGAGAATATTTATAAGAGGACATCTATCCTTGACACTTTTCTAATTCCCATTTGATAATTACTAACCATAGGTTGATATTCCAACTAATAAAAGGGGGTATTGTCATTTGAAAAAGGGAGGAAGTTTTGAGAGAAAAACTGTTGATGGTGTAAAATTGTGCTAGATCTTATCCAATCAACAATGGGAAGTTTCAAGTTGTGGGATGATGTGGCTTGAAACAACCTCCAGGTTTTAAAGAAGCTGGTCTCTTCTATTTATAGGTGTTGGGGAAAAGGGATAGGAGATTAATAGAAATGGAAAATGCAGGAATTAAAACCTATCTATGGCGATGCGCCTGAGCATAATCCTAATCCTAACCTGAGCACAGAGTGACTATTATAGGATTATATTACATTTAAGAGCAGATAAGTGCATGATCAATGTAAAATATTGGAATAATAGAAACAGAAGGCTCACAACAGGGGAGTCTTTTGCTGAGATACAGGATTTGTTAACAAATGCATAGTGTTATATCTTCTTAGTAGAATCCTCCAATCACATAAGAGGCACAGAAGTCATGCATAGTTATGTAGAACTTTAGAATCCAAAAAATGAGAAAAAAGTAAATAAAATTTCCAATCACAACACTAGAAAATCTACATTATAGACTAATTTTCAAATGGCACAGACAAAACCAACCAAGGCATGGAGCTCAAATTTCCTTAATTCTTTCAACCACATAAAGGGCACAAAAACATGCACGATTATATCAACCTTACAACTAAAGAAAATTGAGACAAGAGCAAATGATATTACTGGTCACAAACCTCAGAAAGTCTAAAACTATGAGAATTTCCCCCCCTCCCTTTTTTTAGATTTTACCATCCTGCTTATATAGCCTTGGATGTCTCTTTAGATCACTTCCCTTCCCGTGCAATCTTCTCCATCCTTCACATCCTTGGCTGCCCAACTATCTATTTTGCCCCCACTGTTAGGGGAAAAATAGATGGTGCCTTCAATGCTGTGGGGGGCTCCAAAAATCTGGCCGATGAACTGTTTCATCTACTCGAATTAACTCCAACTAATCTTCCCTCCATTTCACTTTAACAGGTAAGCAGGCACTTTGAAACGGAAGAGGACACTTAGAAATTTCATGAAAATTATCTTTACACTCTAGGAGGCACCAAAGAATGACACTTGGCACCTTTCACCTGATTCATCGAAGACACGCAGCTCCCTCCACTTCTCTTTGGCTGTGCTGTAGATTTATTTGGGACACATATTAGACTTTTATGACTGGTGACACTTGGCAGCTTTTGTAGACTTTTGAAGTAACACCTGGGACCCACCACTATTTTATATTTGTCAATAGAGCTTGATGATGATTCTCTCAGGTGTTGACACGTGGAGGCTTCCATGGCTTTGAGGAAGATAAGTGGCATCTACCACTTCTTTGTCTAGGGGTACGTGGCACTTTTGGATTCTCTTTTGAGGATGGAGTAGAAAGGGACCGGAGAGTGACACTTGGTGCTTTCTACTTCTTCTATTTTTTATCTTGTTGAAAGTCTTTGAATGAAATGTGGATGCTGATGTGAGATGTAGATGCTGACACGTGGTGCATTCTACTTAATTACTACTAGGTATGTGGCATAGTCTGCGGTTCTCAAAGGTTACAAAAAAGGGGAAATGGGGGATGCCAATTGGCAGCTTTGTCTCTCAGAAAGTGACATTTGGTAGTTTCCATTTAAATCTAATACTCAGGAAAAAGAGATGAAGGAAACAAAAGGGGAAAATGAAACCGCTATCAGAGGGCGACACTTGGCAGCTTCCGCTACATCTCAACACTTGGGCAAAACGAACCGGTCCTCTGCTCTGAAACTCTGTTGCCATGACCAAGGCATGCAGGAACCAAAATTGTAGTGCTCAGATTAAAAAATAAATTAAATACGACGTAGAGTAAAAATTACTCTACAGTTATTAGCGACCACCAGGACTTTTGAGCCTGCTCAAAAAGAACCTGACTCCCGCTATGTAGCCATGTGCTCAAAGAACAATTATTTAAAAGAAAAAATGGGAAAATTGAGCAACAATATTGAAAGCAAACTACTATATACAACTAACCAGGTATGTTTGCCTCCCTCCTGGATCAAAAGGAACATTTTTGAGGTCTCTTTTATGGAGAGAAGATTTATGGTGCCAGATAAATAGCTGAATGGGAAGGAGATTTTGTGACCTACTCCTCTTGCCTGTCACCTTGCTTGGCTTGTATCTGAATGGATTAGAATTGAACATGCTTCTGACATATACATACTCTACTTATCCTTGGAAGCTTGTTGAATGTTGATCCCTCAGATTGGTGCTCTTCACCAAGAAATTAGTGGCTACTAGTTTATCACAGTTAGCCCTTTGTTTTACACATTCCCTCTATAGTGCATCATGGCTTGACCCGTTTCCTTCTAATTCATGACAGACCGCATCAAACTCATCCTTTGTTACATTATCCTCCTCTTTCATGACTTTATCCTCTTGAAAGGATAATCTTGAAAGAGCACAATAATTTTGCACATATAACTGAGGCTTAATGCTGTGCTATTCATCTATAACCAACTCATAGCTATCTTGAAAAGTGAGAAGAAAGTCTGAGATTATTTCCTCCTCATCAACATTCTAGCTTGCATAATTTCTTGGGGTTACAAGGGCTCCCATATTTGGTATAGGTACAGCTACGACTCCTCATAGCTCTCTGGTTCATGTGATATTGAAAGAGACTTCAAGACTGGTCCCACCGGGTGTGCCAGAAATTGTTGATGGCATAAAATTGTGCTAGCTCCTAGCTAATCAATAGTGGGAAGTTTCAAGCTATGGGAAGTTTCAAGCTATGGGATGATGCGGCTTGAAACAACCTCCAGGTTTTAAGGAAGATGGTCTCTTTTATTTATAGGTGTTGGGGAAAAGGGATAGGAGATTAATAGAAATGCAAAATGTAGGAATTAAAACCTATTTATGGTGATGCGCCTGAGCATAATCCTAATCCTAACCTGAGAACATAGTGACTATTATAGGATTCTATTACATTTAAGAGTAGACAAGTGCATGATCAATGTAAAAGATTGGAATAACAGAAATAAAAGGCTCATAATAGGGGAGTCTTTTGCTGAGATACAGGAATTGTCAACAAAGGCATAGTGTTCTATCTTCTTAGTAGAATCCTCTAATCACATAAGAGGCACAAAAGTCACACAAAATTATGTATAAATTTAGAATATAGAAAAGGAGACAAAAGTAAATAAAATTTCCAATCACAACACTATTAAATCTATAGTATAGACTACTTTGAAAATGGCACAGATAACACCAACCAAGGCATGGAGCTCAAATTTCCTTAATTCATTCAGCCACATAAAGGGCATAGAAACATGCATGATTATATCAACCTTACAACTCAAGAAAATTGAGACAAGAGTAAATGATATTACTGGTCATAAACCTCATAAAGTCTAAAACTATGAGAATTCCCCCCCCCCTTTTAGATTTTACCATCCTTCTTATATAGCCTTGGATGTCTCTTTAGATCACTTCCCTTCTCGCGCAATCTTCTTTATCCTTTGCCTCCTTGGCCGCCCAACTATCTATTCTACCCCCACTATTAGGGGAGAAATAGATGGCACCTTCAATGCTATGGGGGCTCTAAAAATCTACCTGATGAACTATTTCATCTACTCAAATTAACTCTAGCTGATTTTCCCTCCATTCACTTTAACAGGTAGGTGGGCACTTTGAAACAGAAGAGGACACTTAGCAATTTCATTAAAATTCTCTTTATGGTCTAGGAGGCACCAAAGAATGACACTTGGCACATTTTACCTAATTCATCAAAGACACATGGCTCCCTCCACTTCTCTTTGGCTATGTTATAGATTTATTCAAGACACATATTAGACTTTTACGACTGGTGACACTTGGCAGCTTCTGTAGACTTTTGAAGTAACACCCGGGACCCACCACCATTTTATATTTGTCAATAGAGATTGATGATGATTCTCTTGGGTGTTGACACATGGAGGCTTCCATGGCTTTGAGGAAGATAAGTGGTATCTACCGCTTCTTTGTCTAGGGGTACGTGGCACTTTTCGCTTCTCTTTTAGGGATGGAGTAGAAAGGGACCGGAGAGTGACACTTGGCACTTTCCACTTCTTCTACTACTTAGCTTGTTAAAATTCTTTGAATGAAATGTGGATGCTGATGTGAGATGCAGATGCTGACATGTGGTGCGTTCTTCTTAACTGCTACTGGGTATGTGGCATGGTCTACGGTTCTCAAAGGTTACAACAAAGGGGAAATGGGGGACACCAACTAGCGGCTTTGTCTCTCAGAAAGTGACATTTGGTAGCTTTCATTTGAATCCAATACTCATGCAAAAGAGATGAAGGAAAAAAAAGGGGAAAAGGAAACTACTACCAGAGGGAGACACTTGGCAGCTTCAACTGCATCTCAACACTTGGGCAAAATGAACTGGTCCTTTGCTCTGAAACTCTGCTGCCATGACCAAGGCATACAAGAACCAAAATTGCAGTGCTTGGATTAAAAAATAAATTAAATATGACGTAGAGTAAAAATTACTCTACAAAAACTATTTTGTAAATTTTGGAGTAAGTAATACAAGCAAGATAATTCTATAAAGATTATCTCATTTTGTCTATTTATTTGTTATCATGGTTGCTTCCTCAAGTCTTTATTTTGATGTTTATATTTGATCTTATTTTATGAATTCTAGATGTGCATGTATTAATACAGAGTTATTAGTTTGATATTTATGCTAGGTTGAGTGAAATTTATTAGATTTACTTCAACATAATTTATTTTTTTGGAAGATGTGTAAATCCAATTTTCTTATTTAAGTAAATCTTTAAAGTGAATTTGATCTCTAATTTGCATGTTTCAAATATCCTTAGACATTTTCTTGGTATATGATAGGATCTGTACTATTTGGTAATTACATGTAATATGATGGTTTGAAGATACATATATTTAATGAAATGAGAGCTTTGTCAATATGTCTAAACTAAAGAACAAAAACATCTCTCTTTTTGCCTTATCATGCCTATTTTCTCATTTTTGATGAAATCATTATAGTTTACTTTCTCATTGTTAATAATCATGCTCAATTAGAGTCTTATACTTTATATTCTAATCATTATTCATTAGATTCATTTAAATAAAATTTAACTTCACAAAACTTTCGGACCATAGTTGTTCCCAATAACCACTTGCATAATCATTTTGTGAAATAGTCAAATAGCTCAACTGGTACTCCACCATA
The DNA here is from genome assembly GCA_037957365.1 of Torreya grandis. Classification (NCBI taxonomy): domain Eukaryota; kingdom Viridiplantae; phylum Streptophyta; class Pinopsida; order Cupressales; family Taxaceae; genus Torreya; species Torreya grandis. The sequence continues at coordinate 1,254,031 of JARHVA010002258.1, read as the reverse complement.
GATCTCAGGAAGATCACAACCAGTAACTCATGCAAAATATTATTTGAATATTGAATTGAGAAGTTTTTAAAACACTATTATAACCTTGTGATACATTTACACACATCAATAGGTGGGAGAATTGGTGCTAGATGGAGGGCCTGAGCTAAATATTTGTGAATCTAAAATATTTTGAGCTGATTTTAGTGGATTTTGTTCAAAGATAAGTTGATCCTTTGTACATTTGTGTTTTTCTTAGCTTAAATTTGTAAATATCACTAATATTCATGGTTTTAAACCAATCTTTAGGCTTATTTAGCTGAAGATAGATATTATTTGAAGAATTATGTGAAATTGTTGCAAAGGTTGCTTAAGCTTGAACCTAGAAATCTAAACATACAAATCTAATTATTTGTAAGAATTGAACCATTATTTTTAAATATAAGGTTTTTATGTCATATTTTGAATATGATTTAGACTCTATGAGATGGAACTATCATTAATAAGAATTAGGTCAAGGTCTGAGATAAAGTTACCTATTCTTTCTTTGGAAATTCATAGGAAAATAAAAATGGATAAAGGTAAACGTAGAGTTTATAAATCTCAACCTACTTCCCCTATTTTTGTTTTTGTATTCAATACTCATCAAGGTATGGCTTGGTTATATGGATCTTCTATCAATGTGCTTGGTCAGTTACATGCCTTACCAAGAAATATAGAGAAATATTTACCTTTATTTAGTCATAGAAAAATTATTATCACTGAAGAACACATCAAGTCTTTTATTGCTACCTTAAGATTGTTAAATGTTGTTCATGAAGATGTTGCTTACAAGTTGTTTCCTTTTACCTTTAGAGATGTAACATATGATTCATTTCTTAATATTCTTGAAAATTACATCATCAGTTAGAATGATTTCAATAATTACAAGACTAATGAAGCTTTAGCTTTAGAGATTTATAAGGATGCTTTAGATCTAATGACTTATGTATTTTTGAAAAGAGATGTTGGGGTCATAAACACATTAACTTTGGCTTATGTTGAAGTTGTGAAAATTAATGATCAAATATAACCCCAAGGTCAATTAGCATATGTTATTCCTAGTATCAATCCTAATTTACCTATATTAAACATCATCCCAAATGCTAATCAGAACATGCTTGCTTTGAATCAAACTCCAATTTTAAACTAATTGTCTTTGAGTCATGCTTATCCTAGTCGGAGCCTAGGATTGATAAATAACTCCAAAAGTGAATACCATCCAAAAAATCAAGGAGATATGGTGCCAATAAATAGTAATAGTACTCAAGTTCACAATTCAAAGGCAAATAATAATGAAAATGACTCCATATTGAAAATGGCTCAAAAATTGAGCATTGATTTTCTTTAGCTACAAAAATAGGTAGGTAACACTAGGGAGAATTCCAATAAAAACTATTCTTATCAAAAGTTTAACATACATACGAATAGGTTTCACAATAGAAATAACAATAATAATGAGTCATATGCAACTAAGAACATACCTAAAACAAACATTTATGATGTAGCTTTAGCTAATTATTATAGGGTTTATAACACTACAAAACATGGTGAATTAGACTATATAGAATTTCATACTTATTTTGAAGTATTTCAAGATGAATTGGTTTCATTCAAAGTTGTGTCTAAAAAATATTATTGTGGGATCATCTAGCTCTTCAGAGATATCTATTTTTTTTGAAATAACTCTTATGGTGGAAACCTTTGATTCTCCATTCCAAGATGAGAATGAACTTGAAAATACTCGATATGAGATTCATTTTTTTCAACAATATCTAAAGTATAATTATCCATTAAGGAATAGAGAATAAAATCAACTAATGACAAGTTCTATTCCACCAAACAACAGTGATACTCTTAATCCCAAAGTAGATAACAATCCAAAACCTCTAAAGGGAAGTAACATTAGAAATAATGTTGATTTATCTAGTTTTTCTTTCACAGCCATGGCTATCATAAGTCCAATTCAAGAAGTTTTTAAATCCAAGTTCATGACTTGGAATTAGGTACACTAGTTTATGGATAAAGAAGGACATTCAAGCATAAGCCAAGAAGCTGAAGTCAAGAGCAATCCAAAGATCATCAGCCTCCAATATTCTTCCTCAAAGAATTAAATCATTTCCTTCATGAAAATATATTCAAGAAACAATGCAAAAATAGGAGGGATCTACTTGTTAATCATGGAGAAAGAGCCTATCCTTTCTAAATCAATTGAAGAGGTTATATCTGAGATGAATGAGGTTCTTGAAGATGTGAAATGGGTTTCTATTGACGATCAATATAACATCATAATTAAAACACTTGCAAGCAAAGTAGATGAGTTGCAAGAGATTTCTCAAGAACTTGTTGTAGCTAATATAGATCAATTATAAGCTAATATTTCCTTATAAGGTAGCCATTAGGACAAATCACATAGAATCATTACTAAAATGGAGAATATTCCTAAAGAAGCTGATCATTGGCATCAATTATACCATGATTTCTTGAATTGAATTAAAGAGCTTAAGATGGTAGATGATGAGATAGAATAATAGATTGATGCTTCATATGACGATTCCATCACTGATTTAGAGCTTCAAGAAGGAAATGTTATTTTGTAAATCCCAAAGCAAGATGATTTAGATCTTTATTGGATAGATGAGATATCATTCTCTATAGAAGATGAAGATGAAGAAAATACAATAGATCAATAAATTTCATATAACTCCATTCAAGGTTAGAAATATGTGATCAATATGTTTCAAATGGTAAGATTTCAAATGAATTTATATCCTTTTAGTTGATCATGATGAATAAACCTTTTGGGATAACTTGGAGAGTTTTTTTGAAAATATTTATAGTCCATCCCCACTTCACATGGATATTGAGGAATGTTTTATAAAAAGTACTATTGTCGTTGTTCATCAAGAAGAAATTAATGATGTATTGCATCCAATTTTGGATACCCATCAAGAATTTGAATACTTTGATAAAGCACTACCTCAAATAGAGCCTAATGAAGACATACATCCAAGCATACCAACTAAGTTGCCAATACAATCATTGAATAATAATCAAAAAAGTCATGATCAGTATATGAATAAAAAAGAGTTAACATTCTTGATACAAGAAAAAAGAATTTGGGAAGAATATGATTAGATCTTGGATCTATATATTCAATCCATGTGCTTGAGAATGGGGATAGGAATCCAAGTTTCATAATCCAAAAGACATAAACATAAAAGTGTTCTTATCTGTAAGAAGATGCCATTAAAAGGAAGCAATCATGTTTCAAGGTTCTATTGTTGACAAAATAGCTTTCCCTATATTCTTGGAGGAAATCTTATTATTTCAATCTTATTGGGTCACAATCAAAAAACATGTTACAAATCCCAAAGGAGTCTATTTTCTAGTCAAAAGAGTCATCAAGTCAAAGTTACTATGCTTTAGTTTTTCATTGTTAGGTAATATTCAGTGAGTTCTTTGTGGAATAATCTATAAGATTAGATAGAGTTAGTGTAGGTAAGTTAATACTAGTTTCATTCCTATCCCTTATTTATAAATACTGTATGTGAATATTTGTTTTCTTGTTGTGTGTTTTCTTTCTTTGATTTATTCTCTAACTTCCAATAAGTCTTTTCCAAGATAGGTCTTCAAGCTCCAAATCCATATAAGTGCTCAAAATAACTTAATAAACCAATAATTTAGATATGAATCTCAAACATTGGTTGATCATGAATTTTTTAATTTTTGAGCTTAATGTTATGTTTCTGATAAATTGATGAAGATTAGTATATAGACTAATTATTTATTAAAAATCTTAAACCCTTTTTTGATCTAAGTTTGATTTCAATAAGGATTGCACGTGTTTGAGTGAAAGTTTAATTATTAGAACAAATTCATGCTAAAACTTAAAGAACATTATTTCCTAGGATGAAGTCTATGACCAAGGATGATTGTCTTAAAAATCAAACATTTGACAGAAACCCCAAACACTTGGCTAATTCTGGTTCCCAACCATGGCTAGAAAACTAAATATAGTCAAAAAATACAAAACTAAAAACCTTATTGAAAATATAAAATTTTATAATCAAAGGTAATTCAAGTAACCTCCACTAGGGCTATGGACATCTAACTGGTAGTGGATCAAGGCCTAGAGTGGAGCCAAATGTATCTTTATCGAGGATATAGATTATTGGCTGGTAGAAGAGTAATACCCAAGCCTTCCTATTTTATAAATCATGATTCATAATGAATATATACATATGCTACAAGTCTATGTTAATGATTAAGGTCATAAAATATAAAAGTTATTCTTTGAATCCCAATGGCAATTAGTAAATGAATCAAAGCACACACACATCATGATAAAGTGTTGATATTTGAACTTAATTCTACATTTGTAAGACTTAATTAAATCATGAATTGATCTTAATAATGGTACTTGATCATGTGAAATGATTATTCTAGTTATTATTTTGAACCAAAAGTATCTAAATTCTAACATTCTGCAATGCTCCCCTAAAAATCGCCATTTGTTGAGGTCAACATCCCCCATTTATAAAAATGAGGACCCTTGTTCAAATTTTGAAAATTATGCTGTAAATCAGGCATTAAGCTTGATCAGAGTGTATTATTGGGTATCATGTTTTGATTTAACTTACATTGACATGTTGGCATCTAAGATTTATTTGATCTTATCTAATGTTGCTAATATTTGGCCCTTGTGTTTCCATCTTGCAGGATCAATGGATCTTCATTGGAATGAACAAATTTTCATGGTTTATGATTCAATGTTAATTTTACCATTAATTGATTAACTAATATGGTCCTATTCAAGTGATTATGTTAACATTTGGTAATTAATTTATTGATTGAATTCAATTTTAAATAACATTCAAAACTTTTGTCTAAATTACTTTAGGCTATGTTATTATTAAAATGGATTCATATTTTTGACATGTCACTTTATTCCATCTTAGTCTTAGTTTAATTTTAGCCTAATTTTTTATTGAGTTTATTAATTAATTAAAACCTTAATCTAAGATTTATGCTAAGTTATTTTATACTCCAAGCACTTATTCTCTGATTTTATTGTTTACAAGTAAAAATTAAATGCAAGACTACCAAGTGTTAAAACCTCACTTAATCATATCAAGGATCAATGACATGAAGATGATCACCCAAAGTCAATAATTAAAAGTCCCTCAGATTAAGATTGATGGTGTGTATTCTTACATACAAATTCTAATCATTGATCTGCATTGAATACTAAGGTCAATAAGTTAAGATAGATATATAGCATGCATTTAATCATGCAGATGGAAATATAATAGTGAGAATGAAGTCAATATGTCAAAGGATCTTGAGATTGAACATGATGGTGACATGTGTCACAATCATGGTAAATTGGTAAAAGATCAATAGTGCATGTTTGATTGTATGTTTAGTGGATCAATGGTGCATGTTTAATCATGGAGATCAAATATTAACAATGTAAATTTGACCATGCAAATCAAGATTTATGGTGAGAATCAAGTTAATGATTTAATAATTTCATATTGTACATAAGGCTACTACATGGTGTAAGAGTGGTAACTGAATGGAGACTGATAGTTGGGTATATAGAAGGCACATGGATCTTCTATAAGTCATAATCTTAAAATCCCAAACCAAATATTAATGACAAAAGTTTAAATTCAAGGCCATGAGACTCTCAAGGAGATCAAAAAATCAAATTTGATCAAGTTTCCAAGGAGCACGAGATGAAGACACCTGTTTGAAGTGACCATAGTCATATTTTAAAATTAAATAAATAGCATGTCAAGAGTAGAAGCCATGGATATAATGGATGAAATCTTTAGATATTTAGCAAGGAAAAAAAAGAGATATTCATAGAGCCAATCATCAATATCAGGTTTAATGATGAACAATATGATAAATCCATGAAGATTTTGAAATAAAAGAAAAAGGTTTCAGTTGTAGGGGCATATTAAAGTCAATAGGGTTGACTTAGAATATTATTTTCTATCAAAAACCATGTCAATCATTAAAAAATATAAATTACTTTATAAAAACATATTCAATGTGTAATGCACATGGCTTATAAGGTAAGTCACACTTGAAAAGTTTCATTAGTATGAGAATATTTGTAAGAGGACATCTATCTTTAACACTTGTTTGATTCCCATTTGATAATGACTAACCATAAGTTACTCTTCCAACCTATAAAATGTGGTATTCTCATTTGAAAAATGGAGAAATATTTGAGAGAAAAACTATTTTGTAGATTTTGGAGCAAGTAATAAAAGCAAGATAATTATGTGAATATTGTCTCATTTTGTCTATTTATTTGTTATCATGGTTGCTTTCTCAAGTATTTATTTTGATGTTTATATTTAAACTAATTTTATGAATTCTATATTTGTTTGTATTAATGTAGAGTTGTTAATTTGAGATTTATGATAGGTTGACTGAAAGTTATTAGATTTACTTCAACATCATTACTTTTTTTAGAAGATGTGCAAATGCAATTTTATTGATTAAGTAAATCTTTAAAGTGAATCTGATCTCTAATTTTCATGTTTCAAATATCCTTAGACATCTATCTGGTATATGATAAGATCTATACTATTTGTTAATTTCATATCATATGCTGGTTTGAAGATGCATATCTTTGATGAAATGAGAGATTTATCAAGATGCTTGAACTAAAGAACTGAAACATATTTGTTTCTACCTTACCCTACCTATTTCCTCATGTTTTGATCAAATCATTATAGTTTAATTTCTCATTATTAATATTCATGCTAGATTAGAGTCTTAAATTTATATTTAATCATTATTAATTAGATTTAGCTAAATAACATTTATGTTGACAAAACTTTAGAACCATGGTTGCTCCCAACAACCACTTGCATAATCATTTTTTGAAATAGTCAAATAACTCAGCCACTACTCCACCACCGATCTCAAGAAGATCACAACCAATAACTCATGAAAAATATTCTTTGAATCTTTAAATGATAAGTGTTTTCAACACTATTAAAACCCCATGATACATTTACAGGCATCAACAAGTTTAAAGACTAAGATGAATTTGTATTGACTAGGGACCTATTTACTACTATTGATCCATTTGAGGTCAAGCCAAAGATAGTGGTGATCAAGAAAAGAGTTACCAAAGTAATAACAAAGTTTTATTAGTAGATTATACATCATCATTTTTCATCACATGAATAAGACTCAAGGGGTTTTAATTTTGATCTAGGAGGATCAATTCTTAAAGTTTAGTTGTATATAGTTATTTCTTATTTTTTTCTTCCCTTAGTGCATCTTATCATTGTGTGTCCTAATTTTTTTTATGTCTTATTTTGGTGTGTTTGATTCCTATCTTGTTATATGTGTTGAAGGTAATTAGTTATTTCATTTATCCCAAGAGGTGTGTAGTTCAGTTCTTGGTGTCACCAAAATTTCACACTTCAAATTTTGGGGTAGCCCTATTAAAATTTTGCATTATTATCTCATGTGAGTTAGTTTTACTTATTGAGCCAATACCCTAAATAAATAATATGGGTTCTATTAGTTTTAGTATTTAATTTTTTGTTTTCCCTAGTTGCTCCTAGTCACTCCATAGGATTCAAAACAATTACTTAAAGCCATCACTAAAATCCATTAACTCATTCCCGTCATCAGATCAAGAAATCTAAAGTGATTTAGCTTATTTACAAGGTTAATCAAGTTCTTTAAACTACTTTACTTATTTGAGAAGAAGTAAAGTTGTCTCAAAAACCTAAACTATTCCTCTCAGTTCAAATTGGGGTTATCAAACTACTTTACTGCATTACTAAAACAAAGCAAAGTAACCCTGTAAACCCACTAAACACTCCCCAATGAAAATTAGGTTTTTAATATTATTTTACTCTCACAAAATCACAATTAAAGTTAATATGGGTTCTTTAACCTGAGCTGCTTGTTGACTAAGACCTACTTGGGTTTGAAAGAGTGCTTTATTTCAAAAAGCCAACATCAAGTAAAGTAACTTGTAAAACTTGATAAAAGAGTTAAAGGCTTACATGGATATTCCATGATTGTCATTAATGTGATATAATTTTATATATATTTGGAAATTTCACCTCATTATTACCTATTAGATAATTCATCCAACCAAGTAGTTGTACATACAAACCTTGAGCCATGGCATTTGAGCCTCTAGATCACTTTTGAACAATTTATTTTTTGACCCTTTCACACTTGAGGTAAGTAAATCATCTTATTGTGGTTTTTATGTCTTTTTTTACCTCTTTATTGGTGTTTTTATCTACAAATATTCTTTGTTCCACCTTGATTATTTATCTGTTAAGTTCAATTTGTTGTAGTTTTCCTTTTGCCTTAGCATGATTATGTGTTTTAAATCATGTGCTCATACTTTTGAGCATTTATCATGCTAAAGAATTTATTAAAAAACCTCTAAAAGATCGAGCCTTGGATGAAAACTCTATAAGTTAAAATTCTTTACCCATTTGGGTTCCCCAACCCTAATTTCTTCCTCAAGTTTTCAAGACCAAGTTACTACCCATGAGAAACCTGACCTTCAAAATAATTATTCACTTCAAGTTATCTAGCACTACTTACTCAAGTTTTAAGCATTGAGTAACTACCTTTGGAAAATGTGAAGTTTTGATCCTAGATAAACCCATGAAACATTACCTAAGATATACTTAGGCTTTCCTTTCCTCATTACTTACTTTGGGTTTCTTATATGTAGTTACTATCTCCCAAAAACCCAAAGTCTTGAGTCTAAAGAAACCCACACCATAGTACTCAAAACCAACTCACACTACTTCCTCATGCTTGTTTACTTTGGGTTTTTGAGTCCAAGTAGCTTGATTAGGAAAACCTGAAGTTGTCAGCCATTAAAAACCTAAACTTGTCTATGTGACCCTAGTGACCTACCTAGGGTTCTGAGTTCCTATTACTTAAAATAAATATTCTTATTTTTTCAAGACTTTCCATTACTCAAAACTTGAAACTTATTTAGAGGTAATTCAAGAGAAATGAGTTAAATCTTTCTCAAACTTTATAAACTAGTTGGAGCAATCAATAAGTGTTTAAAATCACTTATCAAGGTTTTTAGAGTTTAAAAGAGCCAATGTCTAGATCAAAAGGGTCATGAAGATTAGAAAACCAAGTAGTTAAGGTACAAGTGCAGGAAACACTAATTGAGGAAGTCCTAGAGTTAGTATTAGAGGATTTTATTGAACCAAGCCATAAGAGAATATTAAAGGCTAAGAAATCCAAGCCATAAAAATCCAAAATGAAGTATGAGTATAAGGGTTACCCAATTGAATGAAGTATAGTCTCCAAGTTAACTAAGATAAGTGATATAGACATGGGACATGTGTTTGTAACTAAATTATTGTAGATATCTAAGGCCATAGCAAAAACTCCACTCTTACGTATTATGAATACTAGTGGAATTCTACAAGATACTTCTTTCAAAATCTCAACTTAAATTCTTGAGTTTGTTCTAACATGTGCCAAATACTATGACTCCTTAACCAGGACTGTAAAAGATGCTACTGAGAATGTAGTTATAAGACAAGATGTTTAATACCTAAATTATTGTCTAAAAATCCTAACATCATCAAAAGTGATTGAGATAACTATGGAGAAAACCAAAATCTAATGGGATAATAAGCCATTAGAATGCATTAAGATAATGAATACTTACTACTTAAAGAAATTAAAATAGGATTTTAGGTTCCCTACCAAGATAGTAAGGTCAGATTTAATTCAGGAAGTGGATGATATCATCTAACTACTATGAAAAATCAATGGTGAAAATAATTCAAAGTGTTTCTCCCCATGGATGTATGCCTATATCAAGATTATTGATGTCACCAAAAGTTCAACCAAAATTGAATGGGCAAGAATGATAAGTGATAATATGGATCAATAGTTAAGGAATGTGTTGCACACTTTTGATTTCAAGATGACTTCATACCTTGTGTATTCAACAGTATCAATTGGATCCTTTTTAAGGCTAAAAATAAAAAGAACACTAGCAAGTGAACTAATTTATGAGTATTACCCTCAGCTAGTCTTTTCAAAGTATTAAAAACATTATATTTTAGTAAATGATGGATTATTTTATAAACTCATTTGTAAGTTGAATACATCCGTAAAACATATAAGAGTATCAGATGAAGCATTATATTTAGTTTCACTATATGGTTACATTTTCATCTAATTTTTTGGCTTCACATATCTTAGAGTAGGAGGTTTCTTAGGTGCACCTATCAAGCTACCTAGATATCCAAGTGGCAACTCGGTTCTTATGGAAATGTGCAAACAACTTGTTGAATTACATGATTTACATTCAAAGGCTCACAAAGTAGATATCAATTTTCCCATTGTCATTGGCCACTATCATTTCTCAACCATTTATAAATATATAAATGCACAAAAGGAGATGTACCATCATTACACTCAAACACACTTTGATGCTAGAGCCAATTTTGATTGTAGAGTTGTAGCTTAGAATATAGTTTCCCTTGAGTACATGCATATCCCAACACTTGAGGATTATTGGAATGATTACAAAGATGAGTTGGATGTAAGGAGAAAATATAACAATATATTGAATGTGGAATAAATTCATACATTTTATCTAGCCACTATCTCCAAGGATATGGATGATGATGGGGTTGTCATTAGTGACACTTTTCATGCTACTAGAGGAGACAGTGTTCTAATTCCTGAAATTGTTTTTTAGTAAAAACCAAGTTACAACTATCACATAGAGAACTTCACACATTTTAGCTATGATTTCCATATGGATTTTGAATAAATAATATTGTATGAAGGAATTACTGAAAGCGACTACTCATATAAGTTAGAAGAGGAAATAGACTATACAAGGGGAAAGTAGCCTAGGTCCCATAAATAAGTTGAAGTTGAGTAAAAATGTTGATGATACATTTTCAATAGTAACAAATAAAGATACAACCTAGTCAGTTGTTCCCACCCCACCATTGGATTCTTCTAATACTATTATTATTCCTATTGTCTTCACCATTCCCACTTCCATTGCACCCATCATGGACTCATCAACTTCAATTCCTCCTGCTAAGTTTTATATCACCAAATATTCTAATAAATCTATTACAAAGGAAGCTCCTATTCCTCCATCTTCCCTACCTACTTCATCAACACCACCTCCTCTAGAATATCAACCCATCATTGAAAAAGAGCCTGATAAAGAAGCCCTAGAAGAGCTAGTGTCTGAAAAAGAGAAGGAAGTTGAAACAAGAGATGAAGCTAAAAATTAAATAGATATAATAATAGAGAATATCATTGATGATACCAAGGAGAAGATGGAGATGATAGAAGGAAAATAATATAAGAAAGAGGAGGTAGAAATAGTTTCATAAAAGGCTACAAAATTAATTAAGAATCAAGGAGAGAAAGAATCATCAAGAGAAATTTAGAAAGATACTTTATCACAAGAAGTTCCTTATCATGAAATGGAAGTTAGGAATTACAAGAAATAAATGTTTATTCATTCAATAACTTCCATGAGCACAAACTTCTCATCCTAGTTAACATTGCAAACAACCCAAAATCAAAGAAAGTGATTAATCTTGAAGAGATAGACTTACAATTTCTAAAAAGTCTAGACAAGAAAGGGAAGAAGCCCAATCACGTAAAAGTAACTTCAAAATTGATAATTGAACCTTTAGGGAAAAAGTTTACTAAGATAGTAGTTCCACCACAGGGAATGGAAAAACAAGAAGACCCTCAGAGTGACTTAACAATTTTAAAGATACCCTTGGGGAGATTACTAATGAAGGATTAAAGCAAGACATCAAAACCCTAATAGATACTCTTTTCAGGAAACTTGATGAGGAGAAAGCTGCCAAGGCTAAATTGAGAGAGAAAAATGATAATTTATGTGAGATAATTTCCAAAGTAACAAAGTCTGCTCCTCAATAGACATTACTTCTAAAAGTTGTGATTTCTCAATAAGTGCTTACTGAAGTAGAAGAGACTAGAGAGAAGGTGAAATCTATAGATAATTAGATTGATAAAATGAAGAAAAGAGCCCAGGGACTCTTCCCAAAAATTTTAGATGTTCATGCTAATATTGTGAATAAGATAGCAAAAGTAAGGGAAGTAAGGAAGGAGATATAGAATGAAAATGACATCTCCAAGCTTCAACAGGAAAGCCTACAAGTAGTGGTTAATTTATATGATAATAATTTTATTGAGGAATAGATTAATCTTGAGGGATCTGTGAAGAAGATAAAATAATAAGAATATATCCTATCTCTCCATTTGAGTATTATACCAGGCATAGAAGAAGAGATGAAGAAATAAGAAGAAGATGCATGTGGTGCAAAGGTAAATCTTGAAGACTCCATTTTTGGTCTTACTAGTATCTAGTCTAGTGATGTTCCAAGAAAAGTTGAAAATTTAGGTGAATAATTCAAGTAGTGGATGGATAAGGCCATACCTCATTTCATAAAAAAATCTATCAAATAGTTGATCAAGTGTCGAGAATAACTAAAGAGACTTGAATCAAGGCTTGAGAGAACTAAATCTCATTGCAGAAGAATTGAAAGAGAGATGTTGAGATTGGAAATAGAAAGACAATCAATTATCAAATTAGATGATGAAATAATTCAATTAATTTCTCAGCATACCAAATATAGGAAAAAATGCAAGACCCAGGTTCATGAAGTAGATTAAACATATTGATATGTGTTTCAAAGGATAACTCCCCTCTCTTATTCTTAATTTTCCTTCTTTCACTTCATAGATGTACTATAAAATCAAGTTTTTTTTTAAGTAATTACTTTGTATAATGATTTGACTGAATGATATACTAGTAAAGTAGAATTACTTTGTAAATTTAAAAGACTTAAGTAATTTGGCTAAAAAACCATTAGTTATGATCATACAATGAAAGTGAATTACTTAAAAAAACTTTTCACTACATGAAAAGTGGTTGTATTCAATCCAACCAAAGAGATCAAAGAAGTGATACATGTCACAAACTTTTACATGCCATGAAGGAAAATTACAAATATGTTACTCAATAGTTTCTAGTTTTGGCGCAGCATATGTGAAGTAAGGAAGTTGTCTCATTTTAGGATTCTATATTTGAAATTATATAAATATGAATACACACCTATGTGCTAAAGGAAGGGGATGCTAATTTTTGCAAAAAATAATTTGTAGCAATTGTACAAGAAGTTTAAACAATCTAAAAAATTATGTTTGGATAATCATATTATTTTGTATGAATTGTGTTGAAAGTGAATAAGAAGGAAATTTGTTTTATTGAAGTAATTTACATTTGATGGAATCATTCCATGTGTTATATGAAGATAAAATGGTAAAACTTGCATTATATTTTAATCTAAGTTGAATTCATAGTTTTCTTAATCATTTGTTAGAAGTTTATCACACTTTATATGTTTATCTACTTGCTCAGATACAATAGACTCTACAAAACTATCTACTATGAAATGCAATTTTCTTCTTTCTCAAAGCTTTATAATATTTATCTTATTCTCCAATCTCTCATAAATTCTTTTCACATTCCCAAAACCTACTACTTTCTACAAAATCCCCTTGTTATGGCTCATCAATAGAATGATTAAATTAATACCCACAATCAAAATAATTTGCACACAATTTGTATATGTTGTGAATAAATATAATTTATAAGTAAATAGAAATATATAAGCATAGATATATGGAATATTCACCATTAAATAAAGGGGATTTAATCCCATGACAACCTAGATACGTTTAAAACAATTTACAAAATATCTAGCCATTAGATCTCAAGGGCTATTTCAGTTTCTATTGAGCACAGGTGACTCCATATCCCAATGGAGGTAAGAAGGAAAATGGTCTATATGTATATCAAACATGTAATACTTGGATGTTATCAAATATGTTAGCCAAAATTGGCCATCATGAGTGAGGATAATTCAAAATTTTACTTCTAGTCTTTCTTAACCTTTTTAATGATCTTTCAATAGGTTTTATATTAGCCTATTTGTCAGGATTTTCCATACAAAGGTGTATTGTCAATTGCTTATCTATATTAGGGTATCATGTGAGGTCTAGAAGAGTGAATAAATACCCCTATTCTTGTCATCAATCCCCTTCATGAAAGTCTTGTTTGTGTTTTGGAGAGATTAAGGTATCTTAACAAAGATTAAGGTTACTTTGTAAATATTAAGATATGTTGACCCATGGTAATAATATTGGTTTACTATCCTTCCAAGGTGACATGATGTTCTATGGTGAAAGTGACTTTCTAGAGACAAGGTATGGCAAGATGAAACATGATTATTTCATGATTAACAAAGGTCAAGGTACTTTTGGAGATATTAAGGTAATGGTTTCCTTTGCTAATTTGAAGAATAAAGTGAATTTTGAGTCATATATTGTATATCAAAGATATTTTAAGTTATTTAATCCTCATAAATGTTCATCTAGGTTAGTTTCAAAATGAAAAAGTGGTGGGACCCTCCAAAAATCAAAAAAGTGAAGTATAACATAGAAATACACTTGCCAAGGGCTTATGAAGCTACTTTTCAACATGTAAATGGTTAATTCATGTCAAAAATGGATGTTTTTAGGTCTATCTAAGGTTTATAGGGTCAAATAATAATTTTATTAGCATTTTTAGATTTGAAGAATCCAAAAAACATTCCATCTTCTCCATCGATCTCCTTGTAAGCTAGTGAAGCCATTTGCAAGTGTTCATTTCATGAAGAGAAAAGAGAGTTGGATCCAATTATATTTAGGTTTTATAGGGGAAATTATAACCTTGAATTTTTTTTTCATTATTTTAAGGATTTAAGGGTTGTGTTTTATGAATAATCATTAACAAAATAAGTAGCCCAAAACCCTCCTAAAACCCTATAGGTAGGGTTTTTCTTATCCCAACAATTTTTAATTTTAATGGGTGAAAATGTATGGTTTTTATATATCTTAAAGGTTTTAATTACCTATAACATCCTTTTATATCATAAATTGGAATGTGTGTATAACCAAAATGCTAAAATGTTGTGTTTTTGTTGTGACATTTTTTAGCATGGAATAAATTATGTTTTTGATTTAAAAAATTGTATGTATGTGTGTGTGTGTGTGTGTGTGTGTGTGTGTGTGTGTGTGTGTGTGTGTGTGTGTGTGTGTGTGTGTGTGTATATATGTATGTATATATATATATATATATATATATGTATGTATATGTATATATATATATATGTATATGTATATATATGTATATATATGTATGTATATATATATATATATATGTATATGTATATATGTATATGTATATATATGTATGTATATATATATATGTATATGTATATATATATGTATATATATATATATACATATGTATATATATGTATATATATGTATATATATATATATATGTATATATATGTATATATATGTATATATATATATATGTAAATATATGTATATGTATATGTATATGTATATATATATATATATATAGACACATACATATAGATATATATACATATATTTGTGTGTGTGTGTGTGTGTATGTATATATATATATCCTCTTATATCATCTTTAGGTCTCTTAAGATCATCAATGGGGTCTGATATCAATAGGATTCTCAAGCATGTTAACTATGCATAAAATTTCAAATAGGTGGTTATCAAAACTACCTATAAAAGGAAGATTCACGGTGATTGGATTTAATATTTGAGACTTTAATATCCTATGAGTCCATTTAATTTATTTATGATTTGTTAATCCACCAAAAAAGTGGTCTAATACATCTAAATGGTGTTTTGATCAAGACCTTGTTGTAGGAGGTTTCAATCCTGTTAAAGCTAATGAGAGTAATATACTGCTAAGTTTTATTCCTAAAGAAACCAATTGGATTTTTTTTATATAATTGACCTATATGTATTAAATAATCATCTATAAGTTTTACCAATTTAATCTAAGGCATCTCTAAAAGAAGATTGCAGGTGGCAACTCACAAACAATGTTGTTTGAATACCCTCACAAGACTTCAAGTGAAAATAAGTAGGTAACAGGCCTAATAAAGAATAAAAGGTATAAATTTTGACCTAAATAAATAAAAAATTCACTCATATAACTCATAAATTTCTCCCAAATGTGTACCCAATGCATATATAATCTGAAGAGCACCTACAACCTTCAAAGACAAGGGATAAGTTCTTATAAATAAACACTTTTAGAGGTTTTGATTGGTAGTGAAGGTGAAATTATCATTGAATAAATTTAGGGAAGAAGTAATAAAATATAATAGTAAATCTATCTATCAATCAACCAAACTCTTAATATCATCCTTTAGATACACTTTTATGGTATAAACCTAAAGAACACTGGCCTAGTGCTTCCAAGACAAAACTAGATGTTTGAAGGCATTTGAGATATGTTTCAAAGAGTATTGATCTTTAAAATTATTCTAAGGATTAAAATATAGTATTATAGGTCTTAATAGACAAATAATATCATCATCAATGGTTTAATTTGGAGGAATGTAGACCTACATGTCTATAGAAGGTCCACATTCTCAAGCAAGAAATGTAAACATTACATATCATATGAGGTTTGAAGGAAAATGAGATGTGAGAATCAAGGTAAAATGTTTAGAGGGTATATGAGAGATTGAATAATCATAATAATTATAACAAAAAACCTTTCTTTAACCTTAAAAATATCAAACCCAAGGAACACCTTCAAGCCTTCTAAAAAGCTCTTTTGCAAGCCTATTTTTAAGAATTAAAGAAAAACTAAAATGGTTCACAAAGAGTTTTGGGTTGTAATAGATAGAGGAGTGTGTTAGAAGAATAAATTAGCATGTAATACTTTTAATAATATTAAAAAATCATCCAAAATACCAAAATACATCTACAACCATGACATAGTTTTCTTTTGCCCACAAAATTATGCTTTTTTGCTTGGTGAGAGCTCATGGAGGTTGATTGTGTGAAACAAATTATTAGAGGAGTTGAAGGAATTTGGGGTAGAAATATTATAGTTTTTGGTTTGATTTTAATTTTATTAAAATTCTCTCTATCCATTTTTATTTATTCTTGGCCTACTTGGGCCCATGTTTTTGCAAACTAGAACTAGAAACTTGAAATTTGTCATAATTTGAGTTCTAACCCATGAAAATGCATGAAACTTTACCATCTCACCTTATTTAATGTTAATAAAAATATTTTATAGGGTTTTTATTTTTAATGTATGGTATTTATACTATAGGATTGATTTAGGCCTAATTTGGAAAGATGGGTGTTGAGAAAGAGGATTTACATTAGGATTTGGGCCACAAAATTTTGGGTGAAGTTGAAGCAAGATAAATAAAAGTATATGGATCCTAAAAATATTCCATAATGGATACATTATTTAATAATTACCCATGATTATATCATTCCAACCATGGAGAAAGTACCTTCTCCCATGCCTCTCCAAAGTCAAGAAAAAATAAGTATATGGAGGTCAAGTCAAGAGAGATTTAAAGTCCCTCAATTCCTTCATATACCCTTCAATTTGAATTTATCCATGAAGTTCAAGATATATAAAATTTTGATATAGTAATTGAGGAGTGGAAGGAGAATAATGCATTATCCTTAGCACAATTCTCTTCTCCATCTCTCTAAGAATATTACAATCAGCCTAACCCTCAAAAAGTCCTAAGTTGGAAGGACACTCTATCAAGTTTCAATCAATACAATTATTTATCTTTCCCTCCCATATCCTCCTTTTATGAAGGATAATATGTTGTATTAAGGGAAGAAGATGGGCATTCAATTGAAAAGGAGAGTCTATAAAAACATGGTGATGAGGTGGAAGTCCTTGAGAAATAAAATCATTCAGTTGTAAGTGAACCTCAAGAAGCCTTTAAGGAGAGTGATTCTATAGTAAATGATGAATAAATCGTTATTGGTAGTCCCCCCTTGTAAACAGGAAGTAAAATTAGTTTTTAGAGATTAGGAAAGACCTATAATTTATAGCCAATAATTTTATAGCCTTTAAAATGTCATAAATGATCAAGTGGATCAACTTGGTTCATATGGCTTTGTTGTTGATGAAGAAGAGGACAAATCAAGTTTGACAAAAAAGAAACATGATGAACTAGACCTTAGATGGGAATATGAGCTTACATTCTTCATAGAAGAAGAATAAGACCAATCTAGTTATCATGAATTGTGTCCTGATGAAGGGGTTCATGATAGCCATGTAACAGTTGATGAAGTTACAGCTGAGTTTGAGAGAAACCTTCTTGAAGACACCTTGGTTAGTAGTTTTGTTGAGCCTCATGAATAATAGATAGAACTTTAAGAATCAAATTTTTAGTTATGTCATGGTTCTAATGAATATTTAGAAGTGCTTGACCATCCTCCTATACCTAAATATAATATTAAGAATGATATTGAAGTTGGCATGCTTTCAAGTGATCAAAAAGAAGCTTCTGTTTGGGAAGAGCTAGAAACTTTTTTCTTAATTTGGGACAATAAACCTACAACCCATGATTATAATGCTAAGATGGTTGTCTTGGCCAATAAAAATCATGAATACATGAGTGAGAATGATCTTGAAGAGAACATCATGGTTATAGTTTTATTGAATCTTAGGAACAAGTTTAAGGAGGTATTGATAGCATGTGGTAGTCCTACTTGGGCATGTTCAAGGAATTTAAAGATTTTGGTAGATAAACACCTCTGAAAGGATAATATGAAGTTGTTGATGAGAAGTGTAAATATTTTAACAAGCTAACAAGTCCTACAAGTCAATACTAAAAGGTTCTATCTAGTGTTACAAAAACCTATGATGAAGATGATTTTCTCGAACGTGAGAAAGGGATGGAGCTTAAAGATCCAATAGAGGCTGAGGTTTTTGATGCCCCCATGAATCAAGGTGTGGGCACATTGGAGGTATTTCTCATTGATAAAGGATAATAGTATGAGGTAAGTTTTAATGATCAAGATGAATTTGTATTCATTATGGACTTGTTTATTACTATTGATCCATTTGAGGTCAAGGAAAACATAGTGGTGATTAATAAAGGAGCTACCAAATCAAGAACCAAGTTTCAAAAATAGCTTGTGCATCATCCTTATTCATCACATGAAGAATAATTAAGGGGTTTTCCTTTTGATCTTGGAAGATCAGTTCTTAAAGTTTATTTATATATATTATTTTCTTATTTTGGCTTCCCTAAGTGATTCTTAGCACAATGTGTTTCTTGATTGTTTTGATGTCTTGCTTTAGTGTGTTTTCTTATTATCTTGTTATGTGTGTTGAAGGTAGTTATTTGTTTCATTCTTCTCAAGTGGTGTGTAGGTTACTTCTCAAGGTCTATTTTAGTTATGTTGGCATGTATAAATCCATATCCTATTAGAGGTAATAAGGCAATTGGTCTATATGCATATCAGGCATGCAATACTAGGAGGTCACCAAATATGTTACCAAAAATTGGCTATCATGAGTGAAGATAATTAAAAACTTTGCTTTTAGTATTGATTAACCTTTTTAATGATATTTTAATAGTTTTTATCTTAGCCTATTAGTTAATATTTATCATACAAAGGTGTATTGTAAAATTATTATTCATATTAGGGTCCTTTATAAAGTCTATAAGATTGAATCAATACCCCTAGTATTTTCATCAATACCCTTCATGAAAGTCTTGTTTATGTTTTGGAGAGATTAAAGTATCTTAACAAAGTTTAAGGTTACTTTGCAAAGATTAAAATATGTTGACCCATGGTGAGAATACTAGTGTATTGACCTTCCAAGGTGATATGATGTCCTATGGTGAAAGTGAATTTCTAGAGACAAGGTATGACAAGATGAAACATGGTTATTTCATGATTAACAAAGGTTAAGGTAGTTTTGGAGATATTAAGATAATATTTGCCTTTACTAATTTGAATAATCAAGTGAATTTTGAGACCTATAATGTATCTAAAATCTATGTCAAGGTATTTAATCCTCAAAAATGTTCATCCAAGTTAGTTTAAACATGAAAAAGTGGAGGTACCCTCAAAATATCAAGAAAGAGAATTATAATGTAGAAATACACTTGACAAGGGCTTATGAAACTACTTTTCAACATGGATATGGTCATTTCATGTAATAAATGGATATTTTCAGGAATCTCATAGGTTTATAGGGTCAAATAATTCTTTTGGAAGTGTTGTTAAGTCTAAATAATCCAATAAAACATTTTATTTTCTCCATCAACCTCCTTGCAAGCTAGTGAAGGCCATTTTCAAGTGTTCATATCATAAAGAGTAAAGAGAGTTGGATCCAATTATCTTGGGGGTGGATATGGGAAATTATAATATTTAAATAATAATAATTATTTTTAATATTTAAGGTTTATTATTTATGAACAATAATTAACAAAATAAGTATCCCAAAACCCTCTTAAAACCCCACAGGCAGGGTTTTTATTATCCTAACAAGTTTGAAGGTTAATGGGTGTAAATTTATGGTTTTTGGATCTCTTAAATGGATTTAATATCCCTCTCACATACTTTTACATCATTATTTGGCATGTGTGAGTATCCAAAATGATAAAATGCTATGTTTTTATTATTTCTTGAAGGTGGGAGGCAGGGTTTTGAAGTTGTGACATTTTTTAGCATGGAATAAATTATGTTTGGGAATTAAAACATTTTATTAACCTATATAAGACATATTATATCTACTTTAGGTCTCTTAAAAGCATAAACAAGGTCTAATATCAATAATATTAGTAAGCATGTTGATTGTGCATAAAACTACCTATAGGTGGCTATCACAAATGACTAGAAAAAGAAGATTCATGGTGATTGGAATGAATATTTAAGACTTGAATCTATTATGAGTCAATTTAAATTTTGTAGGAGTGGTGAATACACTAAAAATTTATCCAATCCATCCAAATGGTGTTTTGATCAAGGACTTGTTGTAGGAGGTTTCAAGCTTGTTGAAGCTAAAGAGAGTAATGTTAATTCTATGTTTTGTTCCTAAAGAAAATAATAATAAAATTGGTTCATTATTGATAATAGTGACCTATATGGATTAAATAAGTATCTATAATGTTGAAAAATTCACTCAAATACATCTCTTGAAGAAGATTATAGGTGGTAGCTCACAAGCAATGTCATTTGAACACCCTCACAAGGATTCAAGTGAAAATAAGTAGGTAACAGGCCTAATCAAGAAGCAAAGGTATAAATTTTGACATGTTGAAAGACAAAATTAACTCTTATAACTCCTATATTTCTCACAAACATTCACCTCAATGCATATACAACCTAAAGAACAAGTACAACCTTTAAAGACAAGGGAGGAGTTCTTGAACAAACACTTTTTGAGGTTTTGATTGGTAGTACAATTGAAATGATCATTTATGTACTTTATGGAATATGTAATAAAATCTAATAGGACACATATTTTATGGAATTGTCTAAGATCCAACTGATATAATGAAACACATAAAATAAATTTACAAAGCACATAGAAGCATAACTTCATTGTTGAGACTGAAATAAAAATAGAGTAGAATTATAATAATATTGTATTCATAACTCATTAAAAAAAAGCTTAGATGAGATGTGCATTTATAGGTACAATGGAGGCATGGAGCCAAGACATTTGGCAATGTAAACACAAGACTTTTACTAAATGGTTTGTGTGCTCCATATGTCAATATTGGTGGGTAAGGGTATCTTTACCCACTAATTTGACTACAATTTTCCCATATGCATGTGCACCTTAAACATCGCATTTATGACATGTAAGTGACCTCAAAATCACACCAAAGCAAGATAAATACAAGTGTCAGAATAATCCATAATAATAAATACAAGGAAAATAATATCCTACACTAACACCCCCCCTTAAGTGTAGCTTAGGTGGGTAAAAAAAATTGGGTCCCAAAAACATGGCCTAATGAGGTACCCAAGTATAGATCAATTTTCACAAAGTGGAGGGAAAGGAAAAAACCCATAGGAAAAAAAATCCCCCCACCCAAAAAGAGAGAAAAGAAGAAGAGGACTAGAAGGCCACCTTGAAGTTGATGTTGATGTAGCCCATACCCCAAGAAGAGCATGCAAGTGAATATACTTAGTCTCAGTGAAGGGTTTTGTGAAGAAATCAACTATCTGATCCGTAGTCTCAAAAAATTTGAGATCAATGACCTATCCATGAATGAGATCTCAAATGAAGTGAATATGAATCTTGATGTGTTTGGTCTATTGATGTTTGACTTGATTCTTGAAGATCTGAATGGCGCTTTGGTTTTCACAAAATATGATTGTAAGTCACTTGAACTATATACTAAACTCAATAAGAATCCCCTAAAGGCAAATAACTTTAGTAGCAACATTGATAGCCCCTCTATATTTATCCTCAGTAGATGATAAAACAATAGCATTCTACTTCTTTCTAGACCAACTAATTGGTCCTGAACCAAGTGAGAAACTATATCCTAAAGTGTACTTGCGATGTTGAATATTATCAGCCTAGTTTGAATCTATGTATCCAATTAAGTCAATATCAATGCTTGCTCTACAATGAATCCCAAAATTGTGAGTACCCTAAATGTATTAGAGAATCCATTTGGTTTCTTTCCAATGCAACTCATGTGATGTCTACATAAACCTAGAGACCATGCCCACTACATATGAAATATCATGTCTAGTGTGAGTTAGATAGATGAGGCTACCAACTAGTTATTGATACAAGGTAGCATCAACCAATGGAGAAGAACACTCAGCCCTCAAGTTTGACTCTAGAAATAAAGGGAATCAAAGCTAGATTAAAACCATCCATGTGAAACCATGTAATAAAATCAAGAGCATACTTAGATTATGCAATGGTAATCCCTGAGCTAGACTACGAAATCTCAATACCAAGGAAATAATGTAATAAACCCAACTCAATCATAGAGAATATATCATGCAAAGTAGTTTTCACTACTGTAATAGAGGATGAATAACTCCTTGTGATCAATAGGTCATCCACATATATAACTAGAATCAAGAGTGAATTGCATCCACATATAGAACTAGAATCAAGAGTGAATTATCTTGTCATAAGATATAGGCATTTGGATTATAATTGCATCTAGTGAACCCAACTATGAGAATAAATGAATCCATCTTGGCATACCAAGATTGAGGGGCCTATTTGAGGCCATAGATAGATTTATGAAGTTTACACACTAAGGAAGAATATTCCACAAAACCTTGTGGTTTTTTTTTTATATATATCTCCTCTTCAAGGTCACCATGAAGAAAGGCACTCTTTACATCCATCTAATGAACATCCTAATGATAAGCTTTGACAATGGAAAGAGTGAGTCAAATAGATTTCATTTTAGTGATTGGAGAAAATGTTTTAGTATAGTCTGTTCCAATAAATTGTGAAAATCCTTTTGCTACAAATCATGCTTTGAACTTAACCACTCACCCATCTGCTACAAATTTTGTTTGATAGATCCACCTACATCAAACAAGTTTCCTTCCTTTAGGAATCAATACTAGATCCTAAGTGTGGTTATTAATTAAGGAACTATACTCTTCATGAATATATATATCCCACTTAGGAATGATGGATGCCTCATGAAATTATTGTGGATCAGAAGCACAAGAAATGAAAACATGTGTAGCACCTTGAAATTGTGAATGAATCTGTCTGACATCTGATGGATTCCAAGTCCAATCATTTGCATTCTATAGAGTATATCTAGCACAAAGAGGACCTAAAATTAAAAAATCAAGGGGAGATTCTTCAACTTCAAAAATGGGACTGTGAATGGAATGAGGTGAATCTCTATCACTATCCTCATCATCTAAACTAGAAGAAGAATCTTCATCAACAAGTATCTAATCTAGATGATCTGAATCATCTAAACTATAATCATATCCTAGAGAGTACAAAGAGGAGAGAGAAGTGTCTTGTGTGGATTTTGATAGAACCTCTTGAAAGCATACAGTGTTCTCAATGAATAACTCATGTGTGGTAAGATGAAGAATCTTGTATCCCTTAACACCTTCTATATACCCAACAAATATACAAGTCCTACTCTAACATTCAATGGCCTTACATTTTTTCTTAGGAATGTAGGCCATAACTAGAGATCCAAATACTCCAAAGTAGTTAACTTTAGGTTTGTGATTTCTCCAAGATTCAAAAGAAGTCATCCCTTTCAATTCTTTATGAGGAACATGATTTTGGATATAACAAACATAATTAATGGCTTCTACCCAATATTGTGGTGTAAGTGATTTGGAGTGTATCATATAGTTTGCCATTTCCTTCAAATATCTATTCTTATGTTATGCAACACCATTACGTTGAGGAATATATGGAACTATTCATTGTAGATGAATCCCTTCTGAAGTATAGAACTAATCAAAGTGATGATTAACATACCACCATTATTAGTGCATAAAATTCTAATGGTTTTTCCTGAGTGTTTCTCAACAAGAGCCTTGAAATCCTTAAAATTTCTAAAGACCTCAGACTTTTGTTGAATAAAATACACCCAAGTATACCTAGAGAAGTCATATATGAAGGTAAGCATGTACCTAGCCTTGTTGAATGAAGGCTTTGGAAATGGTCTAAAAACATCACTATGAATTAGATCCAAGATTTTAGTATCTCTTTGTGATTTGCCATTGTCATATTTCTCTTAGAGATGTTTAAAAATCATGGAACCTTCACAAACACCATAAAAAAATGAACACGAGGCAACCCTATTACCATATCTTATTACTTAAGTTGTTTAAAGTAGCAATAGTTTAGATGGCCAAATCGCTCGTCATAGTCTGCTCAATCTATTAGAATGAGTGAGTAATGCAGTAAAAAGGTAATCAAGAGCAAAATTTGAGAAGGTTTACAACCTTGATTAGTGATTTGATTTCCTAATAGCCACTATAGTATTACTATGTGTCTCCTTAATGACAATAGAATCTAGAGTAAACTCAACTTTCTTGTTTGATCCAATCTAGGTGATTTGATAAATAGATAGGAGATTAGTTGATAGTGATGAAACACATAAGACATTTTCAAATGTTCCATCATCAAATTTTATAGATCCTCTCCCACAAACTTCAATAGAATTATCATCACCTATTAGAATATATGGCATAAAACATGGGTCTAAGGATGAGAACAAGTCTCATGAAGAAGCCATGTGATGTGAGGCATCAGAATCAATCACCCATGTGGATGGCTAAGATGCTACTAAAATAAGAGCCTTACCCTTACCTTTCCCCTTACTACTTTATTTTACCTTAGAAGACACTTGTGCTCATGATTTTGATTTAATTGTATCAGGTATATTGATGTTGTTTTTCTCAAGCATCTTTATTAAATGAACAATCTATTTTTTCATACATTTTTTTTCGTCATGCCCAATTATCTTACAATAGGCACATGTGATCCTCTTTTTCTTGGATTTCCCACTTAAAGAGGAGGACTCATATGATAATTTTAGCTTAGTATATAATTTCTAACCCTTTCATTACTTTTGGTCCTTCTTGTTTTGTTTTTTTCCCTTATTTATTGAAGTCTTTAGTTTGTCATGACTCAATAAAACATGTGATTTAGAGGACTTCAATGTACCCATTTAGATGAGTTTGTCTTGCTCCCTAGTTAATTATTTAACAAAATCAATTAAGGATGGCATACTTCATGTAGGTCCTAGGGCACATTTCAAAGCATGAAAGGTAGAGACAAAAACTGGTTAGTCAGGACTTAACTTGGAAAGAATAGAGAGGATCAATTGTTCATCCTTTTTATCTATACCACACAATTTTAATTACAACCTAAGTTATTTAAGTTGGTGAAAAAGTCTTATATAGTGTCAAAATTGCTTGGAATCAAACTAATGAACTCATTATCTAGCTCATGATCCCTCATTGCATATTGCTTCCCAAAGATTTGTTCCAAAGTGTTCCAAATTTCATGTGGTGATTTAGTAGATTCAATGTGAAAGAGTAAGTCAAGAGAAATAAACAAACATAAAAGATCATATGCTTCATCACACCTATTATACCACTTAATTTTATCTACACCAAGTTCTAGTTCAATTTCCATATTCATGGTTATCCTATGTAAACTTCTGCTTCTTAGAAAAAATTTCACTTTAGATTTATAGTCATGATAATTGAATGGAGTGACAAGTGGAACTAAATTTTGATTCATGATGCAATGTAAGAAGAAACTAAATCAGTAATAGAGAAGACAAGGCACTCAACAAGCCCCCCTAAAACTATCAGAAAGAACCACCCCCCCCCCCCCCCCCAATTATGTTTTAGTGTGTATACAATCAACACTTTAGTGTGCATATAATTGGTACTTTATGTTTTAGTGCGTATACAATCAACACTTTAGTGCATATACAATGGGCACCAATTTTTTTGCACAATAAAGCCCATCAAATCTTAATATATCATGTAGGGCTAAAATAGCCATAAAAATGAGTATAGAGTTGTTTCTTGAGGCTTCAACTCATGTACCAAAGACAGATGATGCATACACTACAAATAAGATACTACACAATAGATCTGCACTTAGATACAATGAATTGTAGGTATAGATCCACACAATAAACCATAAATATATAGTTGATGCTGCCAAACTACATGATTTGGTGTAGTATTCACCATCATGCAATACACACATCAACAAGGTGACTATCTGAGGTTGTTGAATGTGTAGTAAAATATAGTATTTAATATCACATAATACACATAGCAAGAAAGTGGTTGGTGTAGAAATGAGTGAAATCTTTGAATTAAATACACAAATAACAATGCACACTCATAAAAAATGGATGTCAGACTCAATCGAGAATGCATCCACAAATGAAAAATCTATACAATGATTACATAAGTGGTAGTGAAAGATCACAAAAAATAGATGTCGGGCTTAACCAAAAAAATATCCATGAGGAGAACAAGAGTGTTAAATTGTGAGTTAAGCAAAGGAGAATAAATTTTGTTTTGCTTGTGAGGGGGTTTGACTGCCTTCCAAAACCAAACCTCACCCTTCATCTTCATGAAATAAAGTGTTATAAAACAATGATAAATAAATCTTTAAATATGATTTATCACAATAATATTTTTTTTATAAAAAACCAATTAAAAAATTTCCTTAAATTTTCTCAATCATCAAAATATAATTATTTTTTCTGAATTATATCATAGTCATTGAAAATATGATAACTTTCGTAAATCTAAATGAAATTTCAAATTCAAAAATGATTCAGAAAGAGGAAACCAAGGTGCATAGAACCCAAAATTTTTTTGGAGTGATTGTAAACCCTTTTTTCATATTTGGAAAAATAACAATCATTTTTAATCAAAAATGGATTTGCAAAAACAATAACTTATAAATCTTGCCTCCTTATCGAAAAAGGATTTAGTATTTTGTCCAACCAGCTTGAATTATCCTTTAAGATCTAAAAAAGGTTACTTATATATAAAATACAATTGAAATAATTGAAAATGCTTAAAAATTTCAACAATTAGAGAAGAAACGACTGTAGATGATACACATAGATCTACAAGTTTCTTATTTACAAATTTAGTTGAAATACAAACTCAAAAGAATACTCAAGATTTCAAGAAATTAACAACAAAATGATGGTAGTTATCAATAAAGAGATCTGATACCATGATGGAATTATCTAAGATCTAAATGATAGAATCAAACACACGAACTGCACATGTAAAGCAAATAGAAGCATAACTCCATTGTTGAGATTGAAATAAAAAAATAGCATAATTATAATGATATTGCATTCATAACTCATTAAAAATGCTTAGATGAGAGGCATATTTATAAGTACAATGGAGGAATAGAGCCAAGACATTTATCAATGTGAACATAAGACTTTTTTTAGATGGTTTGTGTGCTCCATATGTCAATATTGGTGGTTAAGGGTATCATTACCTACCAATTTGACTACAATTTTTCCATGTGCATGTGTACCTTAATTACCTCATTTATGACACTTAAGTGACCTCAAAATAACACCTAAGCAAGTTAAATACAAGTGTAGGAATAATCTATAATAACAAATACAAGGAAAATAATATCCTACAATAACAATATCAATCATCCAAACTCTTAAGATCATCATAGGGATATACTTACCTAGTACAGGCCTAAAGAACATTAGTCTAATGCTTCGAAGACAAAACTAGTTATTTAAAGGCATTTGAGAGAAGTTTCAAAGAGGTTTGTTCTTGAAAATTGGTATGAGGGTTAAAATAAATGACTAAAATGCTTAAGATACCAATAATCACATTATAAATTGCTAAAGTAGAGAGGAGTGTATATCTACAGGTCTACAGACTTGTATATCCACATTCTCAAGCAATAAAAGTAAACCTTGCATATCATATGAGGTTTGAAGACAAATGAGATGTGAGAGTCATGGTAAGATGTTAATATGGTATATGTGATCATGAATAAGGAGAATCATTGAAACAAAAAACCTTTTCTAAAGTCTACAATTATAAAACCTAAGGGAGGACCTTCAAACCTTCTAAAAATCTCTTTTGCAACCCTATTTTCAAGAATTGGAGAAAGTATGCAATGATTAGCTTTGAGATTTGTGTTAGAATGAATATAGGAATGTGTTATAATAATTATTTAACATTGAATACTTTTAATAAATCATAAAATTATCCAAAATACCAAAAGACCCCTAGAGCCATGACACAATCTTCTTTTACACACATAATTTTGCTTTCTTGCTTGGTGGGAGCTCCTAGAGGTTGATCATGCAAAACAAATTAATGAAAGAGTTTAAATAAGTTGGGGAAAACCTATTATTTTTTTGGTTTTCCTTGAAGTTCATTAAAATTATCTCCATCCATTTTTATTTTCTCTTGGCTTACTTAAGCCTATGTTTTTGCAAACTAGAGCTAGAAACTTGAAATTTGGCATAATGTGAGTTCTGATTAATGAAAATGCATGAAAATTTGGAATATAACCTTATTTAATGTTAAAAATAATATTTTGGAGCTTTTAGAGCTGTAATATATATTATCTAATACTATAGGCTTGGTTTAGTCCTAATTAAGTCTAATTTATAAATATGGGTGTTGACAAAGTGGATATGCACTAGGATTTGGACCAAGAAAAAATGAGTGAAGCTGAAGAAAGATAAAGGGTACTAAAATATGTTTTTGTTTTGATTAAGTATTTAAAAGCTCCAAAACCAAGGAGATTTATGTATACACATAATATTTTCAAACTTTTATAAATTAATGACACTCTTTATCTTGTAGGAACCTATCGAGTCTCAATATGTTTGAGTACATGCCCTAAGGGGTGTACTGGGAAAAGGGTGGGTAGACCATTGGTGCTTCATAATATTTTTATCCATTTTTATAATTGATATCTACACATTTGTCTCCTAAAAGCTATTACCCTAAGTTTTACCTCCTATTTTTCACCCTCCTCTAGTCTTTTACCATGTTCATTATCCCTTTCCCTAACCTAAACCCCTTTTTGATAATTTACATGACCATGTCAGCCATATCGACCTTGTATTTCTATTGAAAAAAATTATTAGGGACTATGTTGGCCCCTAACTAACCTAGTCCATGACCTAGTATGTTTATTGTCAATTATGATACTAGGTTAACCAAGTTGACCTTGTAGGCCAAAACTTTTAGAAGGGTTTAGGGTTATTTATACCTCTATAAACATAACCATTTTTCCATTTATAAAATAAGAGGAGTAATATAGATTTCACATCTACTTATCCTCCATTCTACTTGAGAAGCAAACTTAGGGTTTCATACTTTACTTAAAGATATGGATCTTATGTTGTGGATAAGTATTTTGGATGTATTTATAAGTTGTGTACCCTATATATAATTTATCTTTGTCAGCCTTACATACCAAAATAGCCTCCTACAAAACACCTTGGCTAAGGGAGAGATTGAGGCTCAATGGGTTCATCTTTAAAGGTTGATATTCCTAACTTTGTTCTTCCTTTGTAAAAGTAGATAGATATGCATTTGTACTTCTCTTCCATGAATTAGGATTATATATACATTGATGTGAGTTTATGCCTTTTATGCATGTTTACTTTTAGTGTTTATTATCCCCACTTTGTTCCACAAGCTTTGGTGAGAACTAGATTAGATTTTACTTTAATTTTTATAAAAACATAAGACCTAGTTAGGTTTATTACGTAGTTTTGATTGACTAGAGGCTTTGGAACTCTCCATAGTAATATTATTGTGGTAAGAGATACTTTGATTAGGTTTAGCATATCCATATTGGTCATGACCCTGATTATCTAATGTATCCCCAATCAGAAGTGTAAGTAAGATATATATTATTTGAGGTAAGATTGATTTATAGATCTGATGCATTTTACATTGCATACATTATGGTGAATCAAACATGAATCTAACTCTTATAGGTTTTCTTTCACACCTTTCATTTATATCATTTTATAATTTTTTATATTTGTAATATTAGGTCGACCAAGTAGATATAGTTATAACTTTTGTGTATAGGTTTAACACATAATCACATCAAAATAGATCTATTCTTTCTATGTAGGTCATCATTAGATATAAGTTATTAGATCAATTAAGTTGACATATTACTCTTATTCAATCGTAGATAATAGAGTATGTCAAATAGATCAACTTAGTCTCCTAGTCAACATCAAGAACAACAAACTAAGTCATGTAGGTTGACTTAGTCTTATATTCAACATCCAAATAAAAAACTAAGTCAACTAGGTCGATTCAGTCATCTTAATAAGCTTAAAAAAATAGTGTTTCACATAACTAGGTTGACCTAGTCGACGTACTTGGTAAAACTTACAAGTAGTATTCAAGGCACTTCAACAAAAAATTTGCAATCCTCAACATCTTCCAACCCACCAAGGTTCCTTTATTTCTCTCTCTTGCAATCCAATACTTCATTATAATTTTATTTTGTGTAAGTTTGTAGTCTTCAAAACTATGATCCTACAAAAAACCTAGTCGACTTAATTCTATATCTTATCTTCTATCTAAAATATGAAGTCAACCTAGTCAACTTAGTTCTTAAAGACTCTTGATTCTATAGAAAATTAATGACCCTGTCGACTCTGTTCTATAATGTTTTCATATAATGTCATCTAAACTGACTTTGTACCATTCTTAATTTAGGAATTAACAAATATATGCTATTAATTAATTCACACTTTCATTTTCAACTATTTTCATGCTTAGAGTATATCACATAGTCTAATTAAGTGGTTTTTCAAATTAATGATTAGTTTCACTATTTTGATATTTTTGCACACAATACAAAATCAAATAAATTTAAAATGCATTTATCATTTGTCTTCCCAAGGCATACCTACTTGGATTTCATCACCAAGGGGAAAGCTGACTTGGTTTTTTGGCCAAGTATAAACATGTGGTTAATGATATGTATTGGTAAAGAACCTAACACCCTTTTCACTATAAGAAAGTGAAATGAGGGGGTAGGCCCTAATACCAAGTCAATACCATTGCCAACATAGATCCCTTTCAGCTTAAACATCTTGAAACCATCCATAGATTACTTTCTATTTCTCTATTTTTAGCCAACTTCCCTTTCACACTTAAAATAATACTTTATAATAACCTAATAACACTTATGATGATCATTTAGTTATCATATACTTTTCAATTGCCTACTTGATCTATGTTCATTGTATGTTGTATTACAAAAACTTACATTGGCCAGTGTTGGTGTGAGGTTTTGTGTTGTGTGCCAATTAGATCATTCTCATTGATCCAATTATTTGTGTGTTTTCTTCCATATTTTTCTTCAAATGACATTTCAAAATATTTCCCTATTTTTAGTACACTATCATTCTGCTCAACACAGTCTTTTATAGACTATCTTTTTCCCTATTTGTAGTATCAAGTTGACCTAGTACTCCTTTATACCAATAAATTTTTCATACTAAGTCAACTTGGTTGAATTTTTATCCTTTATAGATTGTATTTTTCCCTATTTTTAGTACTAAATTGACCTGATCAATTAAATACTCTTTTGACTTATGTCTAATAGTACTATGTCAACCTAGTTGACTTTATACTCTTATATATATTTTTGATTTTGCATCAAATTTACCTTACTTAATCTCTCTTGCTCATCATGAAATTCATATTTTAAGACAACACTAAGTTTAATTCAATATATATGATGAGTCTTACCAACCATAATAGGTTCTCCCATAAATAACTTTTGGCTCCTACCCTAGATGAAAGTAATGTGCATGTAGCCACTCACACTAAAAACTATGGGACCCTTCCTCATTCCTCTTCACTTTGCCATCCTGTGTTCTAATTTTAAGATGAACTTAAATTAGAGTATGCACCATAAATTATTTTCTTCATCAATGAATTTCCTCAACATTGAGTAAATTATCCTTCTAATATTTACCATCTCATGATAATTGGTCAATTTTAGGAACCCCATTCACCTTCTCTCACTTTCTCACATAGATTTGGGGACACTAGATTCTTTTATTCTCAACCTCTTCCCTTTATCTTGACCCCTTATCATACCATGATATCTTCCTCTTTGATATTCTCCACCTCCATTCCTAGTATCTATACTAACATGGTAGGTTTTACATCTGGTGGGCCTCTTCTAATAACCACCCTTCTCAATTATTCCATTAATGTATTATTTACCACCCATGGGAACCATACCTCTATTTCCACCTCCTCTCATCCATATACTAGTACATCTTTTTCCACACATACAAATCATGCTACTAGTGCCTTACTTATCAATAATTATTCTCATACTACTACTAACACCCTTAGTGGTACCCAAGCCACTACCACCAATTCTAATGCTTCACATAATACCAATAATAACAATCAAAGCCATCAACTTTTATTACAAACTCTTAATCAAATGAATTATTTACAAGATAATAATGCAAATCAAATGGTGCAAATGCAAAATTGTCTTCTCCATCTTCAAACCCACCCTCTAAAAATTCCATGGGGCACATATAAATAAAATGTTCCCCCACCTCCTCTTCATTATTCCCATGGTTATCTTATCCCTCAACCTCTTCTTATTAATAAAATGATCAAACACATTCAAAATTATCCTCTTACATCTCAAATTGCTAATATCAATATAGGAGGTATCACCCCTACCATTACTTATGATGGGTCATCCGACCCTACTTTCCACTTAAAAACATTTAGAAATCTATATAAAGACTGGGTCAAGTTAAATACTTTTACCACTACTAAGATATTATCAAAGACTCTCATGGGTAATGATTTAGATTGGTACAACCAACTCAAATTTCATTCCATCACCAGTTTGGAAGATTTAGTTAATGCTCTGGTCTAAGAGTTCTAAATTAGTGATCTTACTAAGAATAATTTGGCCCATTTTATCAATTATAAGCAACTTGAGACTGAAACTGCACAAGCTTTCATCAAATGGTTGAAAACTTTATAAAATAAATGTGACCATAATATGGAAGATGACAAACTCTTTCATTTATTTACCAACACTCTTTTTCCCAAGTTGTAATATCAAGTCCAGACTTGCTCTTACAATACTTTGGAAGAGGTCATTAACCAAGTCAAGAATAAATATTTCCTTATGCATTAATTTAAACCATCCCAACCTTGTATGGGTACTTGCATGTTAATCAAGAATAAGAATCATCATGCTAAAAATGATGGTATCACTGACTCTTATGATGCCATTCATGCTATCCAAGCTGTTGTTCCCAACCAGAATCCAAAACAAGATTCCCCTCTCAACCACATCACTAATCCTCATTTATCTTCAACCAATAACATCAATGTTCATAAACCTTTATCCTTAGTAGAATTACAAAAATATTTACCAAGGCCTATTCCACAATAACTTGATCCCACTCATCCCATGAAATCTGGGTATAATCCTAATAAATTCTTTTGGTTTCATTTTAGTTGGGTTCATTCTTATGAAACTTATAAGCAACTTTGTAATTTGGCTATGGATTTCCTTCTTGATCACAATTTTAACTATGACTCTATCATTTATAGATGTCAACAAGCCTATGACATTGCCTTTAAATTCCATAAAACATAAAATAAATCTCAATCTTTGAACTATATAATTCTCATTTCACCATTTATAAAGATCCTCTTCTAAATCACTAAGATAACCAAGACAAGCCTATCCCTTCTACCAATAATTTTTATATTCTTATTAACCTGACTCCTAAAGAGAATGTGGTTAATATAACTAATATGTGAAGGGTGGTTGCCTTCATTGAACCTCATCCCATCTATAAATCTCAATTACCTCACACATTTTGTGTTATCCAAGACTCTTCTCCAACTCACTTAATAGAGTTGGGGCAAGAAGACCTTATATATTTTGATGAACCAATTCCAACACCTCCTTTAGATAACACTTCTCACACCATTTCTACCATTCCTCTAACCTCTTTACCTATCATTAATGATACTCAAAAACATATTAACATTTATTACAATCTATCCTAAACCAAACCTATATCAACCACCCCATTTTCCCAAGATAATCAACAAACTTGTCTTCCAATTAAATCTTATTCATCTTATCACCATAAATTCATATGCACTTTGGATCCTCCCTCTAAGGACATATTTCTACACTATAAACCTCTTTACAATAGTCCCCTTATGGGGTATGATGATTGGGATAATATTAAGGATATTACTAATCTCTCATCTCAAATCTCAATTATTGAACTTATTCAGACCTCTCTACATCATGGTAATTATCTTATAAAAATTTTGTTCAAAATGAAATCCCTCATCCTCCCTTAGCAAGATGCGAAGCCACCTTATCTGGATTAGAAGATAGAAATTTATAATAGTATGAAGATATGTCCATACATGTTGATGAAATAATGGACACTTTTCTTTCCCTCAAATTCTCCATTACTTCTATGATCCCCAATGAGATTTTTCTTAGTGGGGATGATCCTCCTCTTTTTATTAGTGTCAAAATTGGTGATATCCAAGTCAATCATGATTTGATTAATGAAGGTTATAATACTTGTGTTGCCTCTCTTTATTTTATCAAAACCCATGGATATTTTGAATGTAATCTTAAATCCATATACAACACATGTCAAGGATATGATTGAAGTCAAATGCCTCCTTTAGGTTGTGTGTGGCTCCCCATTACCATCTCACCTATCACCATTCATGTGAAGGTGATTATCTTCAACTTTGATTTATCCAATAACCTTTTGCTTGTTAGGCCATAGACTCATCGCATGAGAGTAATTTTCTCTTTCACTTGGAAATGCATAAAATGTACTCATAATGGATCCATCTATAGGATTCAAGGTGACACTAATCCTTGAAATTTTGAATAATTGCAAGATCATGGTGTATTTAATATTCCTACCCTTAAAAATTTACCAAGCATTCCATTTCATTAATCTCAATGGTTTAACTTTCCTATCAATTTCACTTGAGGTTATAATGGTCACCTTCAAATCATTGGGAATATACCACCTAAACTCCTAAAATCTGATGATGATGAACTTGATGATATCAAAATAAAAACTAAAACCTTAGATATCTCACCTCATCTCATTTCTTAGCTTCCCCCTTTTTTACAACCTTGTTCCCATCAATAACCTAGTGATGATATACTCATTGTCTTAACTAAAACTTGACATTCCATTCATCATGCTACATCATATGACTAGGTCATCCCTACCTATTCCATTGATATTCATACACCCAATTATGATGATGTATATACCTTAGATGATACATTCTTAAAAGGTCTTGTTCATGCCCAAGATACTAAAATTATTCATTATCATTCCTCTTTGATTTAGTCTGTCAATATATATTCTAGTATTCCATATTATATCATTCCTAATTTTATAAATTTTCCTTTTGATCGTAGGGTAGTGATGGTGTTCACACCTCTATTTTTTGAATAACCTCATAGGATTATACTTATGGATCATGCTATGACTACTCCCTATCATTTTATCAGATACCAAGATCCATCTAGCTGACTTATCCCTAAGATGTTTGTGAATATCTTTTAACCTTATATGCATCCCACCCCTCTCTCAATTGAGCCTAGTTTGGATCTTATTTCCATTCCATCTATATCTAAGTCTCTTCCTATTTATGGTCTTATTTATGCTTTAGTTGAGCCTTTCATAAATGAGCTGATCAACCATATTATGATATTCATAAAGTTGACAATCACTAGACTAGAGACTATTTATTATACCAAACTTCATCACATTTTTATTCCACTCCTTTTATGAGTAAACCTACCAAGACTACTCATAGGCATATTTATTTCTTCCATGGCACATATACCCATTCATCCATAAATTATCATAATCTTTGATAATATATCAACACCTTGTGTCCCACCACTCCTTATCTAGCAAACAAGGCTATACCTCCCCCAAAATTATTACCTAAATATCTTCCCAAATATGGATAATTATATTGTCTCTGGTACCAATGTGGTACACATCACATTAATTTATACCACATCCTTTAGTAACATCTCAAGGATCACGTCATGACCATTCTTATGCTTACTACCCTTCCTCCCATAGGTTGTTATTGTAATAAGGTCCCCCTATATACACGTATGGTTTCATGACCTATGGTACCTTCTTCATCTATTATTTCTCTACCTATGAGTCCCTCACCCATGGATCCACCTTCCTTGGTGGCACCTTATCCACTAGTAACCCCTTCATCTCCCATAGAGTCGACTCCCATTCCTTATCCTGAACACCCCCTACATGATATCACTCATCAACATAATCCTTCAATTATTATTTCATTTTCTATTAAAGAGATTTTATGTGAAGTATTTTCTCAACTTTACCTAAATATTGATGAGACTTTGGATATAGTTTGAGTTCAGCTTCATAAAGACTTATCAAATGTTATGGATAATGTGTGTGTATAAATATATCAGTACTTATGAATACATGCAAGGTTTTATTACATTTATTTTCTCATTTGGATTGGATGTCTGCTCTAAATTTACATTTATCTATTTTTATCATTTGACATTGTGTCATATTCTTGTATATCTTACATGGTGACCTTTTTTTCATACCAAATATTGCCTATGTTGTCATTATTATTCTTATGTTCTCTTATGAATTATTTTTCATGATTGTTTTCTATCTTATTTTTATACACATATATAATTGTTATTGTGACTTGGTTATACAAACCTTTCCCCCTTTAGTCATTCCCTATTTCCCATGTGATTAGTTAGAAAATAATTTATGTCATTACAATCTCCTTTTACTAGTCCACTTTGGATCTACCATTCTTCCCTTTTATTCCCTTTTCACAAAATAAGCATATACATGGTTGAGACTTGAGATAACATGTTGGTTTATATTTAAGCTTAAGTGTTCTGGTTAGTCATATCTTTGGATACTTAGCTTCTTTTAGCCTAAGCCTAAATATCATTCATGTGTATCACTTTATCTCTCATGATTGATCATTCTAAGTACGTATAGAGGAATAATCTTAAAAGCCATAAAATATTCAAAATCCAAATCATTTAACAAAAGGCATTGATCTAAAAGGTAACATTTAAATTTTTTTAAATTTAAATCACATTAAAAGACATGATTCTAAGCACATGTCCTTTCTCTAATCAAAGATCAAAATCCATAGTTGGCCTCATGATAAAGTTGAGGTCCAATAGGGTGCAGTACGCTAGTAGATTAGAAAATGAGAATAAAAAAATATTTATTACTACCTACTTTCTCACGCAAGTACCTAATCTTCGTAGTAGACCAATAGCTCTGTAAGGGTCCTAAAGAACAAGGAACACATATTGGAAAGGTAGGTACATTTTAATTTTCTTATTCAAAACCCCCAACATGAGTTGATATTATTACCACACTTATTTTCCTACAAAGCTTTGTGCTTATAGTGAATATGTATCCTTTGTATATTGATGGTCACTAGTCCCTTAATATCTTCTCATATCCTTATTATGCCTCATGTCTCCTAAGGTCTTCTCATAAGATGCCTATGTTATGATTTTCACATTCCCTTTTTCACTCCCTATAACCCTAATATTTTCCCCTGAGAAATATTGTTTTTTTCAATGATCACTCCCCCTAGTGATTTCAATTTTGAGTTTTAGTGTAAGACCATGGATAGGACCTGACCTTCTTCACAAATTGAAAAAAAATTTCACATTACCATTACAAACATCCCCTTTTACCATATTTTCACATTATTTTCACATCATTGGTGTTACCTTTGTTAGTTTTAATGTAAGACCATGGATAGGACCTAGTCTTTTTCACAAAATTTTCAAATACCCAAGTCAACAAAATTACATGTGTCAAATATGAGCTAAGATATGATTGATTATGAGATACACATCATTGGAATGCTTCCCACCTTGATTTAGTATGTTTTATTATTAATTCATTAATATTTCACTTTTATCTTCTTATTTTATGATTTCATGTAAGAATCCAACCACTTTTCTTAAGTTTTTCATACTTCCCAACTTGAATTAGTATGATTAATTTAAGACCATTCTAACAATTTTTGTTTCTCTTTCATACTTCCCATGTCATTTAGTATAATTGATTGAATTAATTGATTTTTTTTATACCATTAGTCTTTCATGTGCTTTCCCTTTTATTACTTTATTTTCATACTTCCTAATGTGATTTAGTGTGATTTTACTTTTTTTTAATTTGGTGCCAATATTTTTCATGGATTAATTTTTTTTCCCTATTGTTTACCACATTTGGTTTTATTATACTTAGTCATCCTTTGTTATTACACATTTCCTATCATGATATAGTGTGTAGTGCATTTGTTTTTGATTAATTATACTTTTCCAAGCCTTTTTGCCTATTTCATTTTAACCATAACTGTGTACTACATAATGCTAGAAAAGAAAACACCACACATATATTTTGTATATCATATACAATAAAAGCAAAATACATGTGTTTTAAAGAAATATATCCATGCATCCAAAACCATAACCAAAATATAACCCAAAAAATCAACATCCAACTATCAAAATAATATATATATATATATATATATATATATATATATATATATATATATATATATATATATATATATATATAATGTGTTTTAATATAAATAATACAAAAATACATCATTCCAAATTTATGGATGGGTTCCATCATGTCTATCTCATGGCCTAGCCACACTACCCATAGATGCCTTAGACTATCCCCTCTAAATAGTGCACTATAATAAAGCTATTTGAGATCTCATACTTATTACCTATCCCTATAGGTTGGCCACCTGTGCATGTACCTATCCTAACTATATAGTGGTATCCATGTGTGTAGCTCTTTCTTGAGCTAGGGCATACCAAGCCTATTCCTCCCCTTCTCCCACCCCTGTTGGTAGCTATAATCCATCTCTACATGTATTTAATAGCCTTTCATCCTCCTTCACTAGTCTAAACCAACCTTCTTGAGTTTGGGTAGATGGTACCATAGGATTTATAGTGTGATGGGGTCGTATGGGTCCAAAACTCCATCTAGAATATCATGGTGCACTTGCATAACCAAGGATCCCCATCTGGTTTCCTCATCCATAGGATATAAAAAATTTAAACCAAATAGATATCAAATAACATATATATCTCAAAATATATTTATCTAAAATCATACACAACTAGTATTCTATATCAAAAATTAAAAATTAAACCATTTCTTACCTACCCTAGTATCACCAATCATTGTATCCGTATCTATTCATCCATCGGTCATGGTATCTCCATTGGCCCATCACCCGAGCACCTCATCTATGGGATGCATACCAATCAAATAAAAACTTGGAGTCACCACCCATGCACATCTTAGTCCTCTCCTCAATGGTGCCTCTATAGACTAACTCTACCCTAGGCTGACTAATGGGTCATTCTAGATCATCACCCTCTATGATCAATCTTGCTATTGGTATCTCTATCAATGGTGTGATCAAATTTATCACTATTCATCTTGATATGGTTTTAGATTTAGTACCTAATTCAACCCTATATACACATCCATGACTTATCCTCCTCTTGTTACCATCTATCATGCTCGACCAGTCCATTGTCTCATATACCATAATCTAATCTCCAATTTTTTAACTAGTGTTCCTCTTCCTCCTCTCCCCCTTGGCTCTCTCATATGTCATTCCCAAAATGTAGGAACCACTATAAGAGCCACCAAGTGAGGGAATCTAAGCTATCCTATTAAGCATGCCAGCAGATGTGAATCTACCCACTAGGTATAATGGCCCATGATTTGTTATCAAGCTAAACTTGGTGCCATAATCACCTAATTTAGCCAAATAATCATAATATGTATGTAGGGAGGCCACATTATATCTTATCATGTGATTTTATATAGTGATGGAATATGGGGCATGGCCCATGCTACTTGATCCTATCTCCACCTCATAACTTGAGGTAACTAATCATCAATTACATGGGGTAACCCAGCTTGATGATACTCATAAGCACCACTAGTCCTATCATCTTCTACCCTCTAGACAACATCCCATACATATATCTAGGAACTTAGAATCTCCACTAGTCTTATCATATTCTACCCTCTAGATAACATCCCATATATATCATACACAAGTTAAACCTAGATGATAGACCCCAAGTCATAGAGTTCCTCTTGATCCAATATATACTAATATAATGCTATCACATATAGTGGTATTATACCATCTGACTTGTGATGTAACACATATACTATCACAATTCTTATAACAACCTTTTAGATATCTATAATATATGCAATACACACATCAAACAAGCTCACCCTTAGCCCTAGATAGATCCTCTCTAAGCATGTCTCCCACTGGGCTAGTGATCATCTCTCCTCCTGATCATTTAATGTCATTATGATCATTAGTGTCCCCCTATAAGTAGTCTAAAAAACACATAGACATCCTCCAAATTGATACCAACTTCTATGGTATCCCCATCTACCACCCATTAGAATGTGTTATTCAAATACTCCCATGCTCTAATAGCATGACCATGAAATCAACACTTAGTGGGGTCTTCCTCATCTCCATGATGCATCCCAAGCCCAATGTGACTAATCTAGCTCTATCCACATCTTTCATGTGCTCTAGTATATATAGTAACCACAAAGCATCAACCAATCACCAAAATATCCAATGTATCTAAAAAATATCAAAAAAACAAAGGGTGTATTATTCTCCATACCACTCATAATAAAAATACATTCTTTCAAATTTCACAAAAATAAACCAAGTTGATTAAATTTATTCATTGTTTACCAAATTGACCTATTTTCAAACTACATCAGCCCTTTCATCTAATTTGACCATCTTAAGGCTTAAAAGTACTACATTGGCCCCTTATTTCATTGAAGTATTATATCATCCACTTGGGAAATAACTAAGTCAGACATATAGTACTCAATTAGCCACCCTTTGAATTATAAAACTAAGTTAGCTTTCTTTCTACTCTCCATTACTATATCAACCACTTAAAAATTAAATCACCCATATTTTACTATGTCAAACCCCTTACAAAATAAACTAAGTCAGCCATGTAATACTAAGTCATCTCACTAAATTTTGGTCTTTTATAAACTATGTCAAATTGGTTGACCTTGTTCATTAATTGCAATGACTTTTTGAGTAATTACCATAAATTCCTTGGGCATTTATTGCTCTAAATCCTTCTTACCCAATATCCTGTTTGACTTTTAGTATCCCTAATAATTTCCTAGGGTTCATTTTGGTCTCTATATTTGTCTAATTGTCAAATTTATATAAAACACTCAATTTCAAATGAAAATGCTAAAAGATTTGAAATTTTTAGTTACCTATGATGCACTCATTATCACTACCATGCATCCTCCCCATCTCAGTTGTTATCTCCTCACCATCCTAGCTCTCTAGGCTCTCACTAGGTCTCTAAGAACAC
The DNA here is from genome assembly GCA_037957365.1 of Torreya grandis. Taxonomy (NCBI): domain Eukaryota; kingdom Viridiplantae; phylum Streptophyta; class Pinopsida; order Cupressales; family Taxaceae; genus Torreya; species Torreya grandis. Next base: position 1,211,949 of record JARHVA010002258.1, on the reverse strand, counting down.
TATTTCTCTCAAAATAGTAATTAATAACAAATGAATTCTTTTTCACTCTATTTATATTTACTATTCAAAATTATTTACCCTTTAAAAATTTACTGTTAGATTCCTTGTTTTGATCATATATTTATTTATAATAACTCTTTTTATAAACCATAAAATATTTTAGAATCTTGATGTCATAGAGAATCTTTATAACTATCATATGCCTATGTTTTAAAAAAATTGATTTTTTCACTCTTTTTCACTAATCTCTAAAGGTTCACCTAATGTTCTTCATATTGGACACCATCACATTTCCCACATATATTTCTTTATCTATAGCACTAAGGTACCTAAAGGTATGTGTTTCTCAATTCTATCCTTTCATTTATCTTATTTGCTCCTTACTATAATTTATTTAGCATCAGTGTTATGTGTCATCATGTTCTTTTTTGACCATCACTTGGTACACCTACATGACATGTGATGAGCTTTGAGTGGGGAATATTTTATCAATTACTAATGATCTTTATCTTGAAGGAGCCCATCGAGTCTAAATCACTCTGAGTGCATTCCTTAAAGGGTGCATCGAGAAAGGAGTGGGTAGACCATTGGTGATTTACATGATTATTTTCCCTTTTACCACTTGCTATCTACACACTTGTCTCCTAAAAACCATTCCCTTAAGATTTGACACCTATTTTCACCCTCCTCTAGTATTTTACCACCTTCATTATCCCTTTACCTAACCTAAAGCCCTTTTTTATAGTTTACATGACTATGTAAGCCATATTAACCTTGTATATATATATATTGATAAAACTTATTAGGGACTAGGTCGGCCGTTGGTTGACCTAGTCCATGACCTAGTATGTTTTTTATCAATTTTGATACTAGGTCGATTGGGTTGACCTTACTAGTTGAAACTTTTTAAAGGGTTTAGGGTTATATCTACCTATATAAACACAATAATTTCACCATTTCTAAAAGAAGAGAAGAATAATTAAGATATATTGCATATCTGCTTATCCACCATTTTACTTGAGGAATAAGCTTAGGGTCTCATACTTTATTTGGACATATGAATATTCTATTGTGGAGAAGTCTTTTTGATTCTTTGATAGGTTATATAGCCTAGATCTTATTTATCTTTTTCATCCTTACATACCACAACAACCTCTTGTGAAACACCTTAGCCAAGGGAGAGATTAAGGCTTGGTGGGTTCATCTTCAACTTTGTTACTCATTTATAAGAGTAGATAGATATGCATTTGTACTTTTCTTCCATGCATTAATATTTTATATAAATTGATGTGACTATATGTCTTATATGAATATTTACTTTTAGTGTTTAATACCCCCACTTTGTACCACAAGCTTTGTCGAGCACTAAATTAGATTTTACTTTACTTGTTATTTATTTAGTGAATATGAAAACATAGGACCTAATTAGGGTTATTGTGTATTTTTTCTTGATTGGAGGCCTTAAAAACTTCCCTAATAATTTTATTTTGGTAAGAGATCCCTTGATTAGATCTAGTAGATTCATATTGATCATGACCCCAATTATTGAATATATCCCTCATCAAAAGTGTAAGTAGGATCTAGCTTCTTTGAGCTAGGATTGATTTATAGATATGATGTAATTACCATTGCATACACTTTATGCCAAAATATGGTTACAATGAATATACCTCCAAGAGATCAAATATGAGAACTATGAAGTAAATTGTAGTATAGAGGAGGAAAGATGATGGAATGCAGGTATTCAACAAGTTTTCAAGGTACATAGACTCCAAGAAGATGACTTAGCATTTCATAATCACTCCAATGGGAAGTTTCAAGATCTCAATAATGAGTCATCAATCCAAACATAACTCCTATGCCACCTTGAGAATAATTACATCAAATGGAGTGCACACATGTTGAAGATAAACCTCATAATTATCCTTTGATAGGTTCTCTTACTTGTAACTTGTTCCATGAATGCTTTAAAACAATAATTAGCTCTTGACACCTATCTTATCTCTATCTTCTTCCTTCTCCTATATGTATACCTAATTTTGGCATCATAAGTAATCCTTTTGTTGGATATGGCATAGGCCTATCCAAATGAACCCTTATACTTTGCCTCTAAAATGAATTATATCCTTATATTATGCTTGAAACTAGTATATGTTTCATGCTAGTTTATTAATTCTAGTGATGGCATATGCAACCTCCTCTTATTTATCTTATCTTGTCATCTAATTTTAGGTTCTAGTCATAATGTAAGTTACATAGAGTTATTAAAATAGCCTTATGTGTATCAAAATTGGAAGCATTCATTAGTGTCTTTTATCCCTCTTGATCAACTCCCTTTTTATATGCATCATGTTATAGCCTCTATGTGAAACACTCATGTTTGGAGAATCTATTTGAGTTGTGAAATTATATTTAGTAATAGTTAATTTTCTCAATGCATTATAGATAGGTGGATGAGATAAATTTGGTGCATCACCTCCCTTGTTTACTTTGCTTTTAGTTCTCTCTATCCCTTTTCCTTTTCAAGTAATAGCCTTATTTTATATCTTCTAGGGGAGATCATCAAGGTATATATCCCTATTTATAGGTTCTTTTCAGTTATAAGGTCACCCACAACATTTGAAGAGTTCTCATGCTATCACTTAAGTGAGAAGCATTGAACACCTCCTCAATGGTGAAACATTTGTTTATAATAACATGATTACAATCAAGTAATAATAAAAAATGAAATAATAATAGTGTCAATGGTAAATGGAACCATAATATAATATGTAAATCTAAAAATGTATATTAACAAAAGAGAATCAAACATAAAGGAAATGAGGTAGTAAGTCTTGGGGTGCATGTATATGTCAAACTTATATTTATATTTTGGTGATCTAAATAACATAAATTTATTGATATTATGATTTTATAAGACATACAAATTTTTAGATACCCAAATTTGGCATAATCCTTGTTTGATAATACAATTGGGAAACTTTGCATGTATTTATCAAACCCTAAACTAAGTACTTAGTGGAACAATTGTCTTTATATTTTGACTATCTTATTAGTTATATTTGGTTACATGACACTCTTATCTTATTATGACTAACTTCACATTTCATATTACATAGATAATTGGGCTTCCCTATCACCGTAGAGTTATTTAATCCATAGTTAAGTTATACCATTTATGGTAAGTATCAACTGTTGGTACTTACCAAAGATAGTGGGCTTCAACCGAGTCCCATTTTAAATTATTTTTGGCACATTTCACTTTGTCACAATTTTTTGTTCATATTTTAATTTCCTTTGATTGTATTTTGCATGTCAATATGTCCTTAATTCAAAATTATATATATATATATATATATATATATATATATATATATATATATATATATATATATATATATATTAAGGTTCTTAACAAAAATTACATTCCATTATCAAGGGATAGATAAGATTATATATTACACCTATATAATTATTAAATTTGATTATAAATTATAAAAGATTTAGTTAATATTTACATGATTATACTGAGGGAAAGATAAGAAAAATATAATCTTGGATTTCATCAATAATTACAAATGTATACATTAATGGGAGAGATTAATTTAAGTTTTATCCCTATTTTAAGTGTTTTAAATGTATTCCAATGCTTAGTATAACAATGAGGATTGACCAAGGTTAGTAAAACTTAACCCTTTCAATCAAAAACCCCCATTTCATATCAAATTTATTACAAAAAAGTAAGGATTGTACATATATGTACACCCCATTGAAGTGGATAAAGGTGAAAATATAAATTATAGACACATTTTTGTTTCCAAAGAATAAAATAGTATCTCATTGTATGCATGGTTAGTTCCAACCACTATAGGTAAGTATTGGTTGTTGATATTGACCAAATATATCAAAACCAACTATAATGAAATAGGTGAGGACAAATAAAATTAAAAAAACTTGCATATTCCTAAGACACATAATTAAAATAATCAAAAATCATATTAGCATGGAAAATAATCTAATATTAATCTTAACCCTTGTTGTACAACCATTACTATATTTAGCCTGAATGTTTGCATGTATTGTAAAAATTAGAAATAAGTAATTATTATAATAATTTATATCCTATTTGTAATATTATTAATCAAAATTAGGGTAAAAAATATTGGTGAACCTGAACATTGATAAAACCATCATTCTAAGGTTTTATATTTTTGGTCCTAGGGTTTCTAATTTCCTTACACAAAAACTCTTTTTCAAAAAATTTCTTCCAACATTTGATGATCTTAATTTTTTTATTTCCATGCATAAATAATATTTTCACCTTTGATCTTAGCCTACCCATTATTATTTACTTATTTTTATTAGGTCTTGATTATATTTCAATAGCTCTTTTAATCCCTAATAAATAAAAAATGGATAATCAATCAAAAACCCCTAATGACTCACATTGTATGGATTTATTATTATCTATAAAATTTATACCTTATACATAGGATAATGAATGAAAACATAACCAAAAATGTGTTATTAATGATGGTATTTGTAGATGAAAATTATTATTTCCATGATTATGATTATGGGTATGATTAAAATTATAAAAAATAAGATGGTTGTTAGGATAGTGAAGATTATAGTGAGGAAGAAAATCAATAAACATGATTTAACCTTTTAGGGTTTTATTATGTAAATATTACGTTTAGATTAAAGGGATGAGATGTCTAAATTAGTTAAATAATATTCAATAATTAATCACTAATCTATTATGAATTTTTACCTTCTTTGACCTTATAAAAATAGTAATAAATATGCTTAAAAAAAGACTTATCTAAAAAGTGACTATCACAGATGATCTAGGTTTTCAAAACTGAGTTCTAGATAGGTCTGAGTGTTTTCAATAGGGTATTAGGATTTATTTTCTCACTAGATAGTATTTCCCCACCTCGATAGTAATAAAATTCTATTGTAGTGTCCTTAAAGTGGTGCTAGTGTCCTCTTTGTAGGATTGTTCCTAATTTTTGGGAGCACTTGTGCATGTGTTTTTAGGTCCTATTCCTATGTACGCAAAATCTATAACTCTATGTTATGCCTAGAAAAATTGATTTAGTGTACAAAACCTAATCCTCTTTATAAGTATGACATGATAAATAATTGTGTGTTTGTTAGTAGGATAAGCTGGAAATCCTCAACACCCCGATATGAAGAGAGTTTCCTACATACCAATACTCCAAAGAGGGATTAATCCTAATGTAGTTCTCCCACATGGTGCTTGATGAAAGTGTAAGTGAATTCTAGAATGGGAGTAGACATGGATGATTTTAATGTTTTTAATCTTTGATAACTTTTAAATATGGGATTAGGGTTATTTTAAATGGTAGTATGCTGAATTAAGGAAAAATAGGGATCAAATACCTTAATTTTTATCAACTTGTCTTTTTTTTAAATAGGATTTTGCATCTATTTTCCATCTAGTAAATAAATATAAAATAACTTATATTTATAGAGTTATATAGCTTGTACGGATAATAAAATGTGCTTAGGATGACCTTACAAGGAGTACACATTTTAAAAATTATTCATTTGGGAGAGTTAGGGGAAAGGATAATAATGCCAAATTAGAGACATTAGATACATGTGGCTATAGCATCCTAGATGTGGCACTAATGTCCACCTAGTAGATTGTTGATCAAATTGGGTTGGCATCTAAGAAAGCTATCATAGGACTATGTTTGAGCTGATTGTATATGTATGTAGTCTACACAATGGTTAGGAATGTGTGTTTAAGGCTTTAGCACAGGTCTATGGATAATATAGTAATAGACTAAATCAATCAACACTCTTATCATCTCAATACCACTTTTAAGTGATTACATTTTGACCCCCTTTATGCTAAAAATGTAGGAAAGTGAAATGACTAGTATAAAGGAAAATTAAACATGCCTAGACTTACCTTAGAAGTGAAGCCTGTGTAGCTATTTTTGAGTATGTCAATCTGCTTTGTGTATGTAAAACATGATCTAATTCAATTAACTATAATGAAACATGTAAAAATTATCCCTTACTTAATAAATGATCAAAAACAAAATACTATGCTAAAATAAAGTAACTAAGTAAAGCTGAGTAAAGAGAAAGGAAAGGAAAAAATACACCTCATTGGGTACATAAACAAATACATGATCCTAGTGATAACCTATGTGTGTGTGATGGTACATAGTGATCATATCATTGAATAACTTGGACTGAGTTGATGGCTTACTCAATCCTCACATGGGTGGATCAAGAAATCAATCCAATTTTGACTCCATCATTGGCCACCTGATGTGGCCTCTTTCCACATGAAGGGATTCAAAAAACCATACTAACTCTCATTCACATAAAAATCTCACTTTATCATCTCTTAAACATCCTCACATTTCTCAATAACAACAACACATTACATATTTTCATTAATCTTAAATAAATCACATAGCTTCAACAAGCTATTCTTTCATTACAAAATACTTGGCCAACATGCCAAGGAGGCCCTCAAGCTTCTCTCTAAGATTATCTCTCATAAAATTTCCTATCCTACCATAGTAAGCCAAAAATATAATCATATATCTATATATATATATATATATATATATATATATATATATATATGATGATGATGATGATGATGATGATGATGATGACGATGAAAAATAAAAAAGGAATAAAGAGGTCCCAAAATGATGCCACCCATTCACATGGGAGAGTCTCCATCAAAGGGAAAATGGTCTCCCCAATAAATTCAAGCCACCTTATCAACATGGGGTCATTATGTTTTATGGACAAAGTTCACATGGAAAAGTTGGCTCTACTTCTCATGGAAAGTGTTGTCACTTGTATTTTCACCCCTTGAGGAGATGTCTCAACTCTCCTCATCCAAGTGTCACAATGGAAACATCTCACTTGTGGGTAATCAATTAGTGAGATGAATCTGTAGAAGGTATAGTTCCCTTGATGCACTTTTTGAAACACTCTTTCACTTATCAACTTTACATGAAAAGGGTTAAGAAGAGAAACTAAAAAAAGATAAAAGGTGATGCACCACTATTTAATTCCCTCTTATTTATTGAACTTATACTACTTAGATCAAATCAAAGCTTCTTTCACACATAACTCACAACTCAAGATAGATTGTTACATCAATGTTTCATATGCTAGGTTCAAGAGGTATTTTGATGCTTAGGAGGGTAATGAATGATCCCTTGGGAGAATATAATCATAAACCACTTCTAAAACACTTATACATTAAAATATAACACTAACAAAGACTTGGAATAATTACTCTTCTGCACACTTGGTGAACAATCAAGGATAACATGTTAGAAAAGATAATCTTCTAATAGAGAATACCAACAACATTTCAACAAGACTCAATTGTAAAACATGTAAGTAGGAAAATTAAATTTTTTTATTGATTTAATAGACATTCAAAAACAAAATTGGTTAGGGTTTCACCATTAACCAATAGAGGCTACTCAAAAAAGCCAAAAAAGTCACTACTTATAGTATTTGGGAGAGGGGTGAGACAAGGGAAACCTAAAGGTCACTTGGACACTTGTCAAGCTAAGAAAATAGGTTATATATGCATGAGAAGGAGATGTGAAATATAACATGTAAGTTTTGGAAGTAAAAGTGTCCAAACAAGGCATGAAACTCTTAGAAAGTGGCATGAAATTCCTTGTGTCAGCTTAGAAAACTACCTTCATCATTCACACCTATTTGAACATCATAAAAAATACTAGGTATAGGTATGAAAATTGGAATGAGAGGGAAGGATTTAAAACATGCCTCTCTATGAATTGGTTGTAGTCTTAGTCATCTATAAACTTTTGAGAATGAGTAATCACCATATGTAGTCTAAGAAAACTCCTCTTCCACACACCTTGTACACTTATATTCCAAAATGTCTTCATTTTCTCATTAAAATACATAAAAGGGGAGGGATGACATGTTTCAAGACCATCCATGGCCTTATATTACTCAAATTCACCTTAAAAATCCATCCACTTGAAGTTATCACCCTTCTTAGTATCATGCTCACTATGCTAGTTTTGACAAGCTGAGATGAGAGATCTAGGAGGAACACTTAGGATTTTTTTAAAGGCATTAAATGACCAATGTGAGTTAATTTAATTCCTTTAAAATCTCTAAAAACTATAAAATGTATAAAATAATCAAATAAATCCATTTTGTACCATGTCTATACAGGTAGGATAGAATAAATATTGATGAGGAGGAGACTGTAAGAGTCCTCTAAAACCTCCAATTACTGTCATGGCCATTTCATCACATATAGATATCTCTACTTCTTCATTTTCTCGATTGGGTCCTAACCAAAGGTTTTCAAGGGTTTTAGGTAGTTTTCACTCTTAAGTTTTATTCATAAATACCTACTATTGAATTTGTAAACAAATATAATTATTTTATAAATTAGGACCTTTGTTAACCCCTATAACTTCCCTTACCTCCATTCAAAGCATCATGGAAGATGTGAGCATTTGAAATCACCCTATCGAGCTTGTTTTCACATTTCCTACATGTTTGGACTATCTCTAAGCTAAAATTAGATTTATTAGGGGTTTATCTACATACCATAATATTATACATGTTTAAATTAATCCCATGAACATGTTATAATTATATATAAAACTCACCAATATCTATAAATTTAAGTTGGACCCCTAATTGGCTCTAGGTCACTTCAAGGCCTAATAGGCTTAGCATGCACCCTGATAGTTTTGGATATTTATACTAATATATCATGGTTTGGATGGTTTTTCATGATTGTTAATACATAATTAAATCTCATAAATTCATCACAAAATTTTCCAAGGACTCCTTTTCATTTCTTCCTCTCATTTACCAACTAGGCCTAATTGGAGCTTACTTGATTGAGTTGTGTGCAAGAGTGTTTTGGTAATTTTAAGAGGTATAGTATTGAGTTAATACTTCCTATCACCCATTTAAATTTTATAAAACTCAAAATATATTTATTTAGGTTTCCCAAGCTTTCCATCAAGTTCCTCAACCTTTTTGGCTTCATTTACTTGTTTTGTCAAAAACTTGATTTTCTTGACTGACTAACCTCTGAGACAAAATAGTGAGATATATCCATAAATTTCAATGTAAATTGAATATTTTAAGATTTATATTAGGTCATAATTAGTATTTTTACCAAATTAATAATCTATATTTATCTATTTAGGCACCTAACAAGCTCAATTTGTCCAAAAAAGGCATCCAAAAGGACTATTTTCTTGCATTTTTCATTTCCACCTAAGAATGACATCTCAAGTCATAAAACCAATGTGATTAAGTTTATTAAAAAATTTATCCACCTTAAATTAATTATAAATAATATTTTTATTCACTAAAACCCCCTCTTCTCTCTTAGATTCTTCATCCTTACCCATTGAGCAACATGGGTCTCCTAGTGCAACTGTACGAACTACTACCTTTGGTCTAGTAGGAAGAGTAGGTGGTCAAATTGAAAGGAATAATAGATTATTTTAAAAAAAATTATTAATTTATCATGAAACATTTTCAATTTTTTTTCAAACCCTCTCCCTCTTCATAAGCATATTCATTTATTACCTTCACCAAGACTACACAAGTAGTTGTAGGTGCATATAGGGCCTTAAGAGGTATAAGTAAACTTGTTTAACATTAAAAAGGGATTATTTAGGTCATAATGGTACTAAATAAGGTGATAATAGGATATTTCATCATGTTAAATCTCCATTAACATTTAATTTCACTTTGATCTCACCAAACTAAATCTTCTCTCTCCTGACTATGATACCCAACTCTTTGATTCATGTAGGTGTATATTTACTTAATTAAACTTTAGTCATGATGTTTTAAGACCATAATTGAATATTAAAAGACACGTATAATTTTTTCATACTTTTTTTCACATTTAATTGGATAAAAGATAACCAAGACAGCAAGTTTAGTTAACTATCTACATACTCAATTATAGGTACTCATTTTCTTGTGAAGGGACACCTGTAGGTGTCCATGAAGCTTGAAACAATAAATATGAACATCATGATAATTATTTTCATATTAATTTAAAAATAATTCAATAAATATGACCATTATATTCATGATAGTATGCTTTATTTTCTCTTAGGATGTCACTAGTCATTCAAACCTCAAATCTTATAGATGTTAATGCAGGGTTTTAATGCTTTTCAAGGCATCTTTGAGGCCTTAAACTTCTATCCTCTAAATTTTTTACCTCCATATTTTTAATATATATTATACATGTTATATTAATATTTATATTATTTAAAACTCATTACAACCTTGTTATAAGACATTTACAAAATGCCCCTGGAACTCTATGTTCACATTTTTGGGAAAGTTTCCCTGAACTTAGTCATATTGTGCTTAAAGATAGTTACACTTTCAATTGGCCATTTTATGTTTTAAATATTTTTTATTTTGGATTTCATACATTTTATGATCTAAAAATTACCTTATAGTTCTCAAAATTCCCCATTCAAATACATTCATAGATCTAAGGTATCACTTGTAGGTGGTCATTCTCACACATAAAGAGTAAAGTAGACTTGGATAGTATACAAGATACATATCTTTATGAAAAATTTATATACCTTTAAAAATTATTAAAATTAACATTTTTTCACTCTAATATACTGAAAAAACTATTAAACTCTCCATCTTATCATGACATCATCAAGGAGGTTCATGTAGGTGCATATGAGCTGTATGCAGGTAGTGAGAATGGAATGGAACAACATGGGTGGATGAATGGTATCAAGAAAAGCTCAAAATAATTATAAATAATTCAAATTAATTATTTTAATTAATTATGTCTTAATAAAATCTCCATAACATCTATTCTAATGTGAAAACCTCTTGTAAACATCTGGAATAGAGCATATATGTATAATTAGTGGGTGGTTGGTGTGGTGAATGAGTTTTTAACAAAAATATCACTTCCCCAAACATAAAAATGAAAAATAATAATATATTTATGACTTAAATAAGTTAATATATCCTCACTATAACTCCATGGATATGCTAAATAGGCTTTCTACATGTGACTACAAGTGAAAGTGAGTGAGGAGTTGACTTATGAGGATAATAAGAATGAATGCTCACCAAATCATAGTGTGATGAAATAAAACATGAAGGGAGGGAAAAAATTTCACTGATACATTTTTAAAACCATATTCTATTCACATGATACCTCTATAAAAGACTAACATTTTGCAACAAGGAAGAAACTGACTGAAGCTTCATAATGGTGACACCTTCCTGCAACATGAGATAACTTATTCATCAAAACACCATGAAACATGAAAATATGAATGGATATAATATAATAAGATATCCAAAATCCTTTTGAGTTAAAATCACCAACTATATTGTATAGACCTATCCAAAATGGTGTAAAACATACAGGGTATAGGAAATAGTGAGCATAAAAACACATTCAAATTGTTAGGAATGGTTCATAAAGCATGGTTAACCAAAATTAAAAATATTATTATTATGTAAATATATATATATATATATATATATATATATATATATATATATATATATATATATATAACTTTAATACCACCTCCAAAAATTATTTGACCTAAAACCTCTTCAACTATTGGTACCAAGCATAAACCTACTAACCACTTTTGTGTGTCTAGAAAGGCAAAAAAGGAGTGGAATTGTTTTAGCTCAAAAAATGGAACTTACAGAGAATTTAAAGCATGAAAATTAACTAAATAATATTAATATATTTTCCATGACCTTTTCCCATGTGTCACCTTCCCTCATGGGCCGTACAAGTTCCAAACTCCCCTTTTTCAGTTAATTACTTGATCTTCAGTTGGATAGCCTGTAAGTTTTAGATGAGGCTAACATTATTGATAGGGAATATAAATTATTATATGTTTGAGAGGAAATAAGGACACTTGGGCACCTTGAAAGCAATGCCACTTGCATTTATGACCCCTAAAAGCCTTATAAATGACTCAAAGTGACATATAGATTTATTATACCATGATCAAGGCAAATATAGCATTAAATGACATCACAAGACCTATGACATACCTCATGACAAATTATTATACCCATAAAACATATAAAATCCATGTTTTTTACGTATATGGGTCCAAATTTGACCTTGAAGTAAAATTTGGTCAACAAAATAGTGACTCATAGGGGTAGTATGTCTGTTATACTAAAGACTAGTATCCTAATCAATCCATGAGCCAATGAAGTCATTGAATTATTAAATAAAAATATAAATTAATTTCCTAAAGCAAATAAATAAACAACCACAACACACCAATCAAACATAAAATAAATTAAGACACCAACAAGACTCACACATGTGAAGAAGCACTTAGGAAAAAAAAGAAAAATAACAACTATGTACAAGGAAAGAGGAGAACCATAGTAGAAATGTTTAAGATGTATCCCATTTATTTTGATATGAAGATAATCCCCATCCAAATTTGAGAGTTATAAAGTATTAGATTGATTGCATTGAGTGATGACATAAGGGCCACTCCACAAAACATCAAACTTTATGTGTTTTCTAGGCTTAGCCCTATCTTCATCCCACTTTAGAATAACGTCCCCCTCTTGGAATATTCTTAGCATAGATTTATTTTCAAAGTATATATTTGTTTTATCTTGGTGATCTATCATAGTTTACATATCTTCATCCCTTATTTCTTCAATCTCCATCAACTCACACAACCTGGCCTCCATGCTTTCATTTTCCATCAGCTTCAGCTGGTAAATGAGATACAAGGCTAGTAATTCAAGTGAAATATTTAGTCTAGATTATTTCCTATAAAAAATTGTATATGGTGAGTTTCCAATGGCTCTTTTTGGGGTGATTCTATCATCCCAAAAATTTATCTTTAATTTGAAATGCCAAGTTCTTTGGTTTTCCTCCATTGTCCTCTTGATGATCCTAATTAGATTCTTATTAGTGGATTTATCTATTCCATTACCTTATGGATAATATTCAGAAGAAGTAATAAGGTAAATACCATGTTTCAAATCCCACACACTTGTCTTCATTCCAAGGAAATCTAATTCATTGTCTAAAATTATTGTTGAAGGAGCCCCAAATCTTATCACTACGACTTCATAAAAGTCTAAAATTGAACTTTCATTTGCTTCCTTGAGTGAAACAACTTCCACTCATCTTGTAAAGTAATCTATGGAAATCAACACCCACTTGTGACTAACACTAGAAGGTGGATTGATTAAGCCTATCAAATTTAGACCTCATTGCATAAAGGGTTGGCCAAATTGTATTGGATGAAGAGGCAAGGATACAAGATTTTTTTTCCATCAAAGAGGGAACATTTATGACATTTCTTTACCCAAGCGTGAGTATCCTTAAAAAAACTAGGCAAAAAATATCCAGCTCTCATAATCCTAGTAGCTATGGTTCTTAAAGCAAAGTGACCACTAGTTGATCCATCATGAAACTCAAATAATATTTTTTCAACCTGATCTTATTCAACACATCTCAATAGTACACCTAAAAAATCTTTCCTAAGAAACACTCCATTAACAAGTACATAAGGAATAGATTGTAATTTGAAGTACCTTCTTTTAGCTCTATCTAGGCCTTATGGACACTCATGGGCTTGAAGAAAATAGATAATTTATTATGTCCAAATCCTCATTGATGAAGATACAACTGTCAAAGGATCATCATGGAGAGCTAAAATTGCTTCTTTTTGTTCTTTCAAATACGAAGCAAGGTGCTCACATAATCCTTTCCCTTTCACTAGTTTTGTTGTTTTGATATCTACATCATACTCCATTACTTTTTTAATCCAACAAGACCTTTTTTCATTCAACTATATACTCAAAAGGAAGTATTTGACACTATGATGACATACCAATATATGAATCTTTTTGTTATATAACATATGACTAAACTTCCTTAGAGTTATAAAAATTGAAACTACTTGATTTTCTACATAAGTTTACCTTACCTCATAGCCTTCCAATCCTTGAACAAATAAGGCATTAGGTTACTCTAATTTTTATTCATTTGATTTATTGAGCATGGTAGATATTACTTCTTCATTTCCAAAGCTATGCAAGAGTTGGAGCTTGACCAATGGCTTACTTTATCTCTTCAAACTATCTTTCATTCTCCTTATCCAAGTAAACACTTCATATTTCCTTAAAATATAGGTTAGATGCTTGAATAAATTATAAAAATTAAGAATAAACCTCCTTATGAATTAATTTTTCCAAATAAACTTTTCAAACCTTTCTTGTGTTGGGCAAAGTCAATGCCAAGATTTCACTCACCCTTTCAAGATTTGTGGATAAACCTTTCTTTCAGATAATGTGCCCCAAGATTTTGACTTCATGGATATAAAACACACACTTCTTAGGATTGAGAGAGATTCAAAACTCTCTACATCTCTCAAAAATATTCTTAATATGATTCAAATGATCCTTTGCATCCTTTGAGAAAATTGTGATATCATCAAGATACACCAACACTATATAATTTATTAGATGTTGAAAATCCATATCCATTACACATTAAAATGTTGCCTAAGTATTAGACAAACCAAAATGAATTTTCCTATAAGCATATATATCCCATTTTGTTGTAAATTTTTTTTGTATTGGTCACCTTCCTTTACCAAAATCTGATTATACCCTGAGTATCCATCAAGGGTGAGAACCTTTCACTACATGCCACAACTTGAAAAATCTTCTCCATAGAAGGAAGAGGATAATGATCCTCCAAGGAAACCCTATTCAAATCTCTAAAGTTAACACAACCTAATTTCCCCATTCTTCTTCCTTATTAGGACTAAGTTTACCAACTAAGATGAATGCTTACTAGGAAACATAATCTTATACTCAATCAAATTTGTAAGCTCCTTTCTCATGAGAGGATTAATATTAGGATTTATTGGCCTTTTAATTTAATTTATAGGTTATGCATTATCATATATATCTATGGTATGTTGAGCTAAGTTTGGATTAAATCCTTTTAAATCACTACATTCCCATGCAAAGACATCAAAAAATTATTTGAATAATTCAATGAAAGCATGTATTTCTTCTCTAGTACATAACTTCCTAAGAGCATTCGGCTTATATTTGAATATTTATACTCTCTCATAGTTTTATTGCTTATTATACATGCTTAATTTTTCCTTATTAAATTGATCATCATCATTGAACATACTCTCAAGTATGACTAAGATTTTAGGGAGCTTGTTTGTCTTCAATTGTACAATCTACCTTCCATATTGTTTTTGTAGTTTGGACTGATGTTTTTAGTAAAACTCACCCTCATCTTGTATAAAAAGTGTTATTTATTGGTTGCTATCAAAAAATTACCAATTAGTGACATTATTAGGTATACAGAGCCTTAAAATCACTTTGAGATGAGGCTAGTTCTTATCCTCTCTTATCCCCTTTGGAACATCAAACTAAGCTCCAATTTCTGCCAACATATGAGCATGTTTGTTATCATATCTTGGTATATATTGAATGTTGAAGGCTTGGAAATATTACACAAGATCCCACACTCTATGATTATAGGACTTAATCAAAGAGTTCTTAGTTATATTTTGACCTCTTAATTGATTCACAACCAACTCAATATCACCATAAAATTGTAACTCTTTCACACCTCTCTTTCTAGCCCACTCAAGACCATGAGTGAGGGCCTCATATTATACCACATTATAAGTACATATAAAGTGAAATCTGAAAGTAGAGTAATACCTTTCCTTGTATGGAGAAACTAACATTGTTCCACCACCTAATCAAACCTTACTTCTTGATCCATCAAAAAATAGTTTCCATTAACCATCCATAGCCTCATTTGGCTTCATGAAATTTGTCATGAAAGAGTCCTTATGAAGGAAATACACTCCAATACTAGCTTCTTGTATCAATTTTTAAGGATCATGTTCATAGTGTTTATCTCCACATTCATCTAAATACAAATAAAAAACTCCTTCAAGAGAAGAAGTTGGGTATTGATCCATGTGAAGTTCCTCCTCATCAAGAATAATATAATTGAAATTTCAAACCTTAGGAATGTAGGCATATGATGACTAGGCTCTGATTCAATATTTACCTTAGTACCATACTTTATCCTAAAACCATATATGACCAATTGGTTTCCAAGTATCCACCTATCTTGGCTGTAAACTCTATTGATAAACAAAGAGAAAAGTATGGGGGTAAATATGCAAAAACCACATCATGAGGGATGGAAATATTAGGACAATAATTTAAAATCAAATTCAAATCCTTTACTACTCCCAAGGTCTTTTTTTGTGATCAATCCAATTGTATAACTCCTTTAGCCATTGGTTCATCCTTGAGGCCTATTTTATCCACTATTCACTTGGGCATAAATGAAGTACTATCCCCACTATCGATGATGTAATTATGAAAAAAATAATCACCAATGATCAAGGATAGATAAAAATTAGGATTATTATTAGTTTTATTTACTTGTCCATGAATGGGATGAGTTTCATTCACCAAAACAACATTTTTAGTCCTAGTAAATCCAAATTGTTTACCTGGTCCAATCAATTCTTTTTGGAGCATATCCTTTTGTCTTGGTATTTTAAATGAATCCCATAATTAAATATTCATGTGTAACATCTTCATTTGATCCATAACATTGATAGAAATATTTTTCATCTTAAATTTCTCTTTAAAAGCACTAGTACCTTGTGGTGTAGCATGTGAAGATGGGTGTGTAGGAGTTGGCCTTACATTATTAAACTCATGATTTTATTATTCCTTAGGAGCCTAGTTAGACCCAAATACTATTGGAGATGATGTAGGATTCAAAATAGGTCCTTGAGTTTCCCCGTGTGTCTCTTCAATATCCTTATTCTTAGATCTAGTGTCAGAGGACACACTAGCATTCACATTGTTTAAAATTCCAAAATGATTCATGGCACAAAATCCCCCCTCTAAGTGATTCATAAGAGTAAAATCATATTTTTCTTGTCCATTTTCCATTCCATTTTGTATTGGCACCTCAAAATTTGAAACTTGAGGTTCTTGAATACCTTGCATTGTCATGGCTTGACTAGGCATTTCATTGGCATATGCAACTTGGCCTTGATTTTGGTTATAGGAAGGATATCATGGTTGTTATTGAACAAAGTTGTTTTGAGTGGGAAAAATATCTTTAGAATATGATGGGGCATTGGGATTGAAACTTTTGTAGGGTCTATCTTGAGTTATTTTACCTTGTCCTTGAGCATTACCTTGAAAAGGAGGCCTACTTGTTTGTCCAAACTAATTATAGGATTGATAAGGCATATAATTTTGAGCTTATTGTATTTTAAGAGAAGCAAATTAATTAGTAAAATTTTGAGGTAAACTCTTGACTTCATGAATCTCAAGGGTAGAATTTTCTTGACTATTAGGGAAAGGAGTCAAGGTAGGTAATACAACTTGACTAGGAGGTTGAAAATGAGGGAATAATGGCATTAGTGGTCTAGGAGCAATCTTCCCTACTTGAACAAGACAATTCTTAGAATTAATAGCTATCTCATAGGTAGAAGGTAGTTTATTCCCACCCATGGATAGGATCATCATGGGTATATCACTATTCAATGCTTTTTCAGTAATATAAGAAGGCATAATTTGGAATAGGTCTCATAAGGGCTAGGATCTCATCCCATGTCTTTTAAAATTTAGAGTTAAAATATTACATAAAATATTGAATATCCCTCTTGATAGTAGTCAATTTCTTAGTTATTGATAGATAATCACTCTTTTCTTCAAACCTATTAAACAGTAGATTCCCTAGTTCATCCCATGAAGCAATAGAAGATGTGGTAGAGTTCCATAGAAATTTAAAGCTTTCCCTTTAAAAGATAATGCCAATATCCTAATAGCCACATTCTCTTTAGTGATATTATGGATTTTGTAAAAGTTTTTCATGTTTCTAATATGTTTAATGGGAGTAGTAGGACATTCTCCACTAAAATATGAAATAATCTTAAGGGATGCTCTAGGAATTTGGTCATATTGGTCAAGATTCAAAGGAGATGATCTGGTAAAGTCTACAAAAGGAAGGTTTTTATCCATATTGGAATGTATAATATGTGTATTAAGGGTTGAACTAAGTATAAAATTAGACTTTTTAGACACTAACTCCCTTGAATAAGGATGAGTATTCACAAATTTGAATCTTTTGATATAATAAAAAGGTAATTATACAAACTCAAAAGGTGTACCTCTAGTATCAGACCTAATGGTCACCTTTGGCATGGAAATTAAGGAATGATCAACAACCAAGGAGTTGAAAACTTATTGGAGTCACAAAGTACTGAATGTAAATGTTTATTTAACTACAAATATGCCAAGACCAACACTAATCTTAGATAATCTTCTAGGACTTAGAGTCTCATTGGGCATGCCAAAAACTATTGTCACTTGGATTTGCACCCATTAAGGAAATGTCTCAGCTCTTCTCATCTAAGTGGCACAATAGAAACATCTCACTTATTGTGGGTAATCAATTGGTGAGATGAATCTCTAAAAGGGTTAGTTCCCTTTATGTACTCTTCAAAACACTCTTTCACTTATCAAATTTACATGAAAAGGGTTAAGAATACAAACTAAAAATATATAAAAGGTGATGAACCAATATTTAATTTTCTCTTATTGATTGAACTTATACTACTTAGAGAAAATCAAATCTTCTTTTACACATAACTCATAACTCAAGATAAATTTTTATATCAATGTCTTATATGCTAGGTTCAAGAGGCATTTTGATGCTTAGGAGGGAAATTAATGATACCTTTAGAGAATACAATCATAAACCAATTTTAAAACACTTATTCATTAAAATAAACCACTAAAAAAGACATGTAATAATTACTCTTCTACACACTTGGTGAACAATCAAGGATAACATACTAGAAAAGGTCATCTTCTATTAGACAAGACTAATAAGATTCTAATAAGACTCAATTGTATAGAATTTAAGTAGCAAAATTAACTTATTTTATTTATTTAATAGAAATTAAAATACAAAATTATCTAGGGTTTCACCATTAACCAATGGAGGCTGCTCGAAAGAGCTAAAAAAGTCACTAATTATAGCATTTGGGAGAGGATCAAGATAAGGGAAGTCCAAAGGTCACTTGGACACTTATAAAGATAATAAAATATGTTACCTATGAATTATAATGATATGTTAAATGGATCATGCAAGGTCATGAAGTACAAGTGTCCAAACAAGGCATGAAACTCCTAGAAAGTGGCATGAAATTCCTTGTATTGGCTTAGAAAACTACCTTCATCATTCACACATATTTTAATGTCCCAAAACTTACTAATTATAGGTATTATGATTAAAATGAGAGGTAAATATGTCATAAATACCTCTCCATGCATTGGTTTTAGTCCTAGTCATCTCGAAACTTATATAAATGAGCCATCACTATTTGGAGTCTAAGAACACTCTTCTTCCACACACCTTGTAAACTTGGATTAAAAAATGGCTTAATTTTATCATGAAAATACATAAAATTACATGTATTACATGTTTTAATACCATCAATGGCCTTAAATTTCTTAGGTTTACCTTTAAAATCCATCCACTTAAAGTTCTCACACTTCTCACTATCATGCTTACTATCCCAGTTTTGATTGGCTAGGATGAGAGCTCTAGTAGGAACACCTAGGAGTTTATTAAATTAATTAAATCACCATATTTAGTTATAATGAGTCTATATATTCCTCCAAAAGTTTATTTCATTCCTTAAAAGTCTCTACAATCTATATAATACATAAAATAGTCAAAGAAAGTCATTATGTACCATGTCCATATAGGTAGGGTACCACAAAAATTTATGAAGAGGATACATGAAGAGTCCTCTAAATTATATAATTACTTTCATGGACATTCCATCCCATTTAGATATCTCTCCTTGATTTTCTCAATTGGGTCCTGACTAAGGGTTTGTAAGTATTTTAGGAAGTTTCCACTCTTAAGCTTTGTTCATAAAGACCTAAATTTCAAGTTGCAAAAAAATTGCATTAAATTAGAATTCAAGACCCATATTAACCCCTCTAAACTTACTTGACCTCCATGAAAATCCTCATGAAATATGTGAGAAATTGAAATCACGTGATCGAGCTTGTTTTCACATTTTTTGCATGCTTGGACTATCTCTAAGCTAAAAGTAAATTTACTAGGGTTTTTTATTCATACCAAAAGCATATAAATTTCTAAATTCATCCCATTAAAATTTTCCAATAATATATAAAACTCACCAAGATCTAAAAAGTGAAGTTGGACCCCCAATTGGCTCAAGGTCACTTTAAGGTCTAATAGGCTTAGCATTCACCCTGCTAGTTTTGGCTATTTGGACTGATCTCTCATAGATGGTATGGTGTCTCATGATTATTAATACCTCATTAAAGTTCATAAATTCATAACACAATTTTTCAAGCACTCATTTTCATTTCTTCCTCTCATTCACCAACTAGGCCTAATTGGAGCTTACTTGATTGAGTTGTGTGCAAGAGTGTTTTGGTCATTTTAAGAGGTCTTATCTTGAGGTAGTGATTCATATCACCTATTTAAATTTCATACAGATCAAAATATTTTTATTTATGTTATCCAATATTTCCATCAAATTCTTTAACCTTTTGGGCTTCATTTTCTTGTTTTGTCAAAAACCTGATTTTCCTGGTTGACTGAACTTTGAGATACAAAAATGAGATATATACCTATATTTCAAGGAAAATTTAATGTTTCAAGAGTTTTATTAGGTCAAAATTAATATTTTTACCAAATTTTAAAGATATATTCATCCATTTAGGCACCTAACCAACTCAATTTGTCTATAAAAGGCCTCCAAAAGGACTATTTTCTTGCATTTTTCACTTCCACATAAGAATGACATCTCAAGGCATACAAGATTTTGCACTAATGTCCACCTAGTAGACTACTCAGTAAACTAGGTTGATATCTGGGAAAGTTATCATGGGACTATGTTTGAGCTAACTGTAGATGGATGTGGTTTGCATAATGGTTTGGAAAGTGTGTCTAAGGATATAGGATGGTTTTATGGTTAGGCTAGGAATGGTCTAACTCAAACAACACTCTTAGCACCCAAATACCAATTTTAAGTGATTACAACACTAATGATGAAATATAAGAACCTCCTTCTCCTATTTCCTATTTTCATTATTATTTAAACCATACACTATAAAAATAATAATGAACACATGAATTATCATATCATACTGCATGAGATAAAATTTGAATTTTCTCTCCTAAATACACCCCATTTATCTCTAATATTTGACACATCATTTCACCTCATTAACCATTATAAAACATAGAGGCATAAGTATTACATAGAAATGGAAATATAATGTTTATAATTTTAAATTACTTATATATTTATATAAATGAAAAAGTAATTTGAAATTACCTTTATTTATCTATAAATGGTAAAAGAATGTGAAATTACTTTAATCTCTAGAAAGGACCAAAGAATGTGAAATTCCTTATCTCTCTCTAAAAATGGAAAAACAATGTGAAATAACTTCTTTTATATAGATATCGAAAACTAATGTAATAAAATTTAATTAATTCCCTATCTCTTTAACAATGAAAAAAAAATCAAACTCTCTTTTATCTCAATAGAAATACTAAATCATACAAATACATGAGATGATTATTTATCTTATCTTAGCATACAATGTCAAAATATATATTTAAATGAGATTTATAGTGAAACTAAATATGATGAAAATATCATAATATGAAATGTTATATATTCAAAATGTGACTCTATGGAAGAGAATGTTACACATGAATGTGGTGAATTTTCTCAGCCTATGCCTAGTACATAATTTTTTTTCCTATACCTCATTCACCCATTCATAAAAATGTACCTATGGAAATTTAAAATAATAAGATTCAACCATTGAATTAACCTCTTAATTATATTATCATGCCTTTCCAATAATTCCTCTTTTTAATGCAGGCTTTGGGTACCTTACAACACAAAATCTATCACCTAACCCTAAAAAATAAAACATATTTTAGACACATAAATTAAAATTTATTGCTAAAATAATTCACTTGTGACCACTCCTTTTAAAAAATTAGCTAATACATAATTTCATGGTCCTTTAACACCATTAATTCTCTTCTATGTGGATCACCTACTCCTCTAAGCATCAAATTGGTCACTAAATGTCCTTATTTCTCATTCTAAATAGCCTAAGCTCATACATAAATGATCCACACTTCGATAATATTTGTCTTTATTATAAAACAAGGCCATTATTTTAGGACTATATCACTCATTGGTATTGTCATAATCTACTAGCCATGTCCTCCCACTAAATAATGACTAGTTACTCAAATTCAAATTCATCAAAATCATCATTCCACACATTTCCTTAGCCCATCTGAAGTAACTTGAAAAGGATCAATATAAAGTCACACTATCAATATATTTATTCACTAAAGGCTCATAAAATTTAAAAAAAGTATAAAATATAACTTCACATTGAGAGGAAAGAATCTATTAATCCAAATTAATAGTCAACACAACCCTAATATCCCTACACTAAGTATGAATATACCTCCAAGGTCACATGTCATTGTTGAATCACTTAATCCAACTAGGATCACACTATCATATATAACTAAACTAGTCTTTCACACACACCACCATCGTATGGGAGAACTACATGGATTTTGATCCTTGCTTGGAGTATTGGTATGTCTAAAATTCTCAACACATGTGGTGCTGAGATAAAACATAACTTCAAACACTAAATTTTTTTATCATTTAATATATTTTATCCTCATGTCCTATTGAGATAAGGTTATAAATGAATAATAATATGCACATCAGCTTCCCTAGTCAATCTTAAACATCTGTTCATACACACATAACCAATAGTCAAAGGTACACAAGATAAAACTTTCACAAAGATATAGAACCCTACTAGATGGTAACATACCCTAAGGACAATAAAACATACCACCCCTATCTAAATAATGTGGAATTGTATATGATTCAATAAACTCCATATTCTTGATTCAAACTATCATCATTCAATCACAAATTCATCTAAATAATTGCACTTATATTCCTGCATATCTTTTTTCTAGCTAAGTTGTTCTTCTTTGGTAATTTTCATTTGTTTATATATTTCTATATTTATCAAGTTCTAAATGGGTTTGTGTCATTTATTTCATATATTTATCATTTTAATTTTATAAACTAGTTTTTCATAATTAACATTACAACACTCTTAATCCATAAATTTTATAAAACATATTGGTAAACATGTTTATTATTGAACATTGCACAAATCTTAGCAACCCTAGGATTCTCTTTATTTCACCCTAGAATTCTCATTAGGGTTTAAGGTTGTTGATTTTATTATTTTAATACCAATTATGATCATAATGATTAAATCTATCTAATATTTTTTTTGTTCAAAGATTCTTAATATCATTTTCATGTAGCTTTCCATTTACATGTAAAATATGTAAGCTGGATGTAAATAAATGGATGTTTTAAAATAAAATCTAAAATCCCAAATTAATCAAAATCTTAATAATGAACATATTTACAATGCTTATTATTGCATGGATAAATTTGAATTACCACCTATTACCAATAGATATGAGAGGGCTCAGGTAGTTCCATTTTCCCCTCATGCCCCTAGACCTCACAAGTATCTTAGCTTATGTCTCACCTTTAATATTCACCCTATGTTTATAGTAGATCATAAGACTAATTTTTTTTCACTAGATGAGGCTAGGTGCCTCATCAGACAAGACAAGAGGGAAAAAATAAATAAATCCCTCCACATCCCAACACAAATCTAAGAAGACTAGTTAATCAATATAAAGGATATGATATTCCTAATCAGTTAAGGAAAATGACAGTTAAGATTTATATGTTAGAACTACTTCATAAAGTTACTATTTTTAAGGATATTTTATAGTAAGCATTGAATCAGACACATATGCTTCGTGACATAGAGACTTCTTATTTTGTATGTATTATAAATACATTGAAGGATATTGAGGTTGTTATATCTTTTATAAATTAGGTTTTACCTACTTAGTCTACTATTAATCAAAATCTCCCTTTGTTTATTTAAGTTAAAATTAAGAGTACAATAATAAAAAGGGGTTTGATCAATAATGGTTTAGGTTTGAATATTTTTAATCTCATATTCTTACAAATAATGGGTAATAATATGGTATATATTCAAAATACCTATAATAATATCAAAGGATTTGATTATGTGCATCACCAAGCTTTGGGTTCTATCATTTTAGACATCATAGTATGGAAAAAAAATTACCTACGTAGTATCAAGTAGTTCGTAATCATTTTCACTATAACCTAATATTGGGTATAATGGAGATATATGCAATAGAATCCATACCCTATATTATACATCGGTGTGATAAATTTATAAATGACATATATTTATATTCATACCTTGATGATAATCAACCCTTCATGTATTGTAAGATTAAAGAACCTACTACAAAAAATAGTTCACAATTATAGGCCCCCCAATCTACTGTAGTTCCATTGAAAAATATTATACCTATTGAATACATGCATACATATGATGTTGGTAAATATAGTATATATATATTCCATAGCTATAGTCTATACATTCTTCAATTCCACCACTTTCACCTGAAAATGAAGACCAATAGGACAATATTGAGGAATTACCTTTATTAGTAAAATTTAGAAGACCTAAATTTCATCTACATAAGAGATGTCGATGATGATTCTAATGCTAGTTATGATGATAAAACCAATACAATACACATGAAAATTGATTATTATTTATGTGGTTTTAAATTTAAACCAATTTACTTAAGTGAATAGAGATATATTCAAAGGCAATAATTCATAGAAAAAAATAAAGGAAAAACATTAATTTTGAATATTGATAAAGCCATCGATAATTGTTATAATATCAACACTAAAATAAATCCTAATTTATTAGGTTTAATATGGAATAACATCATTTAAAAATATAGAATCACTTGATAAAAGGAAGAATAATACATATGCCAATGCATTACATGTATTAATAGGTCACCATTCACATATTCAATATATAATGTGGAAATCATGGATATCAAACTGATTATTATAATACAAGATAAAAATTCACATGTTGTACTAAAAATCTTACTTGATATAGAACTAATTGATTTTCCAATAGTAAAGCATAGTTCCTACTAATAAATTATCAAATCAAGAGGGAAAACCCTTTTTTCATTTTCACAGAATAATAGGGAATGCCACTAGTAATTGTTTAAAATTACATCATAAAATACACAAATATAAGGATAAATAAACTATCCAAATTATACAACCCATATTAAAATATAGTAAGGCTCAAAATTAGGGTCAAATACACATCAATCACAATCATTCCAAAATAAATTATTTGACTATTAAGGTTTTTATTGAGAATGAATATAAAAAACATGTGAAAATAAATTAGTAAATAGAGAGAAATGTATGTACACTCAAATTTATACATCACATAATTCATGATCAAGATTAATTTAAAAAAAATTATATATTTTCAATATTCAATAAGACATATTACAATGCTAGTTGCATGTGTTGTAAAAGTTATAGACAATTTTTTTTGTTATGAAAAAAGGAAATAAAATAAATGCTACATTGGGTCAACTATGGTTTCATAAAGTGGATTACAAAATTTATAAGTTAAATAATTGTCTTAAATTTTAATTTGAGGATAATATACTTCACATTCTTCATAATGGTACTAAACACAATCCTACATTCAAAAATGATATGCAAGTCTCAAAGTTGATTTATCCAAAAACCACATATGGGGCTTATTAAATAATAGAGAAACATGTTATACACATGATAATTATTAACAATAATTCTAAATATAATGATAAAATCATATAACATGAGTGGTATGATGATCACAATGACAATAACCTAAGGGATTTTTAAAAAAATCAATACCTAGAAGTCAAAAATTTATTCCACTAGATCCACCATTAAATTATTCAATCCCTTAGATGTGTTGTTTGAATTTTATACTATCATAAATCAAATATGAAAAAATAGAATATTTTATAAAATTATAAAAACTAATACCTATGCATGTTATTTTTAGTTCTTCTACATCGATTGATTTATGATTAGTATATGAAATTTTTATCCATATCTAATTTTATATCAAATATGATTCACAAGTGTACTTTAGTGAGTTGTAGAATGTAAAGTTTATCATTTAAATATGTAGTTTTAGGTGTTGATACTATATTAGAACCATAAATTTTACATATACTAAACTAATCTAACCTAGATACTAACACATTATTCTCTTGTCTTTTTTTGCTAAACATGTCCTAGTGAATAAATGCTATACTTTTCTAAATTTAAACTGGTCATAGGTATTTTAGATATTGTCTATGTCATATAAATTTCACTTTGGGCATGGTTTGACACTTGTTTTATCATTCTATGACTATCTCTATCATTGACACTTTAGTACATTAAATTACATGATTTATTGGCTCGCTTAATTCCACATTGCTATAGTACTAGATAACTGAGTTGTTAAATATAATAATGTTATAAGTTCCCTATATAGATCAAATTTTATTTTGAGTTCCTTTTTTTCCTATTTTATTTCTTAATTCATGTCTTTTATGTATTCAACTTGTTTGAATTGTGGACATTTGAACATGTCCTTAATTATGGATAAAAGACTTATTATATGTTTATATGCTTGTGAATGAGATTTGAACAAGTCCATTGTGTGTGTCCCCTTGGAATTATTGTGTCTTTTGGATATTTTAAATGTGATTTATTTGAATGAATCATGACCATGGCACTTGTTTTCTCAGTTGCTTAGTTTTCAATGCCATGATGGATATAATTCATCTTCCCAACTTTTTGATTCCATGATGGATATAAAGCATCCTCCATATATTTTTCTAGTCAATATAAAATACTAAGTATATGATCATTGTTCAATACACTTATCATTGCTAAACATATCTAGACATGACACTATTTATGATTGGTTCTACATGTGTATTACATTACTATTTTTCTCAGTTTATCTATGATGATGTGATGATATGAAATTTTATCATTACTAATTTAATTTTCAACCATTTATATAAAATCATTCCCATAATTTTATTATTTTGGGTTAAGTTATTGTAAAATATCTATAACTCATCTCAAAAGAGGGGTCATAAATAGTGGCTTCTCCTAGAGACTAAGATATAACAACACACTGTAATAACATCAAAATGTACATTTTACTTAGTTCATCATAGTACATACCCAAAAATTAAATAGAAAGTAGTTTCAAATAATTATGATCCATTAGAACAAGGTCACAATCCATTAATATCTAAAACAATATGTTGATGTCACAATATTTAGAAAATAATGATTCCCAAAAGTCATCATAATCATAGTTACAAAATAGTTTGCAATAGGTATATAAAATTATTTCATATGAATACTCAAGAATGTCTTAGATTTATCTCAAATTGGGGGCATCATAAATGACATGTGTTCCATTATTTTCATAGGTATTTTAATTATAAAATCACATGATTTTAATTAGTTTTTAAATCCATATACAATTAAATATCATATCGAGGGTATGTGCATGACACATGACCACTTCCTTGCTCAATTTTGTACTAGTTTTGTATAAGAAATGACAACTAATATCATTATAAATGTTATATAAATACCAAGATTATATTGTGATATTTTTTTTTTAAAATTGTGCTAGTTTTACACTAGAAATGAATATTATTCCAACTGCAATAGTTGATTCAACTTTTTCACTATTTTTTTACTAGTTTTTATACCATAAAGATCCATTTGAAATCATACAAGGATTCCAAGCTACTCTACTACCTTGGGTATTCAATGATGTGGTCAAGAACACCTTTATTTATTAGTCAAACTTTCTTATCAATTGATATTAGGTCATGCATATTCTAATCCAAGTGTTTCAATGAAAAATAAATCTCCAAGGGTCCTACCCTCTATACTCACTAATTTTTCACTAGAAAACACAATCATTTGAATACCTATTAAAGTGTATTCATTCCTTATTATTTTATCTATAAATTTATTATATTTAATTTTAGATTTTAATCCTAAGTAAGGTTTGATTTCATTTTTATAATAATCATAATTTAGTGTGTGGCCTTCATCAAGTATAACATTTTTCCTTTCAATCTACTAATTTTACTTTGCTTCATTACTCTATTAGAATGTGGGGACACATAAATTAACATTTTTTACTTAAATAATACACTCTTAACCACTCCTTTCACACACTTATCTCATGCCTAAGTCCATTGTACTTAACCACCATTCTTTCAATTTTATGAGAATTAATTATTTCTCTAAGCAACCAAAAAATAACTAAATTTATCTATTTCTCATTATAAATTGCATAATCTCATCTGCATAATGATCCACAATTCTAAATTATCTATCTTCACTTCTCAAATAAGGCCACTCTTTTTAGATCATCCTACTCATCACTAGTGTTTGAATCCATTGGCCACATCCTCCCTCCAAATAATAGTTAGTTTCTCAAATTAAAATTCATCAAATAGTTTATCAAACACATTTTTCCATTCCCATCTAAAGGAATTAAAAAATGATCACTATAAATCCACATTTTCAAGACATGTTTTTCACTAAAGGATCATATGATTGAAAATCACTATAGCATCTAACTGTATATTGAGAGGAAAACATGTATTTTTACCAATTCCAAGTCCATAAAATCCTAGTAACCTTGAGCTAAATCAAAATACACCTCCAAGGTCACATGTAATTTTTATATCACTTAGTCACACTATGATCACACTAGAATATAGCATTACACTAGTATTTCACACACACACCATTGTAGTATGGGATAAAAACATGTATTTTGATCCCTATTCTAAGTATTTGTATGTAAGCAACAATCAACACATGTGGTGTTAAGTTTAGGCACAACTTCAAACACTAACTCATTTTATCCTTTATTTTGGTTTGTCTTCATGATCTATTGATATAAGGTTTAAAGTTAAGAAGAATGTACATAACAAATTCTATAATGAATCAAACAAATTTGATCATACACATAGAACCAATATTAAAAGGTGCATAGGCCAAAAATGTTATGGAGAGATAAAACCCTACTATAAACTAGTACACCCTAAGGACACTAGTGTCAATTAGCCATGTTTAAATAGTTTGGCCTTGTCCTAGATTCAATCAAAGCCTTATTCATGGTTCATAGTGTCATCATATATTTATATGATCATTTATAGAGTTGTACTTAAAGTCCTACATATCTTATTTTAAGCTAATTTTTTATCCTTTTATACCTTCAATTTTCACCATATTTATATATTTGTCAAGTTCCATATCAGTTTGTGTAATTTATTTAATATATAAAAAATTATAATATTATGCACCAATTTATTATAATTAGGATTGAAAATCTCTTAATCCTCAAAAATTATAAAACAAATACCATGTGTGGGTTGATTCAGATATTATATATGGAAACCAAATCATGTATAATATTTTAAATGCACATTTACCCCTTAACTTCACATGCCTACATTTCATATGTTTAATGGAAGTAGTGATCCTTATGAACATCTCATAGACTTTAGATATTTTATGTAAAAACATGACAATAGTCATATTTTACTTGAAAATATTTGGATTGGTTTTAATCTATGCTTAATGTGTATTTAAACTCGTATCTTAAATTAGAAAATGCATTTTTAATGTGATACATTCATAATAAAGGGGAAAAAGTTACATATAAATGTTTACCTTCTCTCCATCAAAGAAAATTAGAGTGATTATTTTTATTGCATTTTCTAATTTAACACTTTTATGCACCAATTGAAATATAAACCAATATATTTGGAAACCCAAAACATATTTTTTATACGTCTCATATATCCTATTAAATTAAAGTTTCTTTTTAACACTTGTGATTAACTTTAAGATATTTGTTATAAGACTCTTAATAGAAGAGGAATAAAAACCCAATACAAATCCAAAGAAGGCAAAAGAATACATTAATTTATAACAATAATTTACACACAAGGAAGTTAAATAAACTATTCCACCTCGTAAGGAAAATATTTTAATCAAGGAAATTAAAGTCAAAGTCCTAAATAAAGGGGGAAAATTAATTTAAAAATAAGTACCCAAGCTAATAAACCTACTTAAGCAAGTGGAAACCACTTACATTTTATAGTTTCAAAGATTAGATATATGACATTATACATACATTATTAGATAGGAATCTAATTACTTTTCCTTGTAACTATTATCACCCTACTCACCATATCAATAAAATAAATGGAAAACCATATTGTATTTATCATGGTATTAATGGACATTGGTAAAATGATTATTATGCATCACAAAAATAGATTACACAACTTGAAAATAAAGGGGTGATTACATTTAAAACACTTGGCACTTGGTCAACATGACCCCCTTCTCCATCTACTTATACTACCCATTCGATGAATACTAAAATTTCCTTTGACATTCCTATAAGGGAAATAATAGTAAATTAGACTTATAAATATTATGTTTCTAAGATAATATCTTCTTATAGTTCACATTATACTCTGACTAATCTATCTTAGGACTTTCCCATTATGGATATAATTGTCACTCAAGATCTAACTATAAAATAACCTATAGAAGTCAAAGTTGTGAATGATTAATCATAATATAATGTTGATAAATTACATATCCTTCTAAACAAGTATGGATACCAAAAGTGAATAAAGAATATACATATCAAATGAAAGTGAAAGTTAAAATTATCACACAAAATAAGGGATATTCATTAAATTCTTTCCACAAAAGGATAAGGATATAGATTGACAAGATTAAAATAAATTCTTATTACCTAGTGTGTGGGGTAATAATTATTGATTATCAAGGACAATACATAGAACTATAGATTAATAACATATATCACAAGACTTTACATAAATAAATATTTAAAATAAATTTATATCAAATAAAATGTTACATTTATACAAATATAAGATATAAAATGAATGCAAATTATATATAGAAATTGAATCATATGAGACAATAATAATCAAATTCATGTCATATGAATCAACAAAACTCATCCTATATAATTATATCAAATTTTAAAATATAATAAGATTCATGAAATAATCAAGGTGACATCTCTTAATGCATGTGAATCATCACTATTACTCCTTCTACTAGCCTTAGAAGTAGAGGATCAACTATCCACTCTATGCCCACATGACTAAGACCTATACCATCTCACGCACCCTTGAGAAACTCCCAAATAAACCATATTTTTCATGTCCTCCCATTTTATATATCTTTAAAAATCTAATGGATCCATTTATATATCATTACTACAATATGATATGACCATTGGTCTTCTATCTATATCGACTTGCATATCATCTCACTCACCCACAACTATAGTTAAAAAAGTAGAAACAATAGAAATAAAGTAAAAAAGAGGTGAATTTACACCCATAATGTGATCCACCCTCTACAATAAGTTTTTTTTATTATATTTTAAATAATATCTCATGTTGAATTTTAAATGTGATTATCTACCATAGTGGCCTAGTACTTTTTACCTACATCAAAAACATGGAAAACACATAATATATTAGTAGTTTAAAAAGTAAGAAGAAAAACATGACATTAAATACATAAATATACATATACACTCACATTTTCCTAAAAATTCATTTATAGAATAAACTAGAGTTGACTAAGAGGAATCTTGACCTACCCTTCCATTTCTACTCATTAATCTAGAGGCAAACCAGCTAGATATTATACAATGGGAAAGAGGATAAGACATATTACACATGTACACCACTGATTATAGTTCAATTCATGCTATGTAATACATATCTACAACCACAAGTGGAGTATCCATGTCTCACATGACCAAAATCCCTATATCTACATCATTATACCTTGACCTAATGTATGCATGATGAGCTAAGAACATGGTATGTGTTCAAGGGTACGAAGGTGGTGGAAAATTTTGTTGTATGAAAAAAATTTAAGTAACTTATTTAAACTAAAACATTTCCACAACACTAGTAAATTGTTCATGATGGCACACATCGACATAAATACAATGTAACTTTACTCATCTTTAGGCCACCTACCATAGCCACAATATGATCTCCACACTATACCAAAAGGTGTGATACTAACAATGATAAAATGATAATCTATCATGATGATACCTTAATTATTATATAAACCCCATCATTCTAAAAAATTATATGGATAATCTCAAAAACCACAAGGTCCTCAAATCAATCAAATAACATTGATATTCTCATAGACCCAGACATGTAGTAGGGTTATGACACCAAGGCCTCTAGTATGTCCCTCCAATGTGAACATGTATAATTAAATGTATAAATTAGACACCATGATGCATCCAAATGAATATATAATGTCATTATCCTTAATGAGATGCAAAAATTCATACATCTAATAGGATATTGAAAAAAATCACAATCTAAAAGAAGAAATGAAGCAATCAAATAACATATAAATTTATTAAATTGCTTAATATATGAGGTAAAAATATCCAAAATTATAAATATATAATCATGTAATATATATTAATCACCATAGGAACAACCAATCACATATTTGTGTGTATGAAGAACATATCCCTACTTTACCATGGCCTACATTTTATCATATTCACAAACTACTAGTACTTTAAAGATATTCCATACATTTTCCAACATCATAGTTGTCTCCCATGTTGGAAGACAAAATATACATGTATTATGATTCCACCTCTCTATTAAGGTGAATCAAATGCATATCATATATAATCCTCCATAAATGATACAAATTTCCAAGACTAGATTTATCGAGAATATCCCAACCGACATCATCTAAACCAAGTTTGATCATAATATCTATATGATAACCATATAAAAACTATCTATCATGTAAGTACCTATGAAAAACACATAAAAAGGATAGATAAAATTTAAAAAAATATGAATAAATGTGCTAAATATTAGTTAAAATTATAAAAAATCTAAGGTCATATCCAACTTATCTTTGAACATTACCATTAGAATTGGTTTATTCCATATATCATTACCATATATAGATATTAAAATTTGGTCTTCATTACTTGAAAATGAAAATATTTCACACATTTACCATGCATTACTTGAGTAATCAAACAAGTTCCTAATCCACCATTTACTCACACTTATATTCTTTCTTATAATTTATCCCTTTCTATTTATTGTTACACATAAAAGAATATAATTATCTATTTCAAACCTATTAAATATAATATACAAACATATCTAGACTCTTATTTTTTCCCTCCTATACATGGGTCAATTATGTCACACGTTATCAATATTTCTAGTTGATACTAACTTTATCTAATTGATATTGACCTACTCCTAGTAATGGCTATTTTATAAAATCAAATCCAGCCTTATATTTAACCCATCAGCCTCGTGTGTGAGCTCATGATAAATAATCTAATTAGATGCACATATAAAAAAAAACAATGTATCATTAAAAATAGATGTGACACTTATGTAATATACATATATAAACTATTTAAAATTAAAAAAATATGCCCCATTATTTCCAAATTATGAACCTATCACTAGGATCAATCCTAAACCAAGTCAAAGAAATCAGTGTCAAGTATCAAAATATAAATAATTAGTTGCATAAATAGAATAAAGGAACACAATTAAAAAATAACACTAGGTTGGATAAGTACATGTGGATTGGTTTACATACTTAGAGTATTAGATACAAAGGTAATGGTTAATCCTTATAAGAGGGTGATTGGGGTTAACTTATCCCATTTCAATTTCCCCCAGTTTTGTAGATTTATAGCCCTTACAAGCACACATATGGTTTTAAGGTAAAGGATACCTATTTTTAGACTTGGGTGCATCACAATGGTTTAGGATCACAAACACAAAGGAAATAAATAAATTCATAAATGGTCATATAATTATTGTGCTCTACTTCCATGAATATAGATACTAACCAAAAGCTTAGTATCAACATACTAACCTAATCCTATAAAACTAACCCAACATAGCTAATGAATCATTTCAATAACCAAATAAATAACAAGCCAACTTTATCCTAATTTTAATTTCCATAATATAGTCATAGTCAAATGGTTAACCAAAATATAATAGTATGATTTCAAGTTTTACCTACAAATAGGTTGTAATGTGTATCATGAAGATTGAATTTAAATAAGGAATGTACCTCCTTTGGTCATAGTATCACCTCCATTAAAATTGTATAGAGTGGTGGCCATTTCCCTTAATATGATATAGTAATGATATGATCTACTATGTTTAGCTATTTCATATTAATCTCAAATTCATGCAAGAAATATATGTTGAACATATTTTTAGTTGATTTAGCATGGATAATAACTCATTTCATGAGATTGTGTGATGTCATAACTTGGATAAATAGCTCATAATATTTTTCCACCTTATACTTGATACCTAAATTATTTTATAATTTTAATTTTATGGAATTATCCTTAATATAGTAATATTATATAGTATTGGATATATGGGTGTCAATGGATTCAATATTAGCTTCTATTAATTTTATTAAATTAGTGTCTTTAACTTATTTTCTTAAATATTATATGTACCAAAGACCATATCATCATTTTTGGGTGGATGATTGGATGGAGTGAATAATTCCTTATGAATTTCCCCCTAATATTTTTCTATTATATCCATTTTTAAAAATATCTCAATCCAAAGCTGTATTGGGTAAAAAATTTATCACTAGTTTAACAAGTAATTTCATGACCAAGCATTTGAAAATTTAGTGTAAAATATTCAATTTTTTTAATATATTAAATATGTAATTATAAAATAATGTTATATGTAGTGTTATTCACTCTTTGGTTATATATGGGGTGTTCTTTGTATGTACAGTCTAGGATGACCTACAACTATCCTCTTTCTCTCAATGGACTAGGACTTGAATAAGGTCAATTAAATAGAGTTTACGATACTTGGATGATCAGGTAAAGACTAATTTATTCTCTATATCTATAAGAATGTAACCTAAAACAAAAGTATACATAGGAAAGGGTTCCAAATCCTAAGCTTATGACACAAGGATGTAGATCTGACTAGACCTTAACAAAGGTAAATGGTTGTAAAAACAATTGGTTGTATAAGATATAAATTAAACTAATGTATGGGTTAGAATGATTTTAAATTTACAAGTTGAAATGGTCAAAAAAATGAGGGTATATGTAACTTAGATTAATTTATGGAAATTATAATCAATCCTATAACTACACCAACTTATTCAATATAGATATTTCCTAAAAAATGGATACACATACATTTATCCATGAATCAAGAAGCAATATAAAATTTAATAAGTAAATAAAAGAATGAGTGTATAGATATAAATACTTACCTTTGGGTGGACCCACTAATGCTTAAATCTCCCCCTTTCTCAAGTAGATATTTTTAAGAGATGTTTTGGGTTGAATACCCATATATCATTATTTAAGAACTTTCAATCACTCCTATTGAGTTTCAAGGACACCACAAGATAAGACTCCTCAAGATAATTTTATAAAATAATAAATCTTTGAAATGGTAATTAGGGTATAAGTGTGAGTGAAAATAGATAAAATGAGTAAGATATGATATGATATGATCAAAATTTGACCCATATATATATTGATCTAATACCCAAAACCAACCCTAAACTCTAAGCTAATGGTATTAACCTAACTGATACAGTTAGAATATGTTAGGTGAAATAAAATGGTATCAACTATGATGATATAGTATAAATTTTAAAAATCATACTCATAACTATATTAGGTTGGACAAAATAATATATTAAAGGTGAAGGTACAAAACAAAAATTATCGGTCAGGTTAATACTATGGGATATATGGAAACTATAAAATATGTATAAGAGGTAAACATGAGGGATAAATGGATATAAATTTAGAAGAGATGAAAAATATAGTATTAATGGTGTAATTAGGATAAAATATAAACATATTTCACAAATCAACATAAGAATTTACCAACCCATTCTCAATGCACTCTTTATGGCATGCACTCAATGATATTGATGCATCGACAAGACATTATAAGAGAAAGTGTTAGTAAATGATAAATTTAATTATATTATGTGTACATATATTCCTAATTTTAACCTCATCACATGTCATAATATTGTAACATGGGATGGTTATTTCATTCAACCCAAGAATTCATGTTCCAAAATACACCTATTGAGTGAGGTGAACTGAGTGAGATTGGTAGACAATTATGGGAATTTCATCATCTCATTTTAATATTGTTGTTGAGATAATCTAGGGAATGATTTTTAGGTATTATTATCCATTATATATCTTTATTTAAATAAATATCCAAGAGATGTAGTTCTACCACCAAAGATTTAATTCCTATTTCCCATCAACACAAAGCTCATTCACACTAGTCAATCCAACTAAATAGGTTTATTATTTGAGAAAATTCACTTAATAATTTCATAAAAGAGGGAAAAATTATATAAAAAAAATAAAAATAAAAATGAGGGAAGGGTGAGGTAAAAATTGAATTCCTCTAGATAAGATAACAACACTAATGCTTGAGAACAAAATATGTTTCAAGCTATAATTTTACCACCGTATGCCAAGTTTCATAAGAGCTATGACTTTAACCACATAGAGAATCATGTATATAGAGAGTATTATATTATTAATTATATAAATAAACACACATGAGACCTATTTACAATCACACATAGACCTATGAAGATTTAAGGAAAGTAGAAAAAATCAAGAAATAAACTAGAATATCTCAAAGTTCATCCTAATTAACAAATATACCTATATACAACACATGTTTAAATTTTATAACCTTAAAATTATTCATTAAAAACAACTAAATTTTGAAGTTATTCAAGAAATCACAACATAGTAAGAAGGAAATAATGATTTACATTAATATTAAAGTGTTTTGATTACAAAAAGTGTGGACCTATAAACAAACTACATAATAGCATATATAGGAAATGAGATGGGGCCCTCTAAAATAAATGAGATAAAAATATTATAAATAATGACCTAAAATGGTTACAAAACCAATCATTCCCATGATGTTCCCCAAAAATAAAAAGGAGAGAGAAAGAGGATCCCGAGTATTGACAACACACACCCAATTAAGACTACAAAAATTTTTAAGTTGAGATCAATGAGGGACCACTTTATAATTTGAGAAATATTTATGAATTTATAGTGATTATGCCACTGAATTAACCTCTTGATCAATATTTTATTGGTTGATAAGTTTATCTTAAAAGATAATTTTTGCTTGATTTAGAAACATGTCATAAACTTTGAGAGGGGATTCCAATGAGATTTTCACCTCATTAACCTAGCTAATGATTATGTTAAACTATGTGGAAAGAGTGAGGATATCATTAGTTCCATCATTGTTGTATTATTACACCCTTATATTAATTATTACCTTTAAGTGGCTAAGGTAAACACAAAATTGGTCAAGGATGAGTAAGGTGCTATTTATATGGAAGAGGACCATGATGCTGACCTCTTTGAAGTATGCAAGGATATGGGCCCTAATCTTATCCAAGGTATCAATGGTTTCCTATATGACATTAAGCTAATATTAAATTGAGGTATTCATACTACTAGTGAATGTTTAATATAAACTAAAATCAATGGGACACATGGATCTGAGATCCAATAACATCCCCTTATTGATAACCACCACCATATTCTTACAATTATCCACTCTAATGATCTTATTAAAATATTGATGGGCTCTTTGGAAGAGAAAATTTTATGTTTGAAAGAGCATCAATCACCTTCCTAAGGGCTATGAAAAACTATACTAAATCATCTTCAACCTTGCTAATAAACCCAACCATGAATGACCTCTTTACTTAGAATTCTAGGGTTCTAACTTGGTCTCTAAGGTCCTCCACTAAATTATCTATGAGATCATTTGTGAATTTGATTATGGAGACTAGGTTATATACAATGTTTACTTCCTCTATATCCGCTCTCTCCTTCATGAGTGAGAAGAAGTTTTACTCTATTCTTTAAACAATAAGATCTCCATATTATATGAGGGTTTATGTCATCACCCTCCTCATTTACCTTGAATCCTTATCAAACTATAGTTGGGTATATAATTCCCCATGATACACCATTTATGGTATTTGTATACCTAAAATTTCAATGATATCCAACCATCCTTTCCTGATTATGGTTCCCAAGGTATTATAAGATGAGGTAGCATCGATGGTGGTAACTAAAGTTAAAGGTGGAAGAGGTAGGAATAAATGTGAAGGGTGAAATGGAATGAAGGAAAAATGTGGGGGAATGGGATTGAAGGGATAAAATACCAAGGTGGAAGCACAAGGGGTATCATGAGAACTCAATTGGTTTTATGTCATGAAGATTTAGGGACCAATGGATCTTGGGAACTATGTTTTTTATATGAAAGAGGATATTGGATGGTTAAAGAAAAATCCTTGAGAGCTCATTGTGATTGATAGGGGTATGTAATAAGGAGCTTTAGATTCACCCATGGGATACAAATGTAACATGAGCCCTATCAACCTTGGTATTTTAGTTGGAATATTATTTAGGTATGCTTGTGTTGATTCTATTTTAGTTGAATTTATTCTAGATGGAGCTTATGGGAGTTGTGTGACTACTGTCAGGCCTGATGATGTGTTATGTGTAGGTGTATCATAGTAAATAATAGTATTAAGAGCCAATAGAGAATTTATAACACTATAAGAACCATTTTTACAAGATCCATGGATGTTACTAAAGAAATTATAACCATAGGGTTCATTGATAATAAAAGACCAATTGAGATTTAGGATCTATTGGGAGTTAAGCTAACCTATGGGGCTAAGCCAATAATTAATAATGGTTTATAACATGATATTGGGGTCAAATAAGGATATTATTATGTTTTAGGGTGATTAGGAATAATTGTGATACTAGGGACACCAAAAATTATTGAATCAACAAGAAAGGAATATAACTAATCACTCGTCACCATAGGGGAAAGGGAAGCATGATAGGGATGTGTGATGCTAGAATGGAGAAACATAGGGGAGTTATAAAGGGTAGTTGAGAAACACTATAATTTGGTTAATAAAAATCAAGGGAAGATATATGATGGTACCTAATTGGACTATAATTTTGACTAATTTTAATTTGAAGGATAGGGTATCCTTTAGTCGGCTTACTTGGGGAACTAGTACAAGTGGAATTAATGTTGTGGCCAATGGAGTAGTTGAGGAAGATAAGATTCATTTTAGTATTTTTGGGTGGTCTCTTATTATATGAGGTGGTCTAAGATCATTTATTGTATTAATATAATATCCTATAGAATAAGCTCCACCTTAATTATGGTATTATCCCTATAGTACCATTAAACACCAATGGGTTGGATTAAATCTATATCTCTATTGAGAGTCTTGGAATTGGCTTCTCATTAATGTAATTATACACATTGGCGTGTAAGTGGTCACAAATGAATTATATGTGATTCAATAATTGGTGAATTTAGAGTTTGTAAAAAATACATGAACCATAAAACCCATTAGTAACCATTTAAGGAACATCATTTGCTTCAAGTCTAAGGTGTCATAGATTGTGTCCACGATGTAGAACATCATGTAAAAATTACCTCTAGAGTGTGATCCATTCACTTCCTAAGAAAGGTTAAATGTGATTACACTCCCCAAATATGGGAATTACTCTCCCTTTTTTATGATGTTGAGGATGAGAATCTATAAATTATTGACATGCACAACATCTCTTTCCCCATACAAGTGATTCAATAGTAGCATACTAGTGTGCACCCCTTCTCATAATACATTGATAATGTATTCATTAATATACTCTTTGTTGACCCACCTATTTATTTCCTCATTCTAATCCTTGATGACCTCATGGATTTTGTGATTATCTAGGCATCTACGAGCCCCTTTTCATAAGTGATTGTGTATTTTAGGAGGTTGTAATATTGGTTTAATACAAAACCAAATATATATATATATATATATATATATATATATATAATTTTCAATTTAGTATTTGATGAATACAAGGTATTCCTACTACACCCAAAAGATAAAATTTAGTTGATAAAAAGGTATGCATATGGTAAGAATCTTATTTTATACATGGATTTATGCAATCTAAAAGATTTAATATGATAAGGTCATTTGCATACTGAATATAATAATCATCAGCTTCACCATCAGTGTTTGACCTCTATGTGTCATCAATTATTTTTTAAGTATC
This sequence comes from Torreya grandis, assembly GCA_037957365.1. NCBI lineage: Eukaryota > Viridiplantae > Streptophyta > Pinopsida > Cupressales > Taxaceae > Torreya > Torreya grandis. The sequence goes on along the minus strand of JARHVA010002258.1, from coordinate 1,171,395 downwards.
ATTATGATGTTTGAATTGAGTGAGATGCTATAGGAATTAGGTGTCCAAAAACTTTAGCTTTAGTCTAGAATTGGAAGCAGATGTGGCCATCATTAGGATGTATAAGATTTTGGGTGTATAATTTAGTAAATGGGATACTCTACACTTTAGAGTGAACTCAAGGAAAATATATTTAAATGATTGAGATCCAAAAAACTAATAATATTAAGATCCACCTAATGGATTTCTATGATAATTTATGTATTAATGGATTTGGTGGGCTCATGTTGCATGAAATATAATCTGAGTTGATAGCTCAATCCTAAATTATCTATTTCTTAACTTGGTATTAATTCAAAATTTTGAAAACAATCACCATTTAGATTTGTTGGTGGTGATGAGACTCCTCTAAATATTATAACATGATTTCCTAAAACCAAGTTAATAAACACAAGGATCTCTTAGATCATGATTTCCCCAAATCTAGTGATTTCTTTCATACCAAGAAGATATTCACTTTTTCAATGATTCCATGGTAACTTTAGATGTTATTTTAAGTACACTGATGACCTTCTATAAGAATAGAACTTTTATCAATTCACTTGCTAAGTTATGAATCCATGGCTTCATTTAATATGAGAACTATAAAAGAAGTCACATCACCTATCACATTGTTTATAAATGGGAGCCTAGCTTTCTCTTTCTTACCTATCAAACTTTATTTTCAATGATTTGTCAATGTTCAAAGTGAACAAACCCAATTATATGAGGACTAATTACCAATGTTATAATTATCTATATCTTATTATGGGAAAGGTTTCACTTTTGGGGCACATGGATAAACTATTATGGGGGTTGGAAATATAAGGTGAACATAGGGGGAGTAACAGAACACAATCAGAGAATCAAATGAGAACAAATGATAAATAAACACATAAAAAAAGTAAACATGCAACAAAATCAAATTAAACTAAAACTAAACTAACTCTAATCTATATTTACATTACTAGACTTCACCTAGAAGGCTATTCTCATATCATAGTGGATGGCACAATCATGAATTAGTGTTTCAATAACTATCCATTAACAGTAATAAGAGATAATTCCCTTGGAATTCTTTTAGTTTAAAATCATTCTATCCAAACAACTTAGAAATCTACTAAGGGCTAACCAAGAGTGGGTCTATCTTGGAATGTTTCCCTTTATTCTCATGTGCCTTGTCCCATAGTGGGACTAGGTTTTATATCCAAAAGTATTTCATCTTCACCTTATTTTCAAACCATCATTTGATAGTGTCCCAATGTCTATTAAATATTTGAAAGGCTTATTCCCTACATCTTTCATGTGAATGATATACAACATCTTTGAGTTTATCTTCCCATCATCCTACATGTATTCTAGCATGAAATTTCACACGAGAATCTTGAGATTCATTATAAATATTGGCTCTAGACCATATACCATCATAAAGGGTGAATTCTTGGGAGCTCACTTAAATCTAGTTTAGTCAGCCCATAGTGCATATTTTAATAATGAATGAAAGTCCTTAAGTCTCTATTTTATATATTTATTTATTGAATATATTAGGTTCCTATTGGTTAACTATTCTAAGCCATTCCATTTTGGGTAGTATTTTTATGAGAATTTTAGGGTGATGCCATTCTAATAATCCCATTTAGTGAGTTAGGCTGAATGGAATGTGAGGCAATTTTCATAGACCAATAAGGTTGGGATACTAAACCATAAAGTTATGTTCTCCTCAAGGAACTTGATTACTTATTTAATTATATATTATTGGTTTTTATTTCCTCCATCCATCTAATACAATAATCAGTGGCTATGAGTATAACATTATATCCTATTGATGAATTCAGGTTGATGACTCCTATGAATTCAAGTCTCATTTAAACAAATGGGTGATATTATATTGTAGGTTAGATGGGCATCACTTCATAAACATAATTCATGGTGAAGGTTTGAAACTCATGGTAGGTGTATCCATGAGCATGTGAGTCCTTGAATATGGTGATCCAATAATATATAGCTTGTAGGATATGATGGGATATCATCATTCATAAAGGGTGGTCACTACCATTTTCAAATGAAGTTTGATCATAACTTATTCTAATTAATTTTATAATAAACATATGATTTATATTTCTTAATAATTATTTCAATGTATCATGCCTTTATTGAGCATGTAATAGGATGCCTTCACCATAGGTTCTCTATTTTATGTTTGGTTCAGTCTTGGAGGAGGATTCTCATAAAAGAGATAATGGATAATTGTATCATACCAATCCTAGAAATCTATTTTTGAGTGGTCCAATTGTACCACATTATCCTTGGGTCAATTGAAGTAAATAGCTAAGTGAGACCTTGGTCTCTCTCTAACTTGATCAGTTTGATTTATAATTGAATACTTTTATAAATTATCCATCTATAGACTTCTATATTTTCCCAACTCATTTTTCCATAACATAACCTTTTTTGTGGGGTTGAGGGGATATGGTATGTACCTTATCTCTAAGGATGTAATGCTATAACATATTCATGGATTTCACCAAGGCATAGGTATTATTTTCTAGGGTGGAGTAATTTAGCTTGGAATACTTCAATTTTATACTCATCAAGGCTATTAAGTGCTCAGATTAATCTAGTTTTTGAGTGAGTACCATGGCTATGGTATATTCTGAAGCAAAGGAGTAAAGGTAAAAGTCCTTTGCATAGTATAAGATGATTAATATTTATGCCTGCATAATTGTATCCTTGATGTCCTAGAAGGATTTCCTACCTATAGGGGTCCTCTCTAACTTTTCTTCTTGTTTCAACATTACATTCAATTGCTTAATAATATCATCAAAACTAGATATAAACTTGCGAAAAAAATTAATCTTTCCAAATAATGACTTTAATTTTTTTTGTTAGGAAGAGGTATTATACTAATTACATTATCTAATTTAAGATTGATATAAATACATTCCTTGGTGTTAATATAACCAAGGAGCTTACATTTCATGATGCCAAATAGGCTCTTCTTTAGGTTAAGATATATACCATACCTTTTTCACCTCTTGAATATATTCTATATATGGTGGGCATGATCAAATATGTGATTTGAGAAAATAGTTAAGTCATCCATATAAATCATAATGCATTTACAATTTAAAACATTAAAGGCAAAGTCCATGGTTTTCTAAAAATTGGTCCCTGCATTAATGATACTAATTGTCATCCTCTTGTAAGTGAAGGTACTCCATTTTTTTGTGAATGTAATTTGTACTCTATACTTGGGTTTTACCAAGGCCTAGTTATATCCCAAGAATATGCCCAAGAATGACATTATCTAGGATCAAATTACCATATTAATTACTTTGTCTAAAGAGGGCAGGGGATAGTTGTATTTATCAGAGGCCCATTTTAGGTTCTTAAAATTGACACACATTTGAATCTCTCCATTTTTTTATGACCAAGAACTAAGTTAGTAACCCATGTGGAATGTTAGAATGGGAAAATAATTCCAACTATTAAAATCTTGTGAACCTCTTTGTGTATAAGGGGCTCCAAAACATAGGGCATTACCTCTAGGTCAATATTTTTTTTATTTTTCTTGAGTAGGATGATGCGTGCCATCACACTAGGGTAAAATACCTTGTGATATTTGTATGTCTAGGTAATGACATATATGTGTCAAATAAGTCATCTCTTGAGTTTTTCTATTTCATTTAGGGTATAATTAGGGAAATATGTATTTTTTGGGTTGGTCAGTTCATCCCAGGTTGATGGTGAGTATTTATTTGTCAACATAATTTGGTCTCTCTAGTATGTTCATATATTTATCTAGAATAAAAACTCTCATTAATTATATCATTTCTTTTAGGATGTGTTTATATCAATTTCATAATTTCATCATCATCACACTCATTACTAAGGGGGTTATCTCTATATTCACATCTATGATCTGAGCACTTAAGACCCCAAAGTTTTTTAACAAATCTAATATATGGTGGTCATCATAGAAAAATTAGAAGTTATTAATGTCATCTGGGACTGATGAAGAGAGCATGAGCTCAATGAAAGATTATTATAGTCTTCAGTCATCTATAGGATCTAGATTCATAGTTAAATATGTTAGAGAATCCAAGACCTAGTTATCATCCCTAGGGATAGGAATGATGTTAAATGCATTAAATACCTCTATCAAGTCCCACACTTTGTGTTCTATTTTCTTAAGTAATAAAACTTACACTATAACTTAAATTTGACATGACTAGTTAATAATTCAAAATCCCCAAATGCCTTTATCTCTTTGAGGTTATGTTTTAGGGATAAGTACATCCCTAGGATCAAGTCTTCATACTATATGAGGTTATTTGTGAAAGGGGACTATAACTTATAGGTAGTTAAATGTCATTTTACTAGTGGGATAGTCAACAAGATCCCAACACAAGAACCTTGTTTTAAATGGGCCCCATTGATGTACATGGACCATAAATTTAATGACTGAGAATTCTTGTTAACTTTGTATTTTGTTCATTTTTTAGATAGGGTATAAATTCCTATGTCAGAGGAAACAATGTTTATATTCTCATTGACTATGTTATATATTGTGATCATATGCATAATCCTAAGCTCTTTTTTAACATAAATTTGATTAGACACACCTCTCCAAGGTATCTAGATATGGGAAAAGTATATATACATATACCTATTTAAGTTTTTGAACCAATACCTATTAAGCAACATCTTGTAGGCTTTTAGGATCTCCATTACTTGAATATCTATAAATTATTGGACTCTATGTTTAGATTCAAGATTCATGTGCACATTTAGGATTTTACCCACCACATTGACCTTATACTTGATGATTTTAACCATTATATTATATATTTTAGTAGGTGTTAGCCCTAATATTTGACAAATTATAATAGTCATAACATTTGTTAAAACTCCCAAGTTGAACAAACAATTATGTAAGTTATTTCTGAACAAATTGACTATAATTAAGAAAAGAGGAAGATCAACATTATTCTTATGTATGATCACATTGGTGTGTGTAGTCTTAGGTTTGGGATAAACTGGTTTATTTGTCAAGGACATTAATAGGATGTCTCTTTTCTCAAAAAGCTAGGAAATCTCATGTAATGCATTTTTTGCCTTGATAATTTTCATGTCTTATAGTATGTTATACCTAGTAATTATAGGAGTGGGTTGGACCTATTTATGGGCTTGGGGTTATTATATTTTAGAGGTGGAGGATCATTTCTTGCTTTAGGATCAAAAGTGGCACTACCATTATTAGGAGGAGTGGACATAGTAAGGGGTTATAATTGTGTCCAACTCTAAAGGTTATATTTTTTTCTCTAGTATTATTATAAAATATGTACCTCATTAATATAATCTACTAGTTCATTATCCTTTTAGATAGGGAAAAACAAGGTCTCTAATACCATAATAGTGTTCATGGATATTAAAGAGATAGGAACATCAGTCTAATTGGTTGCATTGGGTTGGATTGGTACCACCTCATATTATTATATTTATCTTTATAAGATGTAAAATATACAATATAAATTGATACAATCCATCTCACCATGTTGTATTTTGTTATGCACACATCACTAGACTGGTAATGCCAACTCACATAAGTTAATCTATACCAACTTATTGGGTGAGTGCTCTAGTTGGATATTAGGATGGTTATATGTGTGGTATTACATTTTATAGGTGAAATTATTATTGGAATTATCCCCACCATTGTTGATAACCAACCTCTAGATACCCAAGAAGTCAATGTTGATATTATGTAACATACATTATAAAACATCCAACTCATTCTTGGTAGTTTATGGGGTTATGCTTTAGAATATGTCCATGGTAGGGATCAATGATTAATTATGAGCTTTAGGTGATAATTCATTATTTACTAGGCTAAGGAAACCTAAGTGTTTATTAGGTGTAGCATGCATTAATTAAAGCTAGTTTATCATGGGTACAGGTTGTGGCATTGAGACATTTTAGTTAGTACTAAAAATATGTTTCAATCTAGGTAGGTTTGGAAATATTTTAAGATGTATGAAACCATTTGGAATTAAGGTTTTATTTTTATGTCTACTTTGGTAGCCTCAACATAGGATAGTGTAAAATCCATAATGATGGGATATCTACATAATAAAATTTTAGTTTAAAGATCCAAGGTATTATTATACATTTATAGAGATATCTAGGCATCAAGGTTGTGTAACATATTGAACCTACCATACATATTATAAAATATAGAATTGAATAACCTAATATTATTATTAATTATTATATTAATTCTATAAAACTACTAGTGTAGTAAGTTGGGGTTATTGAATTATCCAACTTGAGTCAAGAAGGTGTTGCTAAACTCTTCCCATCATATGATGTATTTTTTAGGTAGGTTAAAAATAATAATCATAGGATACATACACTAATATGAAAGGAAATAGCATAAAAGACACATATTCATGATCAATATTTAGAAATATATTGGATATATAATATGATGTTACATAATCCTTGATAATACATCACTCATTGGGTGTGAACTAGGGGAGGTACCTCTCTAAATTCATATGTAGGTCATGGACATATTTAGGAACATTAATACCAAATGAAACTAGCCATACCATGGGTAAAACCATAGGGATGGGAATATTTGGGGTGGTATAGGTGGATGAACTAGATGGGTCAACTGGGGGTCTTGGTCTCCCTCTACTATCCTAATCTTTCTGTGAAATAATAGGGATGAGATTCATAATCAACTAAGATCAAACTTGGATTTGGCGATCTAATCAAGGGACTATAGGTTAATTTTATATTAAATAGTAATCTAAGTATTTTATGTCAAAATATTATCAGAGTACCCTCTTTATATCACCATTTTTTTGTTTATCACAATACTTCATGCTCCAAAATACACCTATTGTGTTAGGTGCATTGAATGGTTTTAAAATATAATTAGGGGACTTTCATATTCTCATTTTAGGATTATTATTGAGATAATATAGAGAATAATTTTACGGTATTGGGATCCATGAAATAACCTAATTAAAATATATATTTAAGATATGTAGTGTAAAAACCATAGATTTAATTCATGTTTCCCATCAACACAAAGTTCCTTCACACTAGTCGATCCAAATTAACATGTTTATTCATTCATCAAGTTCACTTCATAGTTTCTAAAAGAAGAAAAAAATTATATAAAAAAATAAACATCAAAATGAGGGAAGGGTAAGGAAGAAAATGAATTCCTTTAGATAATATAACAATGAAAATGCTTGAAAAGTGATTGTGTGCCCAACTATATTTTTAACACTATATGCAAAGTTTCACAAGAGTTTAGACTTTAGCCACATAAGGAAGGAAGTGTAAGGAGAGTAGTGGATGATTAATTATATTTTTTTCTATAAATAAACACACATGAGTGTAGACACTAAATATAAATTATATATAACCTTAGTCTTAAACACTTAAAAAATACCTATCAAGGTTGTACCCTTTAGTTCTAAGACCTTCTCATTGTCAAAAGGCTAGTGTTCACTATCTCTTTATGTCAAATTTATTATCTATAAGTTTGACCAATGTTATTATAATGAACATGACTTATATATTGTGAAAAATTTCATACACTTAATAATTATTCTTCCTTGTCAGTTAGACATGTACCTATTTTATAGCTTCCTAGACACTTGTGTCCTATCCAAATGCATATGCCAATGCTAGTGCCCATTTTAAAACTAAGTATATAGTGCCCAAAATTCATCTAATTTTAAAATGAAATATATTATAATGGTTATCATAAGTGCTTTAGTGAGAGATATTTTCCAAATGGATTGGTATATATATAATATTAACCCTCATTCATTCCTCAGTTAGAAATCACATACAACTCACAAGGCAACTTACCAAAGTAACTCAATAAAGAATTAAAGTGAGAAAAACTACCCCATTCATCCTTATTTACATATCAATCATAGGATTAATAGTTTCATATGTTTGAATAATTTAAAGAGTATCCCATGAGTCATATTTTCCAAGTTACAAGATAATTCACTATGTGAACTTGCTTATCATACATTTCATCTTTATGTACACAATCCAACATGTAGGTGATAAATACAAAATTTTGAGGCCCTCTTAAGATTATTGGCCATGTAAGAAATTACCATTGATAGAGGGGTACTTAGGGAAAATCAACACTATGTACCCACTAGCCTAATTTTCCCATAGTCACTCCAAGGGTGAGGAATCTATGGTTTGATCATTTGAAAAAGAGTGACAACCTATGTGCACAATATGAACACATCAGAATAAATGTGGTATAAAACCTAGAAGGATCTTGGTGGTCGCATCTAGATCTATTCACTATTCTGTACTAAAAACATGCATCCAACTTAGACACCAACATCAATGTAAGCCAAATCTAAAGTAAATATCCAAGTCCACATAATTTAAAATTCTAAAATATTATGATTGTTTTGAAATATTTATCCATTCCACTAGTAGTATGTTTCATCCCATATTTTCATGTGCATAGTAAACTAGTTAAGCACTCTTATTTTAAATGTATTGTACTATCAATCAATAATTTTACTTTCCATTTTTGGCATATATTAGTATTATAAATTAAGAATATTACTTATATGAGTTTTAAAATTAATTTTCCTACTATAGATCTATTTATCACCGTTGTGCTTATTCATTTCTATATTCTTAACCCTATAGGTAACCCCCATAGCTATAAAATTTAAGGTTAAACATTTGGTGAACCCAACCTCTAACTATTACTTTCAAAACCTAGCCTAATTTAGTATTTATAACATCCTCAAGTTTTTAGATTGCTATGATTTATTTTTAGATTTGAAATTTTACCCTAGTGTTTTACCCTCCTCTTGTTGTCAAAATTCATGTTCATACACTTGCAAGTTTATTTTTCATGTTATTTGGCCTATTTTTGATTCACAATATCTCAATTTTCAACTTCCTTAGTGATTATTCATAATATTATTGATATTTAAAAAACCCTCTTTTTGTTTATTAATCTATAATACAGTTTTTTCAAATTTGGATTTTATTATTTTTAGTAAATATAGATCTACATGCTGTACATTATACTTTTATTTCCATATTTTTTTAGGTTTTTATTATTTCTTATTTTTATTAAAAAACCTATTTTAGATTTTTTAAAAACCTAAAATATGAAATAGGATACATCTACCAACCCTCTAACTAGGTTCATGTTATCCCTTATTCAAGGAGTATGGTGGCCCATCCTATGGTTCCAAAATAAGGTAACCAAAATACCCTTCAAAAAATCTTAGATGGTATATGTATGCATGTTTAATTTGAATTACTTGGGGTTTATGATTATGAATCCATAAAAGATAAAAACATCACTATGAGCAAGTTAATAAAAGATTTACAAAAGTAAAATCAATATTTTAGTTCAAATATCACATAATTGTAAAATCAAATTACATAGCTAGAAAATCCAAAATATGCTAGTCTTAATCATTTTTTCACATCTTCATCTAGAAATGGTATACCTAACAAGGTTTCATATCTAAATGAAAAACTATAAAAAAGTACATCTCAAAGTGATTCAAATATTATACAAAAGTCTACTAATATCCCAAGTGAAATATTAAGATAAATGTTTTAAAATACACTGATCCAATTACCTTCTCTACATCATATAAAGAAATAAAAATACTATTGTGCATATCATATAATGCATGGGAATAATACAAAATGATTTTTTTTAATTGAATAACACAATATAAAATATAAATGATAGTGATGATCAAATAATTGATACATCAATCAATAAACCCACTCACATTATGAGTAAATATCCTAAACATAAGTGTAAAAACAAAAATTATAGGCACCAAATGATTATTTAGAACAAAAGAACTTGAAAATATAAAAATTAGAGCAAGAAAGATTTAAAAATATAAGCTAGAACATGATATGTTAAAAATATATATCAAGAAGTCAAAACACAAATTACATTTTTTCATAGTGTTCAAGCAAGGATACATGACTCTTATTCAGTCCACAATGAGATACATGTTCCTAACAATGATGAAAATACTCAATAAAAATAAAATTTAAAGAAGCAAAATCCAATCTATAGTGTAGTTGGTTTTTTATTCATAAAGGCTCAAAATGATGTATCACACTTTTAAGAATAACCCAAAAAGTTTCATCTTTCCTATACTGATAACACATGTATGATCTTAATGATACTGATTAAGTATTATATGAATATGATACACATGATACAACCCTTAATAGAGGCATTTCTTTGATGAGTACATTGGATTGTAGTGGTACTTTTTATTGTATATGTCTTCTTTGCTTATTCTTCCAAATATTTCAAAAATACTAAAAAAATTAAAAATTTCAAAAACAAACTAAAACATTCAACATTTCCACATTTGATTTTCTCCTTGAATATTTTCTTGGTTCGATGTTGGTAGATATAATATCATTTATTTTTACATACACATATAGTTTTTGCATCTTTTGAGTTTGATGCAAGCATACCCATGCACATTATTTATTCACATATGGGTATTGGACCTTTCCTCTACTCATGTTATCAATAAATTGGAGGATTTTGATTCTTTGATCATGATATACCGAGGTTATATTATTCTATGATCATTTTCTATTATCATGTTTGAACTTATGTACTTACACATGACTTTATCCATGCTTATACCTTTTGAAGTGTACTTGATATACTATGTACTTAATATATGTTTTTCTAACACATATATTTAAGGACTCATATGATATTCTTATTTTGTTTACTTATGATTCTATGCTTTCCTTTTTTCACTTACTTGAGTGTCTTGACTTGCTTTCTCTTGCCTTCTTTGTTTGAGCATTTTAATATGACCCATTTCTTGTGGCCCTCATTCCTTTGTTTTCCAATTATGACATATTAACATGTCATAATTTAGTTTATATGGACATTTGAATATATAATTCTATTCTTTGTGGACATTTAACTAAGTCATGTCCCTTCAATTATGTGGCATTTGAAAATGCTTATTGTATAAGGTCTCCTTAGACCATTGCATTTTATTTTGATTTTGATTGATTTTGTATATTTTATTAATTTCTTGTTTAAATTTTACTGTTACTCTCTATACATTGTCATGATAGACATCATGCATCTTAGGACTTGATGTGATCACATACTATGTTCCTGATTGCTATATTTGTAGAGTATGAATCCAAAGCAAGTTAGTCCATGAATTAATAGTAAAAACTCAGAATAATCATAAAGGACATAACATGATAATCCAAATCCCTCATGGGGTTCTGCAAATGAAATTTAAGAGCTATTTAAATAATTAATATAACCATCAAATCTTCCCAATAACATCTTTCCTCCAAGCGTGACTCAAAAATGTGATTTTCCCCTGATTTGGTGCTCCAAATCTTTGTCAATGATGAGTGGATTTTTACCACATCATATATCAATGCACCAATTAATTAGGATCATGAATTTGATCAATGTATTCTAATAGTTGAAGCTATTCTATTGCAAATTTAGCATAATAACATTACACAAAAATAGATTGAAAGGATGAGTGAGGACTCTTGTATTTATAGATTTTTGGAAATGATTAGAATCAACCATGACCATCCATCTTGAGATAAAGATGTGTGGTAATGGATAAATTCAATTTTGGAGGATCAATACATAAATATCCCCATTAATATTTGGAATAATGAGACATTAATGAGGCATGCGAGTGCTTAAACCAGATATATGTTCCATTTATGGTTTATGGATACCACCCCACTGATGATGTCATAAGGTGATGCAAATATTAGAAATGATTTTCCAATTAATATATATTTAATAAATTACATGTATTTTCCACTTAATCTCTTAATTTGGTTTAATTTGATTTAATGAGTTTAATTAATTTAATCAAACTAGTCAAAATGTCAAGTTACTAAGTCATAATTTGACTAGAGTAAATTAAAAGGCGGTGTCACTTGTGTATGGAGAAATACCCCATTTATATCATTATGTATGTGAAATAACACATGCACATTTCATTTAATCTTGAATTATAAGAATTTAATGGTCTAAAGAGTCATTTTTCATGGTCATAATTTGACTTGAAATGATTTGAAAAAAATAATAATCACATAAAATGAATTGCCTCATTTAGGGATATATTAGCCTAAATCAGCACTTGTGTGTGATAATATCTCACCATTTAGTATGTTTTAGTGATTTTAGCCTAAATTATGCATTTTCATAGAATGTTACCTAGATTGATAATTTCAATACAATGTTGATAAGAATTGGATGTCTACATTTTACCCTTCTTTAAGAAGGCATGGAGAGACACTTAGATGAACCAACATATTTTCAAAGAAAAGAGTTGTCAAAAATAAGATGGAAGGAAATGACCCATGATTCCCCTTGAAGAGGACATACAAGGATGAAAGAGAGGGGTATACTCTCAAAAGGAGAGCAAGATTAAAATTAACCCATGGTTAAGATGAGATTCATATGACCTAATGCTTACACATGTTGATTTCCAAAGATAAAAAATAGAATAGAACATAATGGGCCCCAAGATAATGGAAAGTGGGAAGAATGCAATCCCAAAATATAAGTGACACACTTTGACACACCCAAAAGAGGGTGAAAGCTATGGGCTTAGGGAATGATTGATCTTGAGACAAGTTTCACACTTTAAATTACCAGAATGAGGGTAAAAGTCGTAGAGTTTGGAATTAGAAGAATAATGAGAGCATTTTTCTAGAGAAAGGAAATAATAAGGTTCCCTAGTAGATCAAAATTTATTGATTTATAAATTTATTTTGCCCTAGTAGGGCTTATTTTATCACTGATAATTAAATTTACCCCAGTAGGGTAGATTAGATCAGTGATTAGTCTAAACATTATGCCCCAATAGGGAAAATTAGCAAGCATAGCTCAAGGATATAACCTAGTGCATATATTAAATATGAATGGGTGCAAATGAATATTGAAGGATCTAATGACTGAAGAAAGCTACAAAAAACTAGGCATACAAAGATGCATAAAGTGATGAAAGAGATGAATAGAAGAGTGAGGGTGGTCAAGCTGACCTGAGATATTCCATGTATCTAAGTGCTTCCTACATAGTCTAGATGGACCTCAATCCAATGTATTTCATCCAAAAGTGGGATAAAATTGAATGAGTAAAAAAGAATAAAAATAATCCAATTATATAAATTGCCAACCAGACTCATAGTGTATGCCAAGAGATGCATGTCTTGCATAGAGTCTTGTGTTAGGTATGGTGCATTAACAAATGATTTTCAGAGCATCATTGAATTTTAGACTTGGGATCCAAATAATTTGGATCTTACTATAGCAAAATGAAATTATGTATCATAAGTATGAATGATTTATAATAATAATGTATTTCTATTGTGATTGGCCAATTTAAATGTGAATATTTATAAGGATAATGATAAAAACTACTAATTCTAGACTTATAACTTTTACATTTAAAGATAAAAATAATACATAAATGTACCTTAACTTGAAATCAAGATATGAACAATCAAGATTTAAGTATAAATAAGAATGTATAAAATCAAAAGCAAGAACAACTTAATAAAAAACATGAAAACAAAAAATGAATAATCAAGATCCATGTGTATGAATAAGATGTATTTATAAAACAACACAAAAGAAAAAGTTAAATAAAACTTGAAATAAATCAATCCTAACTAAAAATCTAGATTAAAATTGGGTATACAATGCATTTGAACTCAAAAGAACAAATCAAAACAATATAAGACAAAATAGTAACACAAAAGATCAAAGCACCAAGAAGAAATAACAAGGGAACAAAAATGAATAAAAACTCTTAATAAAATAAATGGAGAGATAATAAAGCACAAAAAAACAATAATAAAAATAAAATAAACATACACAAATAATAATTAGTCATAATGTTAGTGGAAATAAAGAAAAAGGTAACAAACTATTCATGTAAGTGTAATAGAGGTGTTACTATCTAAGACAGGGCGACCTCGAATCTAAGAAGTAATGAGAGTAATAGAACAAAAAAAGAACAAGAGAGATAAATTTGACTCCAAGAGAGAAAAAGAAGGGGTGGCCAAGCTGATTTTAGATGTATGTGATAAGTGGATGCTAGCTATACAGTTTATGGATGTGAGATCCAACATGAACTTTAGACCAAATGTAGTTATCCCAAGAAATGGGATAGAATAAAAGTGATGATAATAAAACCTTATTGATGTTGTAGAGGAAATAAGGAATAAGGATTGTAAAATGGTGAAAGCATTTAAATGATTGTTTAAAAAATGGCAAGATCATTTTAACTTAGAAATTGCTTGCAAAATGGCAAGAACATGGGAACAAAATAAGAAAAAGTGTAAAATATATATATTTTTTAATTTTTTTGATTGATTTATAATGTTTTTATGTTCTTGAGATAGCAATAGAATTGAAATATTAATAAAAGGCCCATGGAACTACCTAACTAAAGAGATGCATGTCAACATGTAAGAGTTTAAAAAATAACTAAACCAACTACAATGGGGCTCATGGATATAAATAATGGCACATGGAACTAACTAATCAAGGAGATGCACATCCAAGAGTAGAAGTCCCAATAATAACTAAAATTAGCTACAATGACACAAGCTCAAAAAATGAAGAGTGTGTGATCATGTTAAGGAAATAATGCCAACAAAATAAGAAAAGAATAGTATTCAATGATAGATAAATCTAAATAAATATTTAGTAGGAAAAAACCATGTGCTAATGTATCCACATTCACTTGTATGTAAGAGGAATCCACAAAATACTATTTAGACTAAACTACTTTGTAGAATTGGTGTTGAGTGTGTCCATAATCCTTATGAGTTATAATCAAGATCATAATTGGTCAAGGATTTTTTACGTCATTTGAAAATGTTTTTGAAATTTTCTAAGCATCTCAACTTGATTGAGAATTATGAGAGACTAAATGATCCAACTCACAAAATAATGAGTGTTCAAACTTAAATTGCTTTAAAAATGGTAAGAGTGTATAGAAAAAGGGGGACTAATCTAACCTCAACATGAATAAAGCATGGCCTACGTAGTCCCATTAGGACCTCTAATCGTAATAGTTTTGCCAAAAAATGGTGGTGAGATCTGACCAAGTAATAACAAATTCACAAATTGAGGCAAATGGTAAGGCAAATGATAACATTAAAGGCAAGGTAATGTGAAAATGAATGATAAAAGGCATTGTTCCTAATTTTCCCATAGGTGGTTATAATTAGGAAATAACAACATAAGTTAGTGATACTAATTTGCCCATAGGTATTTATAATTAGTAACACAAAGTGGAATACTTATTTTCCCATAGGTGGTTATAATTAGTAACACTGGGTAGAAAAATGATTTACCCATATGCGATTATAATCAGTGGCACTAGTAAAATATGAATGAAAGATAATTTACTAGATTCACTATCACACTACTTTAATAGAATATCAATTAAACATGGAATTATTAAAGCTACTATGCCTAGATCAGAATCCCCTCACAAAAGTTTAGGGATGAACCAAATGAACCAATATCAAAAAGGGGTTGGGTAGGATAGATAAAAAAAGTTTTGGTCAATAGTAAGATTATGGTAAAATAAAATGGAATAAGGCACGACATCAAGAAAATTATAAGACTAAAATTGGATATAATGGAAAAAGGGTTTCCCCCTAAGTGATTATTTCTTATAAAATAGTGAGATTGTGGGCTCAGTTTTCTTGCAAAATGGTGACAATGGTCAAATTTAAAAAATTGATCACAAAAAATGGTGAGAGTGTGGCTGTGATGATTAAGCTAACCTCAATATTAATTAAGCACTACCTAAATAGTCCTAAATGACCTCAAGTCAATGTAGTTCAAATGGTGTAGTAAATGGGACATAATGGTAAATGATTATGTTTCTCTTACTGATGTGGAGATGTATGTCCTAGTCAACATAAGAGATAACCAAAATACTCAATTATAAAAATTACTAGACCATACCCTTTTAGAATATCTATTTTGTCAAGAACCTACTATAAATTTAGATTCCAAGAATGTTATTATGATCTTTATTGATCATTGATTTTGTTTCCTTCAAACATCAAGACAAGATGTCTTCATAGCCTCTATAAAGGAAAGTATAGAAACAGATGGTAAATAATATTATGCACATTTTAAATGGTATAAGTTGGAAATGTAATATTTGTGGATGATAATGGAATGTATAATGGTTGGGAAACAAATGAATATCAATATTTTCAAGAACACATAATTTTATTTATTTTGAATTCAACATAATTTTGGTTGTGGTAGGGCCAAAGAATTTTGAGTAGGCTATCAATAGGACCATTAGATTTTTTTGTTGTTTGGGCCTAAGAGTAGCTACCATATGATTATGATGTAGATTGGAAGATTTATTGATTTTTTCTTTGATAATGTCTTCATCAAGTAATGAAGAATTGTTGTGCTCATCTATTGGTGCCTTGATAAGTTTTTCAATAATGAAGTTGACTTTATTTTCCCATAGTGTCTTTGAGAAGGTTTCACTAAGGAATATTGAATTTTAAATTTGATTATCTTCTATCATATTTGAAAATGTTTCACTAGAAGGCATTGAGTTTATACTTTGATGTCCCCTTAGCACCTCTAAAAAAATTTCACCAGGGGATTGTTCTTCTTCTTCATGAATGTAGTCTTTGTCCCCCTAAGATTTTGCAATCGATATGTCACCATGGATGTAGTTCATAAAAGTGTGACTCTATTGGTCCCAATAAATTTTTTTGGGAGGTGTAATTTCAATATAATGGTTTTTTTGGGTGGTTCTAATGAAATGATGAAAGGCATCACAATCCTTGTAGAAGATAATAGGAGAACTTGTGTTGATGCTGAAGTAATCATCCTCAAACACCATAGAAGGATCACAAATATATTCAAAATAATCTATAAGGTAATTATAACCAATGTTTTAACACCCACAAATGTATTCTACTTCTAAATATGAGTCTGAGTCAAGGGACTCTAAATATGATATTAAGATTGATAGTGATTTTACTCTTTATGTTAGTTCAAGAATATAACCTAAATTCAATTTTGATTCTTCATATAGTATGGATGTGACTTCAAAAATGTCTTATTGAATATTTGGTATTAGATAAGTAATGGTCTATGATGTCATAATGGGCGCTATAAAAATAGATTCATCTAAGAAGGGTTCAACATAAACTGGCTCATCTAGGTGAAGCCCCTTAAAGAGAGGGAATTACTCAAGGGCTGACTCCACAAATATTGACTTGTCAAAGTGAGACTCCTAAATTAGGGATAAAATATCAAGAGACAACTCTATACATACTGGCGTGTCAAAGGGCTGGGACTTTTTAAAAATAAGATAATGGTTGAGATAATAATTTTCCTAAAGGTGGTTATAATCATTAAGAATTAACTCAACAAATAATGGCTTGTCAGAATGAGACTCCTTGACAATAGGTATTATCAGAAGGTGATTCATCATAGGTTAACTCATCACAAATGGGTGGTTCAATAAAAAACATCATGGCCTTAGTTTACAATTGGTTGGAAAATATCAACTTTGAACACATTTTGGTCCTCAAAATATGGTTTTTAAAGAGGTAATGATTGTTATATTATGGATTGAAGACCATCATGGATTTTATAAAGAGGGGAATAGTTGGAATATAATTATTAATGATTTGTTGTTTAATAATGGGATCTCCAAAAATTAGACTATTGAATAATGGATCAATAAATACTAGTTCATCAAATGGATGTTCTTCAACAATAGGTTCAATAAATATTTGTGATGAGCCTATAATGGTAATGACTGGGTGATGTAGAGCTTGGTTGATAGTGTAAGCCATAGGAGGGTAACCTAAATTGGTAACATTTGAGCATTGTAGAGATTAGTTACTTGCATAATCTAGAGGATAACCTAAAATGGTAACCTTAGAGTACTATAGAGCTTGGTGGATCATGAAATTTAGAGGAGGATAACTTGAAATGGTAACCTTAGAGCATTATGGAGCTTTATTACTCACATAAGCTAAAGGATGAGAACATATAATGGTAACCTTCAAGCATTGTAGAGCTTGGTGCCTCATTCAAATCAAAGGAAGATAACCTATAATGGTAACCTTTGAGCACTATGGAGCTTGGTCACTCATGAAAATTAAAGGAGGATAACCTAAAATGGTAATCTTCAAGCATTGTGAATCTTGGTTTCTCATGAAAGATGAAGGAGATGAATGGGGTTGGAAAATTAAAATTGACATGGATTGGTTTGGTAATTACAAACTAATTCTAAAGAGTATGATATCCTCAAACATGATAGAGTGATCATGTCTATCATAAAATGATCTTCCTCATAACTAGGGTTGAAAGAGACCCCACTTGGAGTATACCTTTGTATCATGCTTATAATATTATTTTATACATTTACTAAGATGTGAAATGTGTTTTAATAACATTAAAAATATGTTCTTTGATTTATTTAAACAAATTGCAAGATAAGATGAGACTATAATAAAATAAGTGTCATAGTATCACACAATTATAATAAATGTTCATGAATTTAATCAACTTTGGTGGGTTGAAATCATCAAATTAAAAGAGGGTATGATAACTTGGAGACCTAAAGTATAAGATACCACAACAAACTTAGGTCAAAGATACATCAATACCATAAATATAGATGCAACTACAATGAGTTATGACTAAAAAATTAGAAGAGGGTATTTATGATGAGGAAGATAAAAATATGAACCAAGAAGCTCAAAACATGAGTTAACACAAGAAATCCTAAGTATAAAGCTAAAACCAAATGGAAAACACAATGCAACCACATGGTAATAAGATGCAAAATGGTCTTAGAACTAAAAACTTGATCAAATGCAAGATAAACATAAGTCCATAATGAGAATACAATGATGATGAATATATATAATGTCCTTCAATATAAATGGGAAATCATACCCAAGTTTACTCAAACCAATTGCAAATGGAAAAATGATAACACCTTGGCTTAGAACTTAAAAAGGTGAGATTTCAATTTTGAAAAAATGAAAGACTTTGATATTTTTCAAAGAGGAAAATGGTCTAGAATCAAATGGGTAGGATAAAATCATTGCTTAGAAGATAAAAACACAATGTTATAAATGATGATTTGAACAAGGCAAGAAGTGATTTTGATATGGTCAGTGTAAAACCTCCTTGCTCAAATAAAATTATGGATAACCAAGGTGTTTGGTTGTGACATGTTTTGATTTTCAAAAAAAATTAGACTAAAAAATACCAAGCAAGTAAAGGATAAAATGACAAAATATAACTAATTATAATGTCAAAAGTCTTAAACCTTATAAGGTTGCATGGTAATTTTGAATTCCATCTATATATGTGCTCTTTAGAGGATTTTAAGTGTTAATTCAAAAATAAAAGCACATGAATGATTGGGATTTTTACACACCCTTCTATCAAGAAATTATAGGGTGACACGAAACTTTAGGCTACTTGCTTTGCATCAACAATATGTCTTTGGAAAGTGTGGTTGTTCTAAGACTAAATTTATGCATGTCTATATGGTCCCAAATATGGTTAACACTAGATATTCCTCAAATCAATTGGATCCACATCAATCATATTTTTATAAAGTTCTTATCCTTTTCATAAACACTACATGTGTCACTTTATCAATGTAGTGTAATCTCTGAATTGATCATATGTTTTGAGGGTAGAAATCACTAATAGAGGTAGTTTAACTACTCAAACTACCATCCTGACAATTCACCAACTCAATTTATATACCCCACCATGGAGTGGGGTTGAAATTATGTTGGTAAATGAATTTTTGGGTCAAAATTTCCATATATAACCTATGAGGAGGTGATGAAATCCCACTCATAATCCAAAATGCATGAAAATAAATGACAAGTGAAAAGACATTAAGGTCGCATTTAGATCACCTTATTCATATGGATTTGGGGAGGGCCTTGATGATATTATTTTCATGATTTTGAGATTAAAAGTAACAAGGCAAAGAAACATCACTTTTGGTCACCCAAGTTCCCTAAAGGGGATAGGGGGAGAGCATACACACATCAATTATTTTGTGAAAAATAAATAATTTTGAAAGAACTAGCATAAAACAAAACACTCTTAAGAGTATGTAATATAAGTGTGAGTGTTTATTTTAATGCACCAATGATAAAAAAACTCAAAATTTTTAGTTGAAATATATTTAAATAACAAGAAAATAACATAGTAACAATGATTTGTCTGAGAAGAGATGTTTTATTACTCATAAGATTACAAATACAAACATATGCTTATCTTTGGGAAGAGATGTTTGATTTCCTTCTCAAGTTAAACATTAAATTATACATACTTTTAAGGTAGGAGGAGGATTTGGAAGGTCACCAATATCAAGGGAGATAAATTAGTTTGACTTCCATGATTTACAACAATACATAATTTGAGAAAATTACTATTTTTAGAAACTTATTATTTTTAGATAGCACTATTAAAATTGAAATTTAGGGAACTTCCATTTGGGTTTTAGTGGGTAAAAACCCACCAAGCATATCTACATGCCATTTCATCACATTCTCCTCATTCTTATCTTTCCAATGATTCAAATGGGGATTCAATCAAAGCTATGATATAAAAGTTATGACTCTCAAAAGTTTTGCCACCAATTGGGGTAGGACCATCACCTGAAGTGTTGCCCAGATCATTCCTCCCTCCTTGAGAAGTAATGATCCCCATTACATCAAGATTCATCATCAAGTGTGGATGTTGTGTCTTGATTTGATTCTCTATGAGCCACTCACCTTGGTGGCTAAGCTTGTCCCTTTTGACCATGCAATAAAGAGGAATAGAGCACCCTCTTATTGTCTTCATCCAAGTTACCAAAATCTAATCTTCCTCCACTAGAGAAAAACTCTATGGATCAAATTCATCAATGTCCTATTATTCTACTACAACTAAAGTGTCTAATAGAGGTGGATGATATGGTTTGAGGAGCTCCACATTGAATATTGGATGCAGACCAAGGTAGGCTAGTAGGTTCAACTCAAAAGCATTTTCTCCAACTTGTCTGATGATGGTATAGGGACCATATCACAGAGGCTAAATTTTTTTGTGTGGGCCTGTGAGTCATTCCTTTTGAATCTACAACTAAACATTTTTACCTATAGTAAAATATTGTTCCAACCTATGTTTTTCATGGTGTTGATTATAATTTTGATTCATATTTTCTAAGATGTCATGAACTTGTTATTAGATGTGTTGTATTTGTTAAATTAACTTTGTTTCTTTTTCTACCTTATATCTCCCTTGAGGTGTATATTCCATGGTGGAGAATGGAATGGCTACATCTATTGGTGCCATGAGTTGGAAATTGAAGTATACTTAGAATGGACTATGCTTGGTGGAGTTTTAAAAGGCCCAATTGTATCCATGTTGTATGAAAAGAAGCCCCTCATCCCATGTGCATGGATGCTTGGAGTGATACATCCAAAGTATGCAGGCAATTATGTAGTTCACCACTTTTGTTTGACCATCATTCTGTAGATGGAAGGCCATGGACTTCATCAACTTGGTATCCATCATTGTCCATAGAGTGGACTAGAAGATACTTAGGAACCTACTATCTTTGTCTAAAATAATGGACTTGGAGAGACCAAAATGGAGCCATACATGACTAAAATATAGTTAAGTATTTTCCTTAGTAGATAGTTTTCTTACAAGAAATCATGATAGCCATTTTTAAAAAATGATTAAATACAACAAAAATATAGTCCTTTCCATGTTTTAAAGTGGGTAAACCTAAGAGAAAATCCATTTAGATTGATTCTTAAGGCCTGGTTGGTTCTGGAAATAGTGTGTACAGTCCTTTATTCTTATTTGCTAGCTTGGCTATCACACATGGGGTTCAAGATTTGAGGTACCTTTCCACATCCTTCTACATATGGGGATAGTAGAAGTGCTTTCTAAGAATTTACAATGTCTTATCTACACCAAAGTGCCCAGTTATCTTGCTGAAATGTGCCTCCCATATCATATTCTATTGCTCTATAGCTGGAACACAGACATGCCCCAAGTAATAGAGGAAATTATCATATGTTTACCTTATTGAATTGCATGATATGTATCAATAAAGTTAAGATCTACTTCATACAGAGCACCCTAGGTGGCAGTCTCACATCTACATAGATCAAGAACTATTGTGAGTGCATAAATTAGTGGGTATCTTAGACAATCTATATATATATTTGAATTCCGCTTTTTGTGTTTGATTATTAGATGGAATTACTTTAGATATGTGGCCCACTTTTGATGCCTCTCATTTCATATTTTTCTCTATATCTAAATGAATTCCAATGGTCTATGGTCAGTGTGGATGACCATCTCTTTCCCCAAGATGTAGTGTTTTCATTGTTTGCAAGCTTGCACAAAGGCATAGTGCTCAATTTCATATGCTGGGTATTTCTTGACTATATCATTGAAATTTTCACTATGATATGGAACAAGATGGCCATGTTTCATGATGAAAACTCCCATGGCATATTTATATGCATCTTTCATCAACTCAAAAGGTTGATGCAAGTCTGGTAAGGCAAGAACAAGAGTTGAATAGAGTTTATTCTTCAAATTCTCAAAATCTCTTTGTTTTATTTCACCCCACTAAAATGTATCTTTAGCTCCTCCTTTAGTCACTTAGTTTAGTTTCCAAGAAACATGTGAGAGTCTAAGAACAAACCTATGATATAAATTTATAAAACCCAAGAAGCTGCAAAGTTCTATGAGGGGTGTAGGCCATTCTTGAATAACCTAAATATTTTCTAGATCAACATGGACCCCTTCCTTATTCATAATGTACCCTAGGTACTAAACTATTTTCATCCCAAATGTGCACTTATTGATATTTACATACAACTTGTGATCCCAAAGAGTTTGAATCACCTTATAGACATGTTGCAAATGTTCCTCCCATGTTCTACTATAGATGAGTATGTCATCCAGGTGGAAAACCATGAATGAGGTGGTGAAGGGTCATAGGATGTCATCCATCATCCTTATGAAGGTTATAGGTGTGTTAGTGAAACAAAATGCATAACCAATAATTCAAAGAGCACCTCCTTAGATTTGAGTGTAGTATTCCAAACATCAGTGGGATCGATAGGAATTTGGTGATAGCTAGATTTGAGATCAATTTTGGTGGAGAAATTTACACCTTAGAGTTTGTTTATTAGGTCATCAATCATAGGGAGGGGGTAGTGATTATTTATAGTGATTTTTTTTAGGGATTGATAGTCAATATAAATCTTCCATGTTTTATTCTTCTTTGGTGGTAGGACAATTAGGCTTCCATAGGGTAAAGAGCTTGGCTTAATGTGACCCTTTTGGATCAATTATTAAATCTACCTTTTTATCTCATCATTCTTTATAATTGATCTATGATACATAAGACTATTAGTAAAAGGTGATCCTAGAATGAAATCAATAGAATATTTTACCTGGTAGTGAAGTGGAACTCCTGTGGGTGACTTGAATAATTCATCATATTCTTCCATGATTTGAGCCATCTGCTTCTATTATTGTGTTGATTTTGTAGTCAAGACTGCAACATCAGCCTTCTTGAATCTCTATGGCTTGACCACCATGAGAATGAATTAATTTGTCTTCTCCACCAATCTATTCTATTGATTGGCACTAATCAGGGAGATAGATGTGGGAGGTGGTACCTCTGGTACCCTATAGCACCACATTCCAAGAGTGAGGGTGATTATTTATCATCTTGGAAAGGTTTTATTACATATGAAAGAAGAGACTGGTGGGTGACATGGAGGTCTCTCCTTGGGATTAACCATCTAATACTATATGACTTTGGGTGAGGCTTCATTGATAGATTTAGACTTTTCACAAATTTAGAAAATATTAAATTCTTTTGACTTCCACTATCAATAATGAAATGTAGAGGCTTACCTTTGACCCACAACTTAGATTAAAACAACCTTTATTTGTCATTTAGCCTTTCCTCATGGGTCTATGATGAAGTAATGATGGTATCAAGCTCAACATATATAGTCTCTTCTTCATCTTCTTTGACTGTAGGGTGTGTATGAGGTAGAGCAGTAGATGTTGAGTATTGTGACACAAAAATCAAGGACTTGATGGCTCGACATTCTTCTTTGGATTGAGTTCTAGTTTTATGGTAGTCACACCATTTATTAGTCTTCCCCTTTTGGGGTTTCTTATCTTATAACTCCTTTTACTTCTAATTTTAGCCTCATGTTTGACCTCCTTTGTCACTTTTCCATTTTGAAGGCTAACTCTTCATATTCTTTCTTCCATGCTTCTACTCAATCTTTACCACAAAAACGTATGCCTCACTAAGGGTTTCCAAATTGAAGAGCTCCATTTCCCCCGTATGTATCATTATAGTCCACCATGATATTTGAGTCTTATGTTTCTCACTTTATTGGATGCCCAATCTCATAGATAGATAATGAAAATTGATAGTGTAATCTTGAATAGACTATTCCTTACCTTGGTGAAGTTGTTTCCACTATATGTACAAATCATCATATTCTCTAATGGGGTAGTATTCTTCCTTTATGGCTTCCATGAAATCATCCTAGGTAGTTTACACCTCAGGCCAATGTTATCCATACTAAACCTCTTCTTGTATAATTCCCACCAATTTTTTATGAGCAATGATGCTTTCAAAAGAGAAAAAGTGATCTTCTCTCCATCGGTGAATTTATTTACAAAAAAGTAGGAAGATAATTTATCTAACCAATTTTATAATACATCATCATTCATTTTTCCTTCAAATTTAGGGATATCAAAATTTACCTAAACCTTGAAGGGTGTCAGGGCACTGAAAGGGTGTTCCATGGATAAGGAGCCAGGGAGTGCATATGAGGAGCCAAAATTTCCCATCAAGATTTATTAGAGAATTTAGGTGAAATGTTGCAACATCTGTGCTTGCTACTATTAGAGGGCTTCATTCACCATTTTAGGTTAGAAGTGTTTTGAATGTCTCTTTCTGGCCTTTGGGTCCTACAAAAGGTGTTAGG
The DNA here is from genome assembly GCA_037957365.1 of Torreya grandis. Classification (NCBI taxonomy): domain Eukaryota; kingdom Viridiplantae; phylum Streptophyta; class Pinopsida; order Cupressales; family Taxaceae; genus Torreya; species Torreya grandis. Next base: position 1,146,213 of record JARHVA010002258.1, on the reverse strand, counting down.
GAGTTTTTGAGATTTTGTGAAACATTTATGCAACTTGAAGGTAAATTAATATCATATTTTAAAAATTTAGGAGAAAAAACATAGTTTTAAAAAAAGCATAAAAAATTGAGTTCAAATGACCCCAAATGAAGCTATAGAAGATGGCCTATCAGCTTGATATTTAGGCCATAGGTTATTAGGCACATTAGTAAATATAGTGAGTCTAGGCTATGGGCTTAAATTCTAGGCTATGGATTTGCACACAAAAACCCATGAACATAATTTTTAAAACTATTTAATGAAAATGATTCAAATTAAACCAAAAATAGGACCAAACAATGGTACAAAATATGCTTAAAAGTCATAGGAAGGATTCATGGGGTACATAAGTCCCACTGGTCATTACAAAATGTAGAGTAGGAATCCAAATAAAGTTATTCCATGCATTAATAATGAAAACTCAAAATAAGAATAAAGGACATAATAAATTAACCTAACTCCATCATGGAGTTTTGAAAATGAAATCTAAGAGCTATTAAAAGAAGGAATGCATCCATAAAACCATCTAAAAAGAATTCCTCTTCCAAGAGTGGCTCAAAAATGTCATTATCCCCTAATTTAGTGCTCCAAGTCTTTATCAATGATGAGCGGTTTACTCCTCCATCATCTCTCAATGCATCAATGAAATAGAATCATGAATTTGATTAATGTATGCCAATATTGTGTCTATTCTATTTTAAATTTAACATAATAACATTACACAAAAAAACTTGAAAGGATGAGTGAGGATCCTTGTATTTATATATTTTTGAAATGATCAGAATGAACCATGACTGTCTATCTTGAGATCAATATGTGTGGTCATGGATCAATTCAATTTTGGAGTCTCAATCCATAAATATCCCCATTAATATTTGGAATAATGGGGCATAAATGAGGCATGGAAGGGCTAAAAAAAATATTTTTTTTCCATTTATGTCTTGTGTATGCCACTATCAGAGAGTTGTTAATGATGTCATGGAGGTGTCCAGGTGAGTGGATGAAGTGTTTTGATAGTCTAAGTGTCAATGATAAAGTGTGTAGTGTGCTTATCCTAGTATACTTGAAGTAGGCTAGGTTGATCTTCAATTTTGGCATGATTAGGGATGGGTCTGAAGTATTGATCATGTGTGAGGGGTCCTATTACAGATCAAGGATGATTGGAGAGCTTGTTTAAGTACATGATGTTCATCTAGTTATTCATTATGTTCATCTAGGCATAGTTGGTTCTGTCATAAAAAATATGAGTATGCATTTTAATGATGTCACCATTGACACATATGGATGAGTTAGCGGGAGTTGGTCATATGGATATGATCACATTATTCACAAATTTCTATGTTCCAAATTTTAAATCATGTGATTAATCATAAAAAAAGTTATTAAGGTTAAAATTTATCCTCTAGGAATATTATAGTAGTTTATATACTTAGCCAGACCATCACTATAGGTCATGCAAACATGGATAAACCAAAAAGTTTGTGAATTTATTTTAGGTATGTATAAAGTCATTTTTGATCAAAGTTTTACATTGAGATGTTTTATATAGCGCCAATAAGATACCCTAAAAATTTAGAGTCTTGAAGTGATTTTTAACTCAATTTATAAAGCTTCAAAGTTTCTCTAGGAGACTATGATGGGTTAGAGACCTTCAAGTTTAATCATGTTAAAGTATGAGGTCATTGGTCTAAAACATCCAATGGTGATAAATAAATCATATATATTGAGATCATTGGTGCACATGAAGTCAACATGTCAAAGGTTGCATGTGCAGGTGATAAGTGTCACAAGCTCACTAGTTTGACATAAGATCAATAGTGAGTAGTGGTTCATATTAATGAAGATCAATGGTGCAGGACAAGTCAAAGAGTCAATAATGTATGTGAGATTGCCAAGTAGCACAAGCACAAGGTACTATTAGTAAATTGCCTAGAAGGAATGTGACGGTGTCAAGTATTTTAATCATAGGAGTCTTGATCAAAATTTAATGGTGATCACTACAAGATAAAGACCTTGCTGGTCCATGGAGATCAACAGTGTGTATTGGGTCAATATCACAAGGGTGCATGAGATGAGGTCAACATGTTTGAGGTTTAATGTTTAGATAGTGAAGCAATGTGATTTAAATTTTGATCTCATTTTGAAGAAGATTGATGATGCAATTTTAGTGAGTTGAGCAAAGAGCATGAGATGTGGTTTAAGTGACTAAGGTTTAACTATGACCATTTGGATTTAAATATTTTAATTTAATGAAAGAAAGACCAGTGCTTGGTTTTTGAGAAATAACTTTTTATCTATGCAGAATTTGATGTTATAGTAAAAATAAAAGTTGTAAAGGACTTTAAGGCACAAATAAAAATATTAATTTAAAGGTATAAATGTTTGTAAATTCAAAGTTATTGAGCTCTAAATTTGAGTGTGTGTTCATTCATGCTATACAAGTAACATGAGAAGGGTAATATAGTTGTTATTGATGGTATTTCAATGTTTCAAGATGATATAATTATTGGAGAGTGTTTTAGACTCCATGAAGAGGATTTATGTGGATTATAATTTTTTGATAAATCATATACAATATGATTAAAGGCTTAAAATGTGATTGTGTGTTTATTCACGGTGGATGTGTGCACAGAATGTTGTTTGAGTGAATTAATCTTTAGAAAAAGGGTGTTGTAATGATTTTTATCAATTAAGGAGGACTTATATATTATACGACACGGGCCCATGTATTTGAAAGTGTTCATGTGTTCTTATTTTTATCAAATAAGTGTCAAAGAGGTGAATGGGTGTTCATAGGACCCAAAAGGTGACTCAGACCTATTTAAAAGAGATTTGTCCTTAAAGGTAACCCTTGTTAGATGATTTAAGGGTGAAGTCATGTATTATTTCTAAAAATGAAGGTTATGATCATATTAATCATGAAGACTCTATAAAATGTGAAACCAAATGTGATAGTTTCTAGACTTGTGAGAAGACATAGATGCGGGAATTGAAGAATGAAGGAAAGAAAAAAAGGATGTGTGTCCAGTGGATGGGATGTAGAGTAGAGTAGGTTGATGATTATGTGTATGACCTATAGGTCATATTTTTGATGTCAAGGATAGTTATCTTATAAGTTTAAATATTTAGGATATGTGAAGATGTCTAGAGTGATCCAAATGGATGTTTTAGATGCATTGAGTCTAATAAAAGGATTGAGGATGTCTATGTGAGATTGGTGGTTGATTTGAGAGGTAGATCAGAGTGTGGACTATGTAGTATGAAGAGTTGAAGAGAGTTGATATAAAATTATGTGTCCATAAAATTGGTAGGCAATTAGTGATTAGGAGATGTTCATTTCATAGGTGTTGAGAGGGTGCTCAACATCTAGGTCAGAAGGACTTGACTAACAATTGGTCAAAATGACTTGATCATCTTATGGGTAGGTGATCCTTTTGAAATAGGTGTTTCACTAAAGTCAGTCAAAAGGACTTGATCATCTTAGGGGAAGGTACTCCTTGTGAAATAGGTGTTTCACTAAATTTTGGTTAGGATTTGACCAGTCTCATGTTTGTGATCATCTTATAGGAAAATTAGTCTATATGTTTTCATGCTTGAGAGTGGGTTTTATTCCATAAGAAGATTTCCCACATAAATCTTGTGTTGTGTGTGTGATCTTATATTATCTTCATTATTCATTACTATAAACATCTTGTATTCTTCATGAATGGTTGTATTGAATGCTTAAGTGTTTTAAGGGTTTGGAAATTGAATTGGATTTTTTGTCACCACTAATTCACCCCCCTTATCAGTGATTTTAAATCTAACAATTAGTATCAGATCAGGGCCTTTTATAAAGGCTTGATAGCTTGAAAGAGATCCAAGGTACAATATGTGTAGTCATCAAATGCAAGGAGGTTATTTTACTAAGAAAGCACTAATGTTAAATGGATCCAATTATGTTTTTTAGAGTGCAAGGATGAGGAGGTTATCATGTACCTAGGGTTTGACACTTGGCAATCTATTGTGAATTGTTATTTTGCACCTACTATTCCTCCATCCAGTGTTATAGATAAGAAATTGTTTGAGAATAATTCTAAGGAAATGAATGCTATCACTTATGGTCTTTCATAAATTGAATACACCAAGGTAATAAATTACATATCTACCAAGGAAATGTGTGAAAAAATGAAGACTATTTATGAATGAGATTCAAAGTTTAAGTTGGAAAAGTTGCAGACACATCAAAGATAATTTGAGAGTCTTAAGATGAAGTAAAATATTCTATTGCATCCTTTTTATAGAGATTTGATGAGATTGTGAACATCATCAAAGGTATTGGAGATAATATTGAAGAATCTACTATAGTTAAAAATGTATTAATATCTCTCTCTCTCTCAAGTTTGATTCTTAAGTATCTACTTTAGAAGAAAGTCATGATCTTACTAGGTTGAAGATATATGAATTTCATGGCATTCTTACTACCTATGAGATGAGATTCGATGATGATAAAACACTAAATAAGGAAGAAAAATTAAAGATATAAATGAATCCAAAGAAGAATTTACAAGGTAAGAAATTCAAGGAGGATGACATATCTGATATTGATGAAGATGAACTAATTACTTTGTTTACAAGGAGATTGAAAATAGGGTCAGGAAAGTATAAGGGTTAAAAACCCTTCAAATGCTTAAATTATGGATAGGTAAGACATTTTGATAATAATTTACCTCATAAGCATAAGAATAATTATGATGAAGAGCATGATGATGGATAAGATGAATACAAGAAGACATAAAATTCTGATAAGAGGAATAAAAGATTTAGAGGGTTTGACAACAAGAAAAAGTACTTCAAGGATAAGAAGAGTACCTAAACCAAAGAAGATTGTAGCTCATCATATGAGAGTGAAGATAGTGACTCAATGTATGCACATGAAGATAATGGCCTTATTGAAGATATATTCCTCTTCATCGCTAAGGAAGGAATTTTCTCATATCAAAAGGAGTCTACTTGGAGTGATTCAGGTGATGATAAAATGAGGTGGAATGTGAGACTAAATTGATGAATTCTCTTAAATAAATGAATATTTAGAATAAGATTGATAATAATATGAAGTCTCAAATTAAGGAATATGAAGAGAAATTCAATGTGTTTGAGGCAAGAATGAATGAAGACACAATGGAGCATGAAGATATAATCAAACATCTTAGTTTTCAATTGGAAATCCTATCTAAAAGCTTAAAAGATAAAGAAGATGAATGTTCAAGGTATGTAATTAAAAATGAGTCATTAAAAGATGAGTTAGAGAAGACATATAGTAAGATGAAGTCATTTATGAGATTTGAAAATAAATCAAGTGATATAGACAATATTCTGAGTGGTCAAAAGCATGCAAGTGATAGAACTAGTCTTAGATACAAAGTAGAACTATAAAATGCAACTCAAGACAAGATGAAGACTGATGTAAATTAGACCTTGAAGGTCAACAATCAATCAAAGAATGAATAAGATGGTAGAGAAAAGAAAAATTAGATCAGACAACCAAATTTCATGAGACAAGCAAGTTTCAATGGTTATTGTTACACATGTAATAAATTTGGGTATAGATATAGAGAATTCAAGAGACATTTTAGAAATGGGTTTGCATGGAGCTATGATGATGGTCATCAGTCAAAAGTGAGTCTTCTTTAAAAGGAGTAGTTTGTTTCAATTGTCAAAATAATAGACATATTTCAAGATTTTTTTCTAATTAGGAAACGTAAGATAAGATGTTTTCAAGATGCATATTGTGCTTCAACTATGAATAGAGAGGTCACATTGCTAGATTTTTCAAGCAAAGGCCTATATGACAAAATAAGTTTAATCAGGCTCTTAGATTGTAATAAATAAGGTAAGTTAACTCATAGAAACCAAAGGTGGTAAGTGTGAGTTATGTTGAGTTTACAAGTCTAAATAATATATTTACTCTGGTGGAGAATGCTAAAAAAGTTGGAGAGTGCCAAGAGCTCTCATTGTTTGTTCATGTTGTGAATGAATATACCAAGCTCAAGGAGAAGACCAAGGTTTTAGTTGAGGCTATTTCTAAGGTGTTTTTGCATGCTAATGAGAAATATATTATATATGAAATTTTTTAAAGATTAGTTCATATGTTTTCAAGGTTTGAAGGTGATGTTATTCAATGCAAAGAATCTACTCTAGTGATCAAGGTATGCCATTATTCCTTAGTTGCCCCAAATGTTGTATATCATATCATAGAAGAGAAAGTGAGTGATGTAGAAAAGGAACAAGTTGTCAAAGTTTAGACTACGGAGAACAAGAGTAATAAGTATTATTTATATAAAATAATTCTACTTGTTATTGAGGAGATGTGAGCCACTCTTGGCTTCAATTTGTTTTAAGAACATTATGGTGTATAAGAGGTTTCTATCTATGCTTATGAAGAGACTCCTTTTAATGGAAAATCAAGTGTTGTTTTGGTGTTCTTCAGAAAGTCATAGAAGGTAAGAAATGAGTGTTTTTAGTTGGAGTTAGTGTGTCAAGATGGTAAAAGTGATTTGATAAGGCCAGAGTGATGTCATAATGTGTTTTTTTGTGTATGTAGTGTCTGTAGGATCATAATGGGTGTTTTTTAGGTAGCATAATGAGATTGATGAAATGTCAAGAAGAGTTTAGTACTTAGAAAGGTTTGTGAAATGTACCTTGAGATATGATAGATTAATGTATAAAGGACTATTTTAGATAATATGGAACTATGTCCCTAAATTAGACAGGAGATAATATTTTAAAATGAATAGTTTTAGGGTCTTACATAAGTTACATGTAAAGAGTATGGTAATAATTTGGATCTATTCCCCATTTATTAGATTGGAGAGAATTTAAAATTATGAATTTTTGAATAATGTAGGTGTATTATTGATATTTGTTTTTTAGTTGGATTATAGATAAGTCCATATTATCTAAAATAGTCCCTTATATGTGTTGATGGAGATGTTGACTTGTGGCACACATCCCACTTATTTAGTTATATGGGTCCAATATACTATGATAATGGACCCATATAAATGTCTCTTTGAGGGGTAACCTCTAATATCCTCATACAATAGAAGACTAAATTCTTAATCTATTCCTTTATAATGATAATAATCTCCTTTATATATACTTGTATCTAATTAAAAATTGATGGGTAACCTCCTAATCCCAATGTAGGCCGACCATTACCCAATGCATTAATTTCATAAGTTACTCAATTATCCTAATATATTGGACCCATATAAATAACTAAGTGGGATGTGTGCCACATGTTAGCATCTTCAATAATGCATATACATTAATATATCATATCCCTAGGTACATAGTAGTTTATGCACTTCTTTATCATGTGTTCTGGCTGGTTTTGTGTCTTGATGATCATGTTCATGCCTTTTGAAGGTTTTTATGTGCTCTAAGATTTATATTTTTTGTTGTAGATAAGAGCCATGGTATAGTAATTCAAGGTTACTAAAGGTTTTAAGGCTCAAATCTTGGTCCAAAAGTGTGTGATGGTTGTCTCTAGGTGTTCAAGAAGTTAAAAGGTGGGCGTTGACCATAAAGAGGTTTGTTGACCTTATCTATTTTAAGATTATAGATTTTTGGGCTATGATAGAAAAGTGGTTACCTTAATATTTTAGGTATAAGACTTATTAATAGGTTTAATGGGAAAAATGGGTTTTCAAAACAAGATTCATAAATATTTGAAGGTTTGAGTTTTTCATTTTATTCAAGTTTTTATCCAAATGGAGGCCTAATTGGCTAGTAGATTTGTGAAGGAATTATGTTTTAAAGGAGGATATAGGTGTTTAAAATTGGAATATGAGGTTATATAGATATGAAGATTCAATTATTTAAATTATATCTACTAAAATTTGTGGGCTCTGCAAGTTCTAGGTAGGGCTATAAGGATTCTAAACAGGCCTAGTGTCAAGAAAAGTATTTTTTTGATCAGTTTATCCAAAAGAGAAAGGAATGAGTATTTCAAGGTGAATTATAAGGATTAATTAGAGATTTTTATTTACTTTTTTAGTGGCATGAATTTTTTTTGGTGGTCCTTGAGGTGGCTTGAGAGAGAAGGATAGTAAGCCTATGTGGTGGTTCTTTATGATGTGTAGAGAACTAAAGATGCTCAAAAGGTGAAATGGATCAAATATATTATGTGGAGTCCCTATAATATGTTTTTTGGTGAGATACATCATATTTAAGTGATTTTTTGTCTTCTTTCTTCATGTTTTGTAGTGTTTGGTTGAAGAGAGTGTTGGCATGCAGCAAAAAGAAGTTGTCAAGGCAAGAAGAGGTAGGCTCAAGTTAAGGGGGAGTTTGTATCATCATTATATGATAGTAATATCCTATTGGTGATATTTTAAGGTCTTCAAGATTAGTTATTTCCCAATTTTTCATTATGTCAAAGGGGGAGAAGGTTCCTATTATGAAAGTTATTGAAGAGAGAGAAGGAAGGTGATATGTATCATGGGTGTTGACATCAATGAAAAGAGGGGAGATTGTTATAGATATTTTAGTGATGTCATGAAGCTATCCAAGTGAGTGGATGAAGTTTATTAATATTATAAGTGTCAATGATAAAGTGTGTTGTGTTCTTGTCATAGTATGCTTGAAGTAGGCTTGGTTGATCTTCAATTTTATCATGATTAAGGATGGGTTTGAAGTATTAAGCATGTGTGAGGGGTATAATCAGAGGTCAATGATGAATAGAGATATTTTGGAGGTGCATGGTGTTCATAAGGTTATTCATTATGTTCATATATGAATATTTGGTTCTATGGTATAAAAATCTAAGTAGGTAGTTTGATGACATCACCATTACCATATATGGATTAGTTAGGGGGAGTTGATCATATGGGTGTGATAAAATTAGTCCCAAGTTTATATGGTATAAATGTTAGGCCATGTGATTAAGCACAAAAAATTTATTAAGATTCAAAGTTGGCCTTCTAGGAATATTGTAGTAGTTTCTATACTTAGTCAAACTATCACTGCACGTCATGTAGATATGGATGAACCAAAAAGTTTGTACATTTATTTTAGGTATGAAAATAGTCATTTTTGATCAAAGGTTTAAATTATAATGTTTTATATAGTGACAAGAAGCTACCCTAAAAAATTGGAGTCTTGAATTGATTTCTATCTCAAGTTATAAAGCTTCAAACTTACCCTAGAAGACTCTAATGGGCTAGAGACCATCAAGTTTAATCATGTTGAAGTCTGAGGCCATTGGTCTAGAAGATCCAATAGTTAGTTATTAATCATAAATATTGAGATAAATAATGCACATGAATTTCACATGTCAAATGTTACACACACATGTGATAAGTTTCAAAAGTTTTCTAGTTTGATAGAAGATCAATGGTGAGCGGTGGTTTGTACTGATGAAGATCAATGATGTAGGAAAATTCAAATAATTAATAATGAACATGAGACCACCAAGTGGAAAAATCATAAGGGACTGTTAGTAAGGTAATCAAAAGGCATGTGAAGGTACTACGTGTCATAACCATATGAGTTCTAATCAAGCTCTAATGGCGAGCACTACAAGATAAAGACTTGGCTGATCCATGGAGATAGATAGTGTGCATTGGCTAATAATTACAAGGGTGTATGAGATGAGGTGAACATGTTTGAGGTTTAACATTTAGATAGTGTAATAATACCAATTAAATTTCAATCTACTTCTGAATAAGATCAATAGTGTGAGTTGAGCAAGCTGAGCGCAGAACATGAGATGTGTTCTAAGTGACTGAGGTTTAACTACAATCATTTGGATTTAAATATTTGAATTTACAAAATGAAATACTAGTGCTTGGTTTTTGAGCCATAACTTTCAATCTATGTAGATTTTGATGTTATAGTAAAAATAGAAGTTGTAGAGGACTTCAAGGTTCATATATAAATATTCATTTTAAGGTCTAAATGTTTGTATAGTAAAAGTTATTGAGTTCTAAAGTTGAGTGTGTGCTTGTTCATGCTCTACAAACAACTCAAGAAGGGTAATAGAGTTGTTATTAATGGTATTTTGATGTTTTGAGATGAGATAACTATTATAAAGTGTTTTATAATCAATAATAACTATTGATATGGATTATGAAGGTTTTATCAATCATATTCAGTATGATCAAAGGCTTAAAAGGTGACTATGTGTTTGTTTATGGTGGTTGTGTGCATAAAATGTTGTTTGAGAAAATTAAGCTTTAGTAGAATGGTGATGTGATGATTTTTATCACTTAAGTAGGGCCTATAGATTATGTGGCATGGGTCCATATATTTGAAAGTGTTCCTATGTTCTTATTTTTATTGAAGAAGTGCCAAAGAGGTGAATGTGTCTTCATAGGACCTAAAATGTGACTTAGGACTATTTGAAAGAGGGTTATGTTTAAAGGTGACCCATGTTAGATGCCTTGAGGGTGAAGGCATGTGTTTTGGGTGATAAATAAGGTTGTGATCATATTAATCATGAAGACTCTATAAAATGTGAAACCAAATGTGATGGTTTCTACACTTGTGAGAAGAAGTGGATGTGAGAGTTGAAGAGTAAAGGAAATAATGAAAGGGTGTGTGTCTAGTGGATGGGTTGTAGAGCAAACCTAGTTGATGACTGTGTGTATAATCTATAGGTCATATTTATGATGTTAAGGAAAATGCTCTTTTAGGTTTTAATATTGAGGATGAGTGAAGAGGTCTAGAGTGATCCAAAAAGATGTTTTGGATGCCTTGAGTATGAGCAAAGGATTGAGGATGTTTGTGTGAGCTTGGTGGTTGATTTGAGAATGAGATCAGAGTGTGAAATGTGTAGTGTATAGAGTTGAAGAGAGCTGATATGAAATTATATATCCCAAAAATTGGTAGATAATTAGTGATCAAGATATGTTCATTTAAAAAGTGTTAAGAGGGTGCTCAACATCTAGGTCAGAAGGACTTGACCAATAGTTGGTCAAAATGACTTAATCATCTTAGGGGTATATGATACTTATGAAATAGGTGTTTCACTAAATCTAGTTAGAATGAATTGACCAATAGGTGGTTAGATGGACTTGATCATCCTAAGGGTATGTTATCTTAATGAAATAGGTGTTTCACTAAATTTTAGTCAGAAGGACTTGATCGATCTCAAGTTTATGATCATCTTATAGGATAACTAGTCCATGTGTTTGCAAGCGTAAGAGTGGGTTTATTACCCAAGAGGTTTTCCTAAATAGATCATGTGTTTTGTGTGTGATATTGCATTATATTTATTTTTCATTACTATAAACATCTTTCATGCTTCATGAATTGTTGTATTGAAATCTCATGTGTTTGAAGGGTTTGCAAATTGAATTGTATTGTTTGTCACCACTGATTCATAACCCATCTCAATGATTGTACCTGTAATAGCCACCCCACTAATGATGTTATAGGGTGATGTTTATATTATAAATTAATTTATAATTAATAGATCTTCAATAACTTCCATGGATTTTTGACTTAATCTCTTAATTTGGCTTAATTTGCTTAAGTGAGTTTAACTAATTTTGTGAAATTATTTATAAATTGGTCATTCATTTAATCAAAATGTCAATTTATTGAGTCATAATTTGACTAGACTATAATTATAAAATAGTGTTAGCTGCATACAAAGCAATACCCCATTTGGAGCATTATAGATGTGAAATAATAGATGCATGTGTCATGTGCTTTCAAATTCAAAGAATTCAGTGGTCCCAAGTATCAGTTTACATGGTCAAAATTTGACTCAAAATTATTTGGGAAATACAAATAATCATATAAAATTCATTGCCCCATTCAGGGATACATTAACCTAAATTGACACTTGTACATTACGAGCTCAAACTGTTTAGCGAATTTTAATGATTTTAGCCCAAATTGTGTGTTGTCACAAAATGTTGCTTAGATTGACAATTTCAGCACAATGGTAATAGGAATTGGATGTCTACAATATTTACTTAGACATGATACTCTTATAGGTTACATGATACCTACATAAATTATATAATTATCTTATCCTTTTGAGGTAAGGTAACTACCAATTTATACTTTGCCTGACCTTAAAATGGGGTAAATATTAGTGGGATAATATCATAGATTTTGGATTATTTATGATCCAAAGTTGTATTTGTTTTTTTAATAAATTAGGGTATGCATATCACTAGGAGAGACCCCTATTATGTGGTATTCATAAATTACCATTTTAATTGTATTAAGTTATTACTTATTAGTTTAGGTTTACTAGTACATTGGTAGTTGTGTCCTATAGTAATGGACTTATAACTTACCATTTTCTCTATTTATTTCACATGTACCTCATTTTTAAAATATAATGATTTTATGATAAAATATATTCCTTATTTTAATTATATGCATATCTAGTTCATATTCCTCCTATTTACAGGGTTTTCAATGGTATCAGAGTAAAGATATAGAGGAATGAAGGAACATATGAAACATTAATGATTCAAATAAATGTGAAGGAGAGAGAAAGGTGAAATTATTTTTTTATTTTTAACATCCTTTATTTATTTCATGCATCTTTGAAATCATTTATTTATTACCTGGATCCAAATTTTACAGCCTCCATAATTATAAAACTTAGATATTCAACCATTGTTAAGGTAGCTTAGCCAAAATGTTTCAAAAATGAATTTTATATGGCTAAAATATTCATAATATTCACATTGTACATCTTTATAATGCATATTTTAGTACAAACCCTAGTTGTATAGACCAAATCCAACAACAATCATTTTTTTAATGCTCTATGCCCTATAAAATTCTATTTGAATGGCTTGTAATTCTCTGTGAATCTTTTGCTTACTACATTGAAGAGTAAACTTGTAATATTTGAATCAAACTAAGCCCAAAGTCTTCCTTATTACATTTATACAGTCCATAATGCCTCAAAAATGTAGTAATACAACATATAACACTTATAAAAACTATTTTACATGTCTCTATATCCAATCATATAGAATTTACATCATTTTATGGTGTTTAAATCAATGAAAGTGTTAAAAGTAGTAGTATGGCCTTTGTACAGCCTAGAGCATGCAATGGTGGAGTGTGCAACAATAAAATAAAACATAAATTTTGATGATCTTAATTTATTTTATTATAATTCCTTTCAATTTTATTTATTCCCTTGGGTCCCATTAATAGAGAGGAATAGTTTGTTTTTTACATGCAAATAAAAAAATGATTAATTTATATTTACATGCAAATATAGTTTTTTTATTTTTTAACTCAAAAAAATAAGAGATAAATAAAATATTTTCCATTTATATACTCAAATTGATTGAAGATTATTTGGATAATAAGATTTTGTAAAGGCACTCTCTAAAGAGAGGTCAATATTTTAAACCTTCAAAGTATAATTTTGTTCAAATTTCCTTCTAGTTGCATTTTTATTTTGTCGCATTCATCATTGTAAACATTGTATTGTAATAATATTTTCAAATAGTCACTATTTATGTAAAGGTGGTCATGTGACTATTCAATTTATAGGTGTGTGGATGTTTTAGACATAAAGAAACAATTTATTTTGTGTTTTGAAGTTTATATATGTGGTTTTTATGATAAATATATTAAACATGATATATAAAGGTTCATTTTTGGTGGAAACAGACATCTTAAAAATATAAAATTTCACAATTCCACCTCATGGTTGTGATGTCAGAAAAAATAACATCCTTTAAAGGTCCTTTGGGATCCATGTGATTGAAATAGTGTAAGTCTCACACTAGAAATTGGAGGATTAGTTGGAGGCTAGAGGACTATTACCCTTCTTCAGTTAGCTATTCGCTTAGAGTTTGGGTCGAATGTTTGAATGAATATTTTATTAGTAGTATTATGCTTATCTCACTTCTAATTTTTGTTTTAAATCCTTGATATTCATGACATAGAGAACACATGATTATTTTATTTTATTTCTCTCATTGCATAACTTCTCACCTATCTCATGATAGGGAGAGAATATATCATTGTTATGTCTTCGATCAATCATCATTGAGAATATGAATTTATAAGGGTTACTAACACTAGTAGTGTTTATTAAAGGTTGTCAACATTTGTTAGACATCATATAAATGTTCTATACATAGTACAGGTTGGTCACTTTGATGGGATTTTGGGTGAATCCTTATGTGTATCAATGTAGTTAGATAGGCCTTGATCATGTTATAATATATTATGGTATGATTATCATAAGAGATGAGTAGACCTTAATTATGTTCATCAACCTTTTATGCCATTACTCATAGGGTGGGGTTATTTATAGAGTGGAATCAATTTTGATTAGTACCAAGAGGTAAAATACACCAGTTATGGTTATTTTAGAGTTTATTTGATGACTTCAGATTCATTGATCTAGTTATTGCATGTTCTGTACCCCTTTGAATCAAGGGGGAGATTATTGGATTATTTATGATCCAAATTTTTATTTATTTATTGAGTAAATTGGGGTATGCATCTAACTAAGAGACACCCTCATTATGTGGTAATCTCAAATTACCATTTTTATTATATTAAGTTATTAGTTTAGGTTTATCAATACATTGGTAGTTATGTCCTATAGCCATGAACTTATAATTATCATTTTCTATATTTATTTATATTGAGGTCAACATACCCCCATTTCTAAAAATGGGGACCCTTATTTCAAACTATGAAAATTTATGCTTTAAATTTAAAATTCATCTTATTAGAGTACCATTAGAGTGTCTTGCACAATATCTTTATTTAAATATCATCCACACCTAGTTTGGTTAGCATTGGTGTTCATAATTCTAATTTAGTCTTGCTTAAAGTTTCTAATATTAGATCTTCATGTTTTAAGTTATATATCCAATGGAGTCCATTTGTAATGGGCAATGCCTAGGTTTCATGGTTTTTATACCAATTTGGGCCTTTTACTAGCCTTTGGTCTATCAAGGATCAAATTAAATTCATGATTAAACACCTTGAAACCCTTATTAAAACTACCCTAGCTCATATCCTCTTGAATAAAATTCAAATTTTTGAAAGAGAGATTTGTGTGGGAACAAAAATTGAACCATAAACTTAGCTTAATTTTTATCCTAAGGATTAGTCATGTTTTTAGGCTTAGTCTAAAAATTTGTACTTGGTCCCTTCATGTTTAGTAGCCCTTGGTCCCTTTTATCTACTAGCATGGTCTAACTAATGCATGGTCCATTTGTTATATACTTAGCTTAAAAATCCTTATAATAAAGTTTAAATTATATTTATTAACACAATAAAAGCTTTAGTCCTAAGACTTTAAGCTATGTCTTTTATTATTTTAGGGGTCCCATTTATTTTATCCAAAACATAGGATAAGGATCTTATTCAAAGGTTTTAATTTGAGTTTATAATTATGATTAAAAACCTTAGTCTTAAGACTTTATCCTAAAATTCCAAATCATAAATTAAATATATTTCTTGTCCACAAAATCAATGGTTCATGTTTTCTCAGATAGAATTAATCTAACAGTGTGTAATAGGTCAAAGCTTCAACAAAGTCCTGAACAAGTGAGAAAGTGACAAGTATTTAAATTTTGATGAAATAACATTAAACAACCAATGGTGATCCATCCCTTAGATCAAGATCTAATGGTGCAAGATCAATGTTAACATTTCAATGAAACTCAGAGTGAATGCATAAATGATAATTGGCATAAACATGGACCATAAATTAAATCTCAAGCACTTATCAGAAGATGAATAGAGAACATTAATTTATATCTAAAGGATATAATGGTGCATGATAAAATTTGACATTTCCCCTAGGTTAAAGATCGAGCATCGTACACTAGATAAATTACATGCATTTGATTGGATGAAGATGATCTAATGGTGCATGATCAAAGTAGAATTTTTAAAAAATCAAGAGTAGTGGAAATCTAGTCATGTTTGATCCCTTAGATTGAAATCAATGGTCCATGATGATCCATGCAAGGATAATCAGATGGTAAAAAATGAAAGCAATATTTTTAAAGAGTAATGGTTACCTTTTTGAATATTGATGAAAAAAATTCAATGGAGATGCCATGGTGGAGCCACATTAACTAGACCATTTAGTTTAAGAGATTTTGAAAATTCATGGAAACACAAATGTATAAACATGTGATCTAAATAAAATCTGAGGCATGGAGTTCATATGAGTTTAACAAGCTACCACCATTAAATATCTAAGAAAACCTTCAAAAATACCCTACCAAGCACAAGAACCCTAATTAGACCTTGTGATAATTATAATTGAGCCAAGGAAGATTTAATTATCATCTATGTAAGAGAATTTGACCTATAAGTTGTATTATAGTCCACTAATGAGTATTTTAATAGAATTTCTAGTAATGATAGCTCGAAAAAGTGGTCCAAGGGAAGGTGAAAGCAAGTGGTCTTAAGAGATGGGAGATATTTCAAATGATCTCAAATAATTCAAGGATAGAGCAGTGCACACATTGGGAATATTAGTCAAGGATCCCACCACAACCAGTCCAATTGGTCTAATTATAGATGATGAATTCAAGCAAAGAGCATCCTAGTTTATGCAAGGGGTAAGGAACCAAAGCATATGTAAGGATGCTACTTATAATATTAGGATCATGGATATGATTCTATCTACAAAGGAAAATATTAGTGAAGCCAAAAAAAAAATGGAATTGAGGAGGGAAACTAAAGACCATAAGATCTTATCGGGTCAAATGAAGGAGCTTTTCATGAAACCAATTATTGATCTTGAGATAATTGAGGAGTACCAATAGGGGACTTTAGTAGCACAAGGGTACTAAAGATTAGTCAAATTAATAATATTCTTCCTATAGCCAAGAATTATATATTTTGAAAATGGAATATTCTTTTTATAAAGGCATGGATAGCTTGTAAAACACATTGACTATAGATCAGTCTATTAGGGAAAGTCTAGTGTATTATAGAACATTTGTAGAAAGGATAACTATCTTAACACTTGTACTTTTATAATTGGATATGACTAACCAACATAATTCCTTGCATTTTATATGAGTATTGATAATTGTGAAAAGGGAGGGAGTTCTTAGATATAAAATTATTTTGTAATCTTCGAGAAAGTAGTACAAGCAAGGAATTATGTAAAGTTTGTCTAATATTTGTCTATGTTATTTCTATCATAGATTCTCTCTCACTTGCTTGGTTTAATTTATAAATTTGAATTGTTCTTATGAATTATTGATGTGTACCTTTGAATTCAGAGTTGTTAACTTGTGTTAATGCTAGGTTAATTGAAAGCTATTAGATTCATTCCATTTTGTTTACTCTTCTTGCATTTGAATTTAATGTTGTTTGCTTGCAGGAGTAGATATTTGAAGTGAATTTGGTTCTTATTTGCATTATTTCATACTATACTTAGATGTTTTCTTGATGTTTGATAGGATTTGAGCTTATGATAATTCATTTCATACATTGGTTAAGTGCATGTCTAGATGAAATTTGAATTTTGTCATGATGTTTGGAATGAAGATCAACAACATGTTTCTTCTCTATCCTACCCTTCTTGTTGCTTATTTTTTAATAAATTCACTCTAGTTTAATTTTCATTGTAAATATCCATCTTATATTAGTTTTTAGATTATGTTTTGATCATAATTCACTATTATTAGCACATAATACTTCATATTTTACATAGATTAAATATTTGGCCATGGTGGCTCCTAACCATCAAATTAATATAAGTTTGTGAAATAGATCACTTATTTTACCTATATTCCATCAATAGATAATAGATTATCACAACCTATAACTCTTGCATTGAATTCTCAAGAATTCAGAAATGAGAAGTATTTCTTAAACACTCTAGGGACCTGAGATACATATTCAAGCATAAAAAATTTTACATGTACCTTATTTGTAAAATATATTGATTTTATGGGAATATATCTTCCTTATTTGAATTGTATGCATATCTGGTTCATGTTACTCCTATTTAAAGTACTATCAGTAGATAAATTGATTCCACACTTTCATAATTAAATATTGCAATGGGGAATGTTATTGACCATGTTCTCCACAATTATATCAATTATCAGATCATCCAAATTTAGTGGGGGCATGTCATGGGAACATGTCTTCCACACTTTAAAGATTTTAAAATAGACAAATTACATGGTTATATGATTCAAATACATGCGTATTGAAATATTATATACATTGTTACCATTTTTATACCCATGTTTCAACTTGATACATGTATGAGGTGCATATGTTATGTAAATAACACCTTAAATTTCAAAATCAAATTAGATTTTATATTTTAAATACTACTATGGACTATTATCTTACCTAGGATGGAATTTTATGAAATTTATTGAACCAAATTATTTTACTAGTTGGTTCACCTTATGGCAAGGTTGAGGTGATTAAATCACTCAATGCTACCAATATTTATAGGAAAGAGTGATTAAATCATCCAGCATCACCTCACACACACACACACACACACACACACATATGTATATGTATGTATGTGTGTGTGTGTGTGTGTGTATATACACACACACACACATACATACATATATATGTGTGTGTGTATGTGTGTATATATATATATATATATATATATATATATATATGTATGTATGTATATATATATATGTATATATATATATATATATATATGTATATATATATATATATGTATATATATATATATATATATATATATATATATATGTATATGTATGTATGTATGTATGTATGTACACACACACACACACACATTTGTATGCAATTTTAGGTTTCAAAATTTTCCTAATCTTAACTCCAAGGATTCATAAGAAATCATCTCTTCAAATTAAATTATAAAAAGGAAAGATGGTTACATCGATACACAAGTGTAATCATAAACTTAGTTTCTTTACATTCAATCATTTTAAATTATTTAAAATTATAAATTATATGCATTAAATACATACTATAACATTCTCTTGGTTGTAGTTAGTCACTAACAAGGAACTCAAGTGGGACTCATTTAAAGACAAGCTATGTTATACACACCCATGGACATACTATTTCCTTTAAACTAAAAATCTCATAACTAGATTAAAGGGGGGATAGGGGGAATGTAGACACTAAATCTGAAATATATAACACCTCAATATTGTATACTTGGAAAACTACTATCATGGTTTTACCCTTTAGTCTTAAAATATTCCCCCTATTGAAAGTTTCATTTTTACTATCTTTTTATGCCAAATTGATTATCTCTTAGTTTGACCACTATTATTATAATGAGTAGGACTTGTATACTTTCCAAAATGTTTTAAACCTAATAATTATTCTTCCCTACTATCTTTGGACCTATACCTATTTTCTATCTTTTTAGACAGTTGCATCTCAGTCAGATGCTTACAATGATGCTAGTGTATATTTTCAAACTAAGTTTCTAGTGACCAAAAATCATCCAATTTTAAAATGAAATATACTATAATGGTTGGTATAATTTATGTAGTGTGATGTAGTTTGAAAAGGGATTGGTATATATGTATATATAATATTAACCCCCATTCATTTATTATCTTGAAATCACATTAAACTCAAAATGTAACTTACCAAAAACACTCAATCAATAATTAAAGTGAGAAAACCTACCCTAATCATCCATATTTCCATATTATTCATAAGATTAGTATTTTCTTAGGTCATAAACATTCAAAAAATATCCCATGACACATATTTTTTAATTTACAAGCTAGGTCACTCTATGTACTTGTTTATCACACATTACATCCTTATACACACAAAATCCAACATGTAGGGGTGAAATCCATTAGTCCAAGGTCATCTTAAAAGTATTGGATATGTAGGTAGTACTGATTAATAGAGGGGTTTTTAGGGTAGCTTTATACCATGTGCCTACTAGCCCATTTTTTCTATATTCACTCTAAGGGTGAGGAAGCTAGGGTTTGATCATTTGATAAAAAACAACTTGTGCACATAATATGAATACCCAAGAATAAAGTTGATAGAAAATTGAAAAGGCTCCCAATGTTTGTATATATATCTAGTCACTATTTCTTACTAGACACTTGCATCCAACTTAGACACCAATGTCAACACAATCATCTATATTTAATGTATGCATTGAGGCCATAAAATGAAATATTATAAAATATGATAACTTCTCCAAAATACTAATCCAATCCAATTCCAACCTATTTTAGCTCAGATATTCATGTGCATATTAAACCATCTAAGTACTCTTATTTTCAATTTATGTCAATATCAATCAATATCTATACTTCCTATTTTTTTCATATCTTAGTGTTACAAATTCATAGCATTTTTTATTTAAGATTAAAAATTAATTGGATTGTTATATATCTATCTACCACCATTTTGTGTATTCAATTCTATATTATTAACCCTATAGGTAACCCCCATACCTATCAATTTAATAATAACAATGAGACCTATTTCCAATCACACACAAACTTATGAGGATTTAAGGAAATTTAATAGAATAAAGAAACAAACTATAATAACTCAAATCTCATGCTAATTAATGCATAAACCTATAGACAAAAAAATATTTTAGTTATTTAACCTTAAAATTATTCATTAAATGAGATAAATTTTGAAACCTTCATGAAAACAGAACATAGTGAGAAAGAAATAATGATTTTCATTAATCCTAGTGTTTAGATTACAAAAAAAGTTTTGATCTTTACAAAGATTTTCAAAACATAATATATAGGAAATTAGATTAGGACCATATATAAATATCATGACATCCCACTCTTGGCCATCATATCCCAATACATTTATAAAACCAATCATTCCCATAAGGTTCCCATAAAAGACAAAGGAGAGAGAAAGAACACCCATGGTATTGATAACACCGCCCAATTGGGACCATAAGAGACTTCAATTTGAGTTTAGTGGGGGACCACTTTCCAACTAATTTATGACATCTTTCTAAGATTCTAGTGCTTGAGCCACCAAGTTACCCTTCTAATAAATCTTTGGTAGGTTGATAGGTGGTTATCAAAAGAGGACATCCACCTAGTCAACAAAATATCATGAAATTTGAGAGGGGATTTCAATGATACTTTCACCTCATTAACCTATCTAATGATTTTGGTCAACTACATGAAAAGATTTAGGATATCCTTATCTTTGTCCTTGTTGGTTTTTTTAACCTTTCTCTTCATTACTACCTTAAAGTGGCTAAAGTGGGCCCTAAATTTATCAAGGCTAAGCAAGGTGTCATTCAAATGGAAGAGGATTGTGATACTAACCCATTCAAAGTATAAAATTATCTAGTACTCAATCTTTTCCAAGGGCCTAATGGTTTCATGGATGTCCCTAAGCAAATCTTCAAGTGATTTCATTATGCTCCTAGTAATAATTTGATACAAATTCAAATTAGTGAGAGGCATGAATCTGAGCTCTAGGAACATCCCCTTGTTCATAACTACCACCATATACTTGCACTTAATTTCCACTCAGATGATCCTATCTAAATATTTTTATGCTCTTTAAAATAGAAAATTTATCTTTGAAAGATCATCAATCACCTTCCTAAGGGTTTTAAAGAGCTATATTATATCCACTTCAACCTTGCTAATCAACCCAACCAGGAATGAGCTCATTACCCAGGACTCTAGGATTCTAACTTGGTCTGAGGTCCTCCATTAACTTTGATATGATCTCATTGGTGGATTTGATTATATATATTGGGTCCTCTTCAATCTTGTCTTTCATTATGAAAATACTCTTCTTCATGATTGATAAATTGTATTATTGTGTTCTCAAGATAATATAATATCCATCTTGTGTGAGGGTCTATGTCATTACCCTATTCATCTAGCCAAAGTCCCTACTAAACTATAGTTAGATATTTGGGTCCTCATGATAGACAATTTTTGGTTGTTGTGCACTAGGATATTCCACCTCAACCAGATAATATTCCCCATGTCAATCCTAGTTGCCTAGGTCTTGAGCCTGTAGGATAGGAGCCCCTCATTTGGACTATAGCACCCCATAGAGAAGTGTTCCATTTTTGACAGTCCTTTCCATTTACACTTTGAGCCCTAATGGTTATTTTCATCTAGTCTTTATTCTTAATTAGGTTGGCCTAGCGTGAATCAATATGACCCATGACCAATTATTCCTTATAAAATCCCACTCAAAGCCTATTTATAGAGGAGGTGACCAAAATTACAAAGTAAGCAAGAATACAAACAAATCACTAAGGCAAACTTTCCTATTCTTTTCAAATAATCACCCAACATAACTATAAAACTACTCAAATCTTCATACCAATCCCTAGCAACCTCAAACACTATACATTTGGAATTTACATTTGAATCACACTATTACACAAAGCAAACTAGGTGGGATAACTAAATATGGCTTAATAACTCTTCAGAGTATTGGTATGTAGGTAGTGTGCCCACATAAGGGGTGTGGATTGTATGTTTAGTACATATTTCACACTAACCCCCTCCTTTCTTAAGTGACTCAAATGTTTTTTTATCAATCATGATGAAGGGTTAGGGTTCGAATGGAAAATCAACTCCATAATGAGTTCTATCAACAACCATCACTTGATTTTTCATAAACACACTCACACAAGCACAACACAACTACCCAAAAAGTTTTAGGTCTTTGTGATTAGTTTGGATAACAATGGCAGGAATGGACAACAATGTTGGACACCAAAGCATCCAATTTTTGGCACTCCTATCCTTTCACCCAATGAAATATAGATTTAGGTTTATGACACCTTCCTAGTCCTACATAGCCATTTTTAACCTCTGTATTAGCCGTCTCAGCCTATTTCCTAACTAAGTTATATTTATTCTTATTTATTGTTATTTTTAGAAAGGTGAAAAGACAAATAGTTTTACAAATCAAGACTGTATTTATTGCTATATTCTATATTTATTTATTAATCTAGACCCCTAACTAAAATAGGAATAAAACTCCATTATTCCCAGATAAGTTAAATCATTTAGTGAACCTAACTTACTTCATTGGACACAAAAATCCTAGGGAAAATTCCTTGCTAATTTTATCAATATTCTTCTGATTTTTCCTACATATAGAAATCTTAATTTCACATTTAATTTTTAAAATTCACCATAGTAATTTTAAAAATCATTTCTTTCAAACCCTAGTAGAATATACTAGGTCCCTATGTTTTTGGAGGTATCACCTTACATGTTAGTGAGTTTCATATCCTTTTTATGCATATTTCAGTTTGTTATTTTTAGGACTTTACATTTCCTTTATTTAGTACTTTCCTTCCATCACATTTTTCTTTTTACAACTTATTGCAAAAAATTCAATCCACTTTCACTTTGTTTTCCTACTTTAACAATAGCCCAATATACTATCTTTGATGCAACTAATAAGAGGGAACTTCAAGACTTTTAACTAAAAATATTGATATGAAAGATGATATGCTTAAAATACTACAAGAAGAAAAACAAAAAGTAAACAATGGTCAGTCCTCTCAAACCACAGAATAACCAATTGAAAATGACACTATGGGGGAAACTATGTCTCAATAACCCCCTATAGCATCCCAACCTTCATATGTGGCACCACCAATTATGGATAGTACATCTCCACCTCCTGATGTGGTTATCCTTGTGTAAGATATCAAATCTCTTTAATCCAAGGTATTATATCTTGATTAAATTACCTATAGACTAACACAGGCTTTAGACTCTTTTTCTCTACTTCATACACCATTGGCATGCCATATTTCTTCTACACCCTTTCCACCAGGTTTTGTTCAACCCAAGATAACTCTATAGATGGTAAGGGTGATCTAAAGACACACTTGAGATATTTTTATGCACCATGCTTGGACTATGTGCCAAATAACTAGTTATTAACCAAGTTATTTCCATAGAGTTTAAAGGATTATGCTCTATAATGGTTTTATAGTCTACCAAATTAGTCGGTCAAAACATTCAATCATTTAGCTAACATGTTCCTAGCTCATTTTAGCATTAACATATGTGACAAGGTTTCTTATGACCAAGTTACAAAACAAGAACAAGGGTCAAATGAGCATATCATAGATTATGTTCTTAGATATAAGACTATCTTAGCTAAAATGACTAGCCCCATGGTTGATCAAGAATTACAAGATATCTTCAAATAGAGTCTTTTGTTATCTTTGCTTGAGTCAATCATGTTAAAAAAAATTCTTCTTTCACTGAGTTATGTCATATACTAAAGGAAAGGAAAGTTAAATTACTTTGAATGGTCAAACTCAAGTACAAAAGCATATCAGAAAAAAATAATAAGATTAATAGTAAAGTCCCATACAAAGTAACGATTAATGATAGAAAAAATTAAAATCAACCTATAGTTAATATGGCTTTAGATCCCCCTAAATTAGTGGTTTTATTAATGCCTCCTCAATAAGCCTTTACCAATATACCAGTATATCCAGCTAGAGTCTTACAGTAGATATTGGAATGTAATGTCCTATCTCTCTCTCTCCTATTTAGGAAATTGATATGACAAAGCCTCTTATATGTGGATATGATCATAATGCATTCTAAAATTTTCACAAGGCACCAAGATACACAACAAACATATGCATCAGTTTGTGACATAAGATACAAGA
Source organism: Torreya grandis (assembly GCA_037957365.1). NCBI lineage: Eukaryota > Viridiplantae > Streptophyta > Pinopsida > Cupressales > Taxaceae > Torreya > Torreya grandis. Next base: position 1,121,555 of record JARHVA010002258.1, on the reverse strand, counting down.
CTCAATAAATGGCAACCTTATTGATCTTGGTACTCTAGTTGAGCCTCCTCAGGAAAAACAAACACAGGACAAGGCTCTAAAAAATTTCTCAAATCCTTTCCCATAAAATTATAAAAAAGAGATAGGGGTACATTAGGTGTTCACCATGCATATCATGCACACCCTCCACTAACTACATACCAGAAACCTTTAGTTGAGTCACATCCTTTGATCAACATGATTGGTGTGTATAATTCTAGAGTTTGAGCTAGACCTTTGATATCCTTTTCAGATCAAGAGATAATTGAGGATGATTTGGATTACTATGCACTCTTTATTATATCCTACATTGATCACCATCATATTCATAGTGTTCTCATAGATAATGGATTTAGTGTGAAAATGTGTACTGTGACATTACTTTAGAATTTATGATATTCAAATTAGGATATCACCCTAATGGACATAGTTATTAATGGATTTAGTTGACACATACATATTTAATTGGGTGAGATTATACTTCCTCTACAAGTTGGTCCAACACATGTGTCCAAACCATTTACTATTATTCCTAGTGTAAGATTATTTGACATGTTGCTTGGTGACCATGGATCCAAAAACTTTGTGTAGTACCTTTTAGAGTTCACAGATGCATGAAATACATTCACACTAATCAAGTTATTATAGTTTTTGTAGTTTCATATGAGCTACCACTCCCCACTTTAGATCCATCTCCTACTCTACACTCACCATTTTTACCTCCTCCACTAGTTATAGATATTCCTTTAGTTTAGATTCAAACAAGTTGAGGCCTCCCTTACCAACATAGAGAGTTCATACACTTTTATGGAGGCCTCTCTTAGAGTGACCACTACATCATTGAAAATTTTAAGACTCTAGATAGTTTTTAGATATAGTATTCACACCCATGGTAGTATCATTGATGTCTCATGCCTCTACACACATAACACATTTTTAGAGAGATTTTTCTACTACCAGATGGGTCCCTAAGAGCCCCATAGTTGCATCAACTTCTTAGAGTTATAGAGGGACCCCACATTTGATTTACACTATAGAGATTTCAAATCACTTATATCATACACAAATTTCAAAATCATAGTCTCAACCTTTCCATCATGCTTCATGATCATGCACGATCCCTCTCCTTGATAGAGGACACCATGATAGGGAGTCTCTTATGAGACTCATTGGTTATCATAATTTCTTCTTAGTCTTTCTTATACATAATTTCTCAGCTTACTTGTACATAGTTTCTTTTCACTTTATTGTACATATTTTCCTTATGATTACTTGTACATAGCTTATTTAAAAATACCAAAAACAATACAATATTTCAAAATAATAAAAACAATATAATATTTCTAAATATAAAAACATTAAAATAACTCAAAACACCAAAAACTTTTCAACTGTATACATTATCCATGCTTTACATTTCTACTACCATGCTAGAATTACATTTTTCTATTATATGATATTGTTTATTGATTTATCTACATTACCATGCTTCACTTGATCTTCTTTGAGTGTGTGTAGTGACACCAATATCCCTAATTACTTCACTCTACCCATTGAGGGGGCATCCTACTTTTACATTTGATACATACATCGACATATCTACCCACTAGGGGTATCCTCTACATGACTACACCATCTAGGTTATGTCATTCCTACACCACACACTCTAGTTATCATGTTGATGTACATTACTTACTAGCTTACACAGATTATTTTATTAACACTCACTAGTATATAGCACTTATGTATTTCTTAGCATCTACCTAGTCTTGTACTACATGTTTTGCATACTTTAAATTCTTCATTTGATTAGTTAGATGTGATAATATTTATAAAATTTACATGCCTTCATTTTTTGATTTGAGTAGCTAGATGTGATTGCATTTCTCAATTCTTATTTTGTTTCTTTTGTGTGCCTTAGAAAATTTACCAATGTCCTTTTCTTGTACTCTTATATGTTATTGTGGCCCTCATACCAATCTTACTTGTTTATAATTGTATGTGTATGTAGGCATTTGAGCATGCCTTATATTATTGATTTCATAGTTTGAGTGATATGTGCCCATGTCCCTTGTTTATTTGGACCCTTGGCCTTTTTTGTATGCTTTTTGCTTCTTGCCTTGTGTGCTTGTTTTCTTGTTTGATTCTTAGTTTTTTACAATTCCATGATCCAGATCATACATTAGCTTTCCTTTTTAGATGCCATGATGGACATCATGATTCATCTCTCCTTGAAAAATAACCAAATTTATAGTTTTAGTCTAGGATATTTCACATGCTATTACATTATTACATCTATCTAGGCATACCCCTGCTGATCTAATAATATCCAACATAAACTATGCTATATCTTGAGACATATTTTTGATCATCATTTTTATATCATGTATTTCAAAACATAACACATTTGTAGGGCTCTTTATTCTAAAAATAGTCATTGTAAGGTATTCATTCCTACCCTCAGAAGAGGGGGAAATAAATAAGGGGTTTTTCATAGATATTAGAGCCCTCTACTGATCAAAATCAATTTTTAAAATAATTAGAACAATAATGAAAATTCAAAACATGTAGAAAAAACCAAAAAAATAAGGATAAACACAAAACAATCATAAGAAATAGTAAAAGACAAGAGCATCCCATTCAAAATACAATGTCCTATAATAAAGTGCTCCTATCCAAACAGCCAAAAACCCAAAATTTCTATAAATAGATAAAAAGGTAAGGTCAATTATAGTTTTGCCAGATATAGTTGATTATTAAATTGGGATGTTTTAGTATAGTTTGACTTAGATTATCTAGATATATGGGGCATCATGCATGACATGATAACTCTCACTTCTAGTTTTATATTGGGTAGCTAGTACAATTACTAGATCACAATCCATGTTATAAATACCAGTGATTGGGGGTAATGTGCACAACACATTTAACTTCTTTTCTTTCTAGTTCATTATATTACCCAGGTATTCTTAGTAGTTATGTGCCTTATTCCATATACTGATGGTTGGCATCATTTTGGAGTGGCTTTCATATAATCCTAGTTCTCAGTTTTGGAGTGGCTTTCATACAAGCATAATATCCACCTTTTGGAGTGGCAAAGATTGGCCTAGTTTTTAGTACACATTCAACTATCCATGCCACATTATCATATTATAGATGATTTATAGGCTTTATGAGCCATCTCATATGATGCACATTACACCAATATCAGTTCATAGTTCACACTTAGTGGGCAATGATAGAGACAAAGGACTAGCTAGCATTTATATTCACGAGCCACCTACTCAAAGGGATTGGACACATAGTCTGGAGATTGATTAACACATGCATGATCACATAGCTTCACTAAATAGTGGGAGATGATGGAGCCAAAAGGACAATCTTTGTATTCTTAAGCCACCTTTGGGTAATTTAACATCAGCTATGTTCATGATATTACTTTTGGTACATAACATACCCAACATCACTCAACATCACTCAACATCTTAACAAGTTTTGTATTGGTTTGCATACCTGGTGAGTTGTATTAATTCCTTTCTCTTCCTCTCTCTTTTACCCAACCTTTATACATTATTATTTTAGACATAGTATGTCTAGTAATAACTGATCTACTCATTATTTTATCTTGTAGATTTATGCTTCACACTATGCTCTGTCTATGCATACTCAACATCACACATCTTCATGGGCTTCACCTTGTAGGTAAGTTTAGGTATGCTATCTATTTTTCCTTTATCCTAGCATTTCACTTTGTTGCATCACTAGAATAAAAGGGGGGGGGGGAATATAGTCATATAAAATGTCCAAATTTGTAGTTTGAGTGGATTAAGACGCCCCATCCATAGGTCATTTTTGTATGCTCTTGCAAACCTTCTAGACACCTTTTTTCTCATTGCTAGTCATTTTAAACCTTCTAAATGATCATTCCACCTTAGATAAATAGTATTATCCATGTCAATCCTATTCCCCTAGGTCTCAAGCATGTAAGACAAGAGTACCCCATCTGGACTATAACACCCCATAAACAAGTGTCTCATTTTTGGCAGTCTCGTCTATTCATAATTTGAGCCCCAACGGTCATTTTTATTTAGTCCTTGTCCTTAATTAGGTTAGCCTAGCATGAATACATCTGACCCATGACCAATTATTCCCTATAAAATCCCACTCAAAGCTCATTTACAAAGGAGGTTTCAAAACTTACAAAGCAAGCAAGAATACAAACAAAGCAATAAAGAAAACTTCCCTATTCTTTACATGAAATCACCAAACACTAAAAACCTACTCAAATCCTCATACCAGTCCTTAACCACCTCAAACACTATCAATTTGGAATTTACATCCACATCACACTATTACACAAAGCACACTAGGTGGGAGAACTACATATAGATTGATCCCTCTTCAAAGTAATGGTATGTAGGTAGCATACCCACACAAGGGGTGTGGATTGCATGTTCAGTAAATATTTCACACTAAACCCCCCCTCCCCTGCCCCCACTTTCTCAAGTGACTCAAATGTCATTTTATCAAGCATGATGGAGGGTTAGGGTTTTAAGACAAAATCAAATCTATAACGAGTTCCATAAAAAATGAATGCTTGATTTTTCATAGGCATGCTCACATAGGCACAACATAACTACCTAAAAATTTTTAGGTCTCTGTGATTAATTTGGACAATAGAAACAAGAATGGATAATAACATCGAACACCAAATCATATACTTTTTAGTGCTCCTATCCTTTCACCCAATGAAAGATAGATTCAGGTTTATGACACCTTCCTAGTATTGCACAACCATTTTCAACCTCTGTATCAACCATATTAGTCTATTTTTTAGCTAAGTTATATTTCTTCTTATTTATTGCTATTTTTAGAAAGGTGAAAAATATAAATAGTTACACAAATTAGGACTATATTTTGTACTGATTTATTAATCAAGAACCTTAACTAAAATATTAATAAAAATCCATTATTCCCAATTAAGTTAATTTAAAAAGTTTCTAGGTAAATAATTAAACAAAGGGGATTCTTTGTTCTTTAGAGTGAACTCAAGGCAAAAGGCTCTAAATTATTGAGAGGCACAAAACTGATAATGAAAAATATGATTTTCATGTAACCTTATGGGGTTATATAATATTTTATACATTAATAAATTTTTGGGATCATTTTTTGTGAAATAAACTTTTATTTATGGCATGAGCAAAAATTATCTTTTTCCTAATTTGGAATTAATTCAAAATTTCAAAAATAAGCGCCATTTAAGTTAGTTAGTGGTGATGGGACTCCTCCAATTATCACATCATGATTTCACTAAATCAATATATTAAACATAAGGATAATGGTAGGTATATGCCTATTTTAACCTTTGTGGTATTGTGAAAATTCCTATGGCTACCCACATGTCACTTGGAGAGTGGTGAGCTCACTAAGTACTATTCCAATAAGGCATGACAATGAAATATTTATTTTGACAACTCTGACTATATGAGTTGGTCATTTAAGTTTAAAAATACACATAAAACTTAGTGATTAGGTATGGGACATATCAATTACCTTTTTATAACTCCTTTAGAGCCTTTTTTATCCCTGTGCCACCTAGGCATATTATTGTACACGTAGATAATTATTATTTATTTATTCCTTACTATGTTCTAAAAACTATGACACATCCATGATAATGAATAAATATGGTACTTCCTAATTGGTTTGGGCCTCCTAATGCTTTTATAGCTCTAACACTTATCAAATAAATGAGACACAACTTACCTCATCATTATTTTAGGCATCACTAGGATGTGACAACTCTATCACCTTTGAGAGTACATAGACACATGGAATGTCCTCATTGGTTTAGACCTATAATAGCTTTGAGACCTTTGGGACCTACATAAATTTATTAAATGGGTCAATTGAGTCCAAAATTTCCTTATAATAAAATTTAAACTCACCTATCTATAAAAATGGATCTAGGAGAGCCAACTAGGGCTCTAGGATTAACACCTAGGGAAAGTGTCTGCATAATAATTTCAAAAAAAATAATTAACACAAAAAAATATAAGTATGGAAAGCACAGTTAATTTTCAATGGATAATTATTTTTAAATATACATAGTTTTGAATGGTTTTAAAAAATAATAAACAACTATCAATGGTACTACATAAGATTTAATCAATTGGTATTAAGTAGGCTTCCACATTTTCACAAAGGTAAGGATTAGATAGGTCTCTATTGGAGTGAAAAAAATTTTCAAATTTGATTTATGTATAGGTACCCTTTTATTATGAAAAAAGGAACATTTTAGCCACAATAGGTTCTTTTGGAAATGAACATATAAATATTAAACTGAGCATAAATGAAATGAAATGCTAAAAGAACTATTGATAAATGAATAATTGGAAGTATCATATACATATATGTAATTAACTTTTTTTTTTGAATTGTTTCATGTAAATACCATATTCTAAATCATGTAGGTTGTAGTAAATGAATTTTACAAACCCTAGGAATGAAATGCTAAAATTGGATAAAATCAAATCTAGAATACATAGGATAGTCAATAAATGGATTAACATGAAATCAAGACTAATAAGAACACTTGGAAAATTGGCAAGTTGGGATCACTAAGGATAGGTTAGAACCAAAATTGAAATAATGCATATAAAAAAAGGAAAATAAGTAAGAAAAAAATTCAAGGCTACGTAGGACATAAAAACTTGAAAAAACATCCAAAGTAAGATAATTAATAATCTAAATTAAATAAGGGATATATAGAACTGATTTATGATAAGAAAAAAATCATTAATGTAAGACGAGTAATGAGCCATTATAAAAAAAGATGGAAAAAGATAAAAATGAGGATAGGTGGCCCCCAAATATTTGAATATAAAAAAAAGGTCCTAAACTTAACTAAGATAAATCATAGGAACATAATTCAATGACAAGGAGATAACCTTGTAATAACTCAAAAGATATATATTCTATTCTAAAAATGTAAAAACTAAGACTACCATATTTCTACCATGTCTAAAAGAGATAGAGAATACGAATTTAGGAAGATGGAAATATTTAGAAACAAAATTTATTTTCAAGGGTGAAAAATTTAGGTAATGGAAAGATGTTGTCACCAATGTGAAAAAATAATATTTATAAAAAATAAGACACTCAAATCAAGGTGGCAAGACTAAAAATTTTCAACATCAATGGCCTTAGAGAACTCATATAGGAACACAATCTTAAGGAGAATTTTTGTCAATTTTTAATTTTTTTTCATTCATGTAGGATTCATTAATATTTTTTTGGTTTCAAAATACCCCAAACATTCTTATAATTTAAATTGGTAGTCTAGGGATTCATCTAAGTAGTTTAAATTTCAAATCTAGGATTTTCCTACCAAAACTAGTTGTATGCAATAGTTGAATTTCTTGTGTATTTTAGGACATGCATGGGTATGTGGAAGTCTTCAAAATTTTTATAAACATGTTTTAAATGTATTTATAGACACCTTGAATCATGAACAATGGACTAAATTGGTAAATGCTTTGGAACTCAACTTTGGTGTTTGGTCACCTTTCAAACTTGTATTCTGACCATTGCCAGAAACTTCTCCAGGTTAGTTACACTAGTCATATTCCATATAAAAGTTAATATTTTTGAATATAAGACAGTTAGATGTATATTTTTTGGATAAAATACTTGAAGGAATAAAAAACAAGAAGCCCCTATTCAAGAAAGTGTATATCAAACCCCTATTCTTGAGTTGTTTGGCTTGGGTGAAAAATGTATTTTCAATATTGATCAATTATTTAACTTGAATAAATGTTATAAGTGTTTATAATTTTTTTATTATTATTTAAATAAATAAATCTCAATAAGTTTCAAATAAACCTCTTGATTTTAGTCTTGGTGAAGATAGACCCCTATTTTGGTTGAAAAGTGTTATTATTTACAAACTATATTCTTGTTGTGTATGAAAAATGAACATTGGAATAGTTATAACATTATTTTATAATGATTATTGAATTTTTTTTGAACTTGTGTAATTTTAGGATCATCAAAAAATCCCTCAAGTCATAGAAAAAGGATCAGAATAGGCTTTGTTTCCTATAGCAGACATTGTGTGTGTGGACTCTTTGCATATTCATTGCAAGAAATGATTTGTAAAATGATGGTATAGTGATATGGGACATTAATTAATTAATTTTAACATGAAATTATGTAATTTTAATATTTATTTTTTTGGTATTGTGTTTTTTTCCTTTTTGTAGGAACACATGGTAGTAAATCTCCAATTTCCTCACATAGCAAACATCATAATAGACTAAAAAACATTAACAGTGGATTTATAAGCACTATCAATTTATTATAAAATGTTACCAAGATTAATATATACCTCTCAAACTAATTTTAAACCTTTTAAACCCATTAAGTTGTTCACAGTTGAGTTTTTTGCTCTCGGGTGGAGATAGGCATCTAAAAACCCTAAACTAGGGTTTCTTGCATAACTCCATTTTCAACCATCCAAAATTATTAAAAATTTGTAGTAAAGTAAATTTCAAGGTTACCTAGCTGATTTACATGGTTTCATTACTGTAAAGACACCCTGAAATGGACTTTTGTGAGCTGAGTTTTGGTTAGGCTGGAGGAGGCCTAATTAGGGAAGGTTAGTGACTTGATAATGGGTCTACATGTGAATTTAGGTCCAAAAATTTGGAAAATAGGTGGGTATAAATAGAGGGTATCCATAAATATATTTGTTTTCTCTAAAATCATCATAATTTTTCTATATAATCATGAAAATAGGTAAAATAGGGTTACTAGGAAAGGTCAAGAACCTAGTAAGTTTGGATAAAAGGAGAAGGTTAAGATTAAGTTCAAGAAACCTATACATAATTTTGGTATTCTAATGAATATTATATACTTTATAATAATTGGAAGAGATAATATAATTTGGAAAAGAGAACAACAGGTACTTGTTTGATAAATTTCCTAAACAAGGATCATAATGCCACCTAGGAGAAACAAAGGAGGTGCTATAAGGAACCAAGGGAATCAAGATGCTTTATTGGTAGAGCTAAGAGACCTTGGATTAAAATTAGATTATAGGTTGACCATTGTAGAATGAAACCAAATAAGATGATTCCTAATGGGGGACTTGACTGATAGGGAAGATGAGTCACAAGACCATGAGGAAGTAGAGGGAGAAGAAATAGTGGAAGGCATTTCTCTTAATTTCTACTCATTTATTAATTTTGGAAGAAGATAAGAAACTAGTAATAAGGGTGTGGTAGAAATACCTAGTTAGTAATGCACACATAATCTAGATGAAGATGGATAACTCCTCTTTGGCTAAGAATGAGTAACCTACAAATAAAAAAGTACTAACAAAAATGGTTGTTAGCAAGATAGTTACATGGACTACCTAGTGCGAGCTAGATCCAAGAAGCATACGGTTGATAGGAGGCTATCAATACACTATTGATAACAATAAAATTGGAAATGATAAAGTAAAGTACTTACATAAAGTAAGATGATTATTAAATAAAATGACTAAATGTAGCAAAAGTGGGTTAATACTCATGCTAAGGTGGGTGAAGTCAGGTTTAAAAAATTAAAAAAAGGGTTTATGAATAGGTAGGAACACAAAAATTTAGGTTTTGGTGGGGTTAAATGGCTGAAAATAACTTGTTATTTTCTACCATAGTGACCATCGACAGTTGGGTGAACCATCAGTGGTTGATCTAACTGTAGGTGGTTGGGTAACCATCGATAGTTGGGGGTGACCATTAGTGGTTATGCTAACCATCAGTGGTTGCTTGTGGATTTATAAAGGTATTCATAAAAGAGATGTATAATAGGTAGGTGATTAGATAATGGTTTTGTTAAGGATCTAGTGGTGAAGAAATAAGGTGTAGATAGGTCTAATTAAGTTAGGGAGATTAGAAATCCAAAATAATAAATAAAAATTAGAACATACCTATAGCTTGTTAGATGGTTGATAGTTGAAGGTTGAGGTAATTTCATCAAATTAGTATTTCTTTGGCCTCAAAAGAAAATTTGGTAGAGGTTAGGGTCTCTTATGTTATTATTGAGTTGTTAAAGGAAGACTGAATGTTGGAAAACTTGAATACCTATGTGTAAGAAGATTTGATAGCTTGAACATGGATCCTTTTCACCTCATACTCCCCTAATTTTATAAGAAAAGAGAGATGGAGGATGGAAGGTTCCCTAGAGGGTGAGCTCATTGATCATGAGGCTTATAAGTTCATTATCACCACATAAGATAAACATATTAAATTATGCCTCATTATCTCATACACAATTGGTGATGTGTTTATAAATTGAGGACCTAACCATCAATAGTTAGGCTAACCTAACCATTGACAGTTAGGCTAACCATCGATGATTAGGATAACTATCTATGGTTGAGTTTCCAAGGGTAATTTGGTCAAGATAGGTTTTAAAGGGTGGATTAAAAAGGTTAGTTAGGGGTTAAGGTAATAGGTAGGTGAATTTAGTTAACTAGGTGTTCAACTAGACTCAAGGTTTGATAGGGTCAAGAAGGGTCTATAAGCATTTTAATATCTAGAATTATCATGTGTAGTTTTCTAGTGTCTATATTTTTCCCATTTTTATTATGCAAATTTAATTTAAAAAGTTGTAAAAAAAATGGAGTACTAGTCAAAGGTCTTATTTCCATAAGTATGAGAGGAGGTGTTCCCCCTCAAATCAGGAGTTGATGAAGTGAAACCAAAATTAAGTCAAGTTTTGATAAGTGGTATATGGTGAGTCACTAGGTGGTGACAAAAAAGGTTATGAATTTATGATGCAAACATGCACACCAAATGTGACTATGTGTGATAGCCAATATCACACATAGACTAAGATTACCAATGTTTGTAAAAATAATGTTGGTTCTAAATTGACAAGGGATAGGGTAATTTATCCACAACATTTTTCATAGCTGATCATGTGAATCTATAAGTCTCTTAGATAGGCTTAGTTTTTCTTTAAGTATCTGAGGTAGGAAGTGCTCCCTTGAAAAACATAAATGGTCTTGTCATACATGAAAAGGTGAAAATTTTTATGGTCAACACGGAAAGGTTGGTCTATGTGCTAAAAAATACCCATGTAAGGTCATCACAAAACATGTGATAAGTTGGGTTAAAAATGACCAATGTCAAGGTGGACATAGTCTAATGGTTGGTTGGAGAAGGGTAATCTCCAAAAGTTTAAGTTTTGGTTTGGGGGAAGATTATACATTGACTATAATAAGTGGAGGTACCAGAGACATTGACTGGTTTAGAGATGCCTTGAAGGGTTTGGTTGTAGGTTATGTGGTGTGGAGGCCATATGTGGGATGGCCTAAGTGGGCCTACTACAATGATCACACTCTATATTTGTAGATCTAGAGTTGAATCTATGGGACGTGAGCTAGTGAGATTGAGATCATCCCATTTGAGAGAGTTTAGAGGTAATATGGACTCATGTAGGGCATTTTGGCTCCTTCTTAGAGTTATAAGAGAGAAGATGCAAAGTTTATACTTTTGGAGCCATAGCCATAGAATGTAATACTATATCATGGGGAGTTGATAGCTAGAGCAACAATAGATGATGATGATTTTATTAATGGATATAAAACATGACATCATGCCCTTTATGTAGAAATTGATTTTGGATGGGATAATGTGGGTTGATAGGCCATGGATGTGGATCTAGAAGGGGTATAGGTATAGGGTAGTGGTTAGGATAAATAGACACAAGAAAAACTAGCAACTGCATAGGCTTAGATCACATGTTTACAAGGATAGGTGACCACTCTATAGGGCCAAATTATCAATTTATAGGGATAGGTTACCACATTGATAGGAGAGAGAGATCAGGTGAGGACCTCCCTTAGTTTAGTGGCTCAAGAGAAGGATACATAGATGCAAAGGGTATGATAAATGGTAGCACCAACATGAGGGACACTAGGCATGATCACTATGACATAATACTTAGCCACAATTAAGGAGTTGAGATACTATAAGGCCATAGTGTTAACACAGTGTCTAGAGTAGCCAATATGGGGAGAGTATAGGGCCAATTTAGTAGGTGGACCAGCTATGGCTACTCCAGGATATTAGGCCTCCATAGTGAGTGGACATATATGTATCTTAGGAGGATCGACACTAGATGGTAGTGTAGGTAGAGGGGTAAGAGGGGCTAGTAGTAGTGGTGTCCCAAGGGCATGATATGTGATATGGTTTATGTACATGATTTTGATACCATCTTATGTGTCATTGATGCAATATGTACATATTAGATAGATATATACATTATTAAATGTATTATTTATTTCATGGAAATGATGTATATGATGATGTTTATGATGGTATATTCATGGTTCAAGGTGTGGTTTATGATTATGTGGTTTGGATTATGGTTTACGATTATGGATATTTATGTTCATTTTATGGTTCATGGTTTGTGGTTTTGGCACATGGTTATGTTTTATGGTTTATGCTTATTATTTATGAGATGTGGACTTAGTAGCTTAGGCATGTGATTATTGGATATGATGTTCTATTTTTGTTAATGGATATTAAGTCTTTGATGATGGATGTATTTTGATGTTTATGGTTATTGATATGGTTTATGTGATGGCATTTGATGTGATGATAAAGGATTAGATGATGTAATGATGATATTTTGATGTGTGATGATTTTTTTTATGGTTTATGATGTTATATGATGATACATAAAATTACTTAGATAAACTAAATGTGGGAAAATCGATAAAAATTAATGAGACACATGTCTACATGAACCAATAATGAAAGATAAGAAAATTAACATGATTTTTTTCATTTGTAAGGAAAAAATGAAACCCAAATTTAGATTGGCTTATGGAATTTAAGACTTTTGAATGCTTCACATAATCATGCTTAGGTTGATAGAAAGGTGTCTTAATCACATCATGTCAAGTAAGCTCATAATCCCTTGATTTATAGATAATATAAAGGGGAGATAGGTAATAGGAATATAAATGAAATGGGTGATATGTAGGGTAACCTTATGTGTGTTGTGTTTGCCCTTCTATAAGTGACCTAAGAACCATAATATACAAGTCCATGTCTCATGCTAGGTGTAGACTGATCAATGTAGGAAGTCTACTAATGCTAGATATGAAAGCTGATTGCATCTTTCTTAGGGATAGCTTATTCTATTTTGATATAGGGTTTGCTTCTTATTTTTATTTTTATCTGTTAGGTTTGTGAAGTTAATCGATTCAAGAAGATTTAAATGATTGATTTTGACAAATTTTACTTAGCCATCCTTCAAGGGAGTTCTTTAAGTTTGGATTTATTTATTTTGGTAGCTATCCTTCAAGGGAGCAATCTATCTTTTAAGCCCGTTTATAGGATTTTGGTGTAGTTTTTCTTCAAGGGATAAGTATAAAATGATATAAATATGTGACCCAAATTATATTTTGGTATCCCATATTTTTTTAATGCTAGGTTTAGACATGGACAAGTCTAATTAGCTTAGAGGTTTACTTTTATGAGGGAAAAAAAATTTAGCACAAAGAGGTTAATGGTAGGTGCAAGGAATGGTTCAAGGAATAATGACCATAGGATTCCATATCATTAGAGATTAAAATTATCCATGAGAACCATGCCATGGGTAGAGCTATGGTACCCATATTTAATATTAGGATATGACTATGACGGTTGATCACATGGTTCTATGTTGTAATAAATTGTCCTAAAAGGGAGAAAGATAGGTGAAAATCTTGAAACTCAAAGGATGAGCTTAAGTTAGACAAAAAGGTGAGTTTGATCCTTATTCAACAAAATAAAAGATATATATGTGAAACATTAAGATGCTTAGGTTTTGATTTTCTTTTAAGAGATGACAAATGATAAGCTCCTAATCCATACTTATGCATTATGATGCAGGGTCCAAGCTAATTGAAAGCAAATTTGCCTCTTTTGGTTTTCTCCATGTTGGTGACATGATAATTTTCCTTAAGAATGAGGTCTCTAATATTGAATTATCACTCTTTTAGGTGTTTCTTATAGGTTCACTTGATTAACTCTTGATAGACACAAAGATGGTTAAGCATTGTGAGATTATGTTCATAAAGTAGCTCAAGTTGTGCGAGATGTTCTTGATAATAATCACTCTCATAAATGATCTTTTGTAAAGATATGTGAAGAGAGGGAATTTGGGCTTTGAAAATCAAGATTTCTTCTACCCAAAAGACTAAATAAAAATGGGTATCACACATAGAGGTTCAAATTCTAGTGTGATAATCCCATAAAGAAAAAAGGATGTGTAAGTGCCAATCTCAACCTATGGCACTAACAACTTTGGTCAACATTTTATTGAAGATTTTGTTAGAGGCTTCCACTAGTCAATTTTATTATCAATGGTAAGGTGAGGAGAAGTTTAACCTAATGCCAAATGTGTCATAGAGACCTTGGAATTTCTTATTCTTGAAAGGTTTACCATTATCAATGATAATCTTATGGGGAATACCAAAATGATAGATGATGTGATGGTTGATAAAGTCAATAAATGTTTTGGATTTGGTAGAGATGAAAATAATGGCTTCCACCTACTTGGTGAAATATTTGATGGTGGTAATGATGGATTGGTAGTGGTATGATGAATGAGAATTGATTTCCCTAATAAGATATAGGCCCCATTATGATAATGGATAATTGTCTTTGAATACTTATAGGCTATGGGCTAGTGCATGGTGTAAATTAGTGTGTTGTTGAAACTTAACACACTTATTTACATAATCACAATAGTATTGGTTTAGGGTAGGCCAATAGTAGCCAAGGTGAAGGATACATATAGAAATAATTAAACCACTAAAGTTTCCCCCATAGATCCTATTGTGTGTTTCCTTGATGGCATGGGAAGCTCCATGACTACAAAGACAATAGATAAGGAGGCCGTTGAAGCCACACTTTTAAAGGATTCCCCCTAGTATGGTGTATTGAGAGGTACTCTAAACAAAGGATTTTTAGGTACTCCTAGAGAGGTTAGGAGTAACGATGTCAAGGTTGAGGTAGTTGAAGGTTTGATCATACCAAATGTTTGATAGAGATGTGTCTACAATAAAAATGGTGGGAAGGTCAGAATGGATATTAGATGAGGTCATAAAATTATGGATGTTAACAAAGAGTTTAGAGTTGGAAGGTTGAGATAGGATTTGGGAAGTAAGGGAAGCCATTGTATTCAAGAACTTATTGGTAGATCATGGAACTGATTGGATAAGGTAATGATCAAATGATGCTAGGAGTACATACACTATGTGTTTTTACTTTAGTAAGACATAATTTTTACATTGGTAAGATTCATTGACTTGGTTGACCATAAGTTAGGAATTGCTAAAGACATTGATTGGTTTAACTTCCAAGGCTAGAATGGTTTAGAGACCTATGACTAGGGATTAAAACTCAACCACATTATTGGTACATTAAAAGTCAAGTTTAAATTAAAGAGGAAGAGGTTCACCTTTAAGGGGAATAAAAATAACTTTGGCACCCCCACCACACTAGCATTTGGAGCCATAGAAGAACATGGTCATCTATTTGGTGGGGTCCTCTTAAGAAAGAGTCATGATGGAATCATGTAAAAATTAAAGAGGAAGAGGTTGGTTATCTATTAGAGGAGCTTCAAATAATTAATTAGTAATAACTCACCCTTTAATTAACTTATCCTAAAGGAACTCAAGATCAAACTTAGCTAAGAGCATGAATCTCTTAGCCATACACTAGTTTTGATATGGTTTGGAGTGCATGTACTTGAGTGGGTCAGTGTTAGTTATTATGTAGGTTTTATGATTAAAAAGGTAATGGTGAATTTTGGAAGCCATAAAGATGAGGGTGAGGTAAAATTTCTCAGGATGGGAGTATCAAGTCTCATACTCTATAAGCATTTGACTTATGTAGTAGAAAACTTGCTCCTTATTTTGTTTGTTGTGGTGAGTGATCATTTCCCCTAGGGAATGGTCAATGACAGAGATGTAAATGTATAAGGGTTGATCTTATTTATGAGGGGTCAAAATAGATGGAGAAATAAGTTATTATTTTAGTGAACCAAAGTTTTGTTGACAGTCTTTTGTCCACTTAAAGGAGGGGTCTTTCTTGAGAAGATGGTGAAAAGGTTGACATCTATCTAATAATTGAGAGATAAACTAATGGATTGATTAGAGCTTCCCTTGTAAGCTATGAAGTTTATTAAGGTGGGTTAGAGGTGGTATATTAAGGATTAATTTGACTTTGGTAGGGTCTACTTTGATTCCTTGAAGGGAGACAATGAAGCCAATAAGCTTTCTAGAAAGAACCCTGAAAATACATTTCTTGGGGTTAACAAAAACATGGAAATAGATAAGGAATTTGAAGATGATTTTGAAAACATTTAGATTATCCTTGTGATATTTTGATTTTATAAGTAGATCATCCACATAGTACTCTAAAATTTTATGGATGAGGTCATGAAACATGTAGGTCATGGCACGCTAGTAGGTTGTACCAGTATTCTTCAAACCAAATGACATGAATCTATAATAGAAGGTTCCCCATGGGGTGATGAAAGAGGTTTTATGTTGATCTTTGGGATCAATAAATATTTGATTATATCCCAAAATACCATCTATGAGATATAACATATTGGGGCCAATTTTAAGATCAACAAGTTTATCAATGCTAGGCAAAGGGAAAGTAAGGTTAAGGTCATGAAAGTCGATATAGAGGTGAAGTCCCCCTATGGGTTTGGTAATGATAATGATGTTAGAAACCCATTAAAGATAGTTAATAGGTTGGATGAATTCAACAAATAAGAGGCATTAAATCTCTTATTTGACTAAAATGGTGATGCAAGGGTGCATCATGCAAAGCTTTTACCAAATAGGATTAACATCAAGAAGGGTGACAATGTTATGGAGAGCAATAGAAGGGTTGATTTTGGGCATATCCTGATAAGACCAAGAAAATTATATGTTATGGTCATGAAATAAGGAAGGGTAATCCTATTGTTCTATGGAATTCAAGGATCATCCAATCTTGACAATACTAGGGTTATCCTAAGTACCCAAGTTGACATTAATGGTAGATTTGTTCAACATGGTTTGGTTCTCAAAAGGAAGGGATTCATGAATAGAATATTACCCCACATCTAGGTAGATGAAAATAGAATAATCATCTTAATGTTGGATGGTGTTAATGCTAGGAGAATCATTTTCTACCATTTTAAGATGGATGAGAAGAAGGGTTTTCATTCAGCCACACTTTTGATAGGTCAATGGGCCAAAATTAATGGTATTTATCAAAAATAAAATTAGATGGGATGATATTGAAACCCTCAAAATTTGAAGGTGATGGGGTTGGCGAGGATGTGATATCCTTGTCAATGGTGGTGATGGGTTTAGGTGAGGTGGGTTATTTTGGTGGTATGAACCCAAGGCCAAATAGCTCTTAAGGTTTTTGGGTTTTGATTATGGGTAGCTCATGAGGTCCCTATTCATAAAGGCCAAGGCCAAACCCATTACAATCACACCTATGAAGGTATGCTTTGGCAAAGGTTGGTTTTTTGAGATATGGGAAATCAAAGGTAAATGGCTAGATATGAGGGGTTGTAAAGGAAGAAAGAAGTGGATGGTCAAGTCCCCCATAGATGAAATTAGTTTGATAATTGGGTGGCCTAAAAGGGATGATGGTTTCAATGTTGGGTTCATATCTAGGATCATGGGTGAGGTTCCCATACTCTTGAGGAGTATGAAAAGCATCTAAGGCTAGAATATGATATTATCTCAGTGAGAGATATTGGAATGTGGGTTCCAAGGGGTCCTCTATGGGGATGTATGAATAAAGGATGGATGAGCTTGTTGAAGATTCATCAATGGTAGGGGTGGAGTTGTTGGTAGTTGGTGGTGATGTGGATGGGCAAGGAAGAAGAACATCATTGGGTTGGTACATCATGTTTCAAGATGTAAAGGGACTAGGGTCAGCTGGTATGGTGATGATGTGACCTTCATGCTCAAATTTGATGCAATGATGTAAAGTGGAAGGGACACAACTAATAACTTATATCCAAGGGCATCCAAGAAAAATTTTGTATTAAAACTCACCCTCTACAACATAAAAGAGTTCTAGAATGGCGTGAGGTCCCAAATGAATATAAAGGATAACTATTCCCAAGGTAGTGGCCATAGTATCATTAAAAGAGCAAAGAAATGTTATATTTTCAAACATGATGTTCTTTGGAAATTTAAGGTTGTCATATGCATGGGAGGAGATAATGTTGATACTATCCCGTCCATCAATCATCACCCTTTTGATGTAGGTTTGATTGATGAATTTTGTGATTAAGAGGGGAGGATTAAGATTCTTATGATGCACAAAAGCTATTTGTTAATCCTTAAAGGTGATTAGGGTATAAAGTTAAGGGGCTCTAAAAAAGGCTGCAAGGGGTTAAGTATCTTTGGTTTGAACCTCTATGTATTGCAGAATCTCTATCAATGTTTGATGGTGAGGAGGTGATGTGTTGAGTAATTCACATAAGCTCATCTTCACCAGTATTTGGTGAATTTGTTTTAGCACTACACGTTGAATGGAATTGGAAGGGTTGGAAGGAGAGACATCCAAAATGGATACATTGGGTTTTGGTAATGGTAAATGTGAAGGTGAAGGTGTTTGGTTTCATCTGGAAGGTTGAGGGCTAGAAGGGTAGGTCCATGGTATGAACACTTTTGCTTTTCCCTTATATTTTTGTTGGGCCCTTGATCATGTAGCCATATGAATGGTGTGGATAAGAGGGATAATTGGTTTGGATTAAGATTTTGGTTCTTCTTTAGTCTTAGATGAGAGTGGGGGAGTAGGTAAATATTGGATGGTTTGAGTTGGTGGTTGGGTTGGTAATAGACTCAAAGGAGGTTCATATGATAATAGATCATCCTCATCCCATAGGCTATGGATAAGTTTTTAGAAAGCTTTAATGTTCTCCATATCATTACCTGGTGTCCTATGGTATAGGCAAATCAAATTTTCATTGAACCATGATGGTTTAGGATGTGAAGGGTTCAAAGGTTTGATGGTTGGTAAGGTTAAGGAGGATGTTTGTAACAAAGTTTGTAAGATAGTTGAAGAGGATTCAATCAAATGTGTTAGAGATGATAATTTTTTTATTTTAAGAGTAGGAGCCTTCTTAGGAGTAGGCTTTACCATGGAAATTATGGGTTGTGCAATGGTTTTGGTGGGTTGGTTAGGTTGGGGTTGATTCATTGGTTTGGAGGTATAAGATTTAGAGGTGGAGGGTGAAAGTTTGGTGATAGGTGGGAAGGTAGAGGTAGCTAGGTTAGTTAAGAATGATGGGTATTTTTTTATTTTGGTGGAGGTAGGTGTAGGTAGAGTAAAAGGAGAAGGTTTTCTAGATGAGGAATAGGTAATAGGGATAGTATAAGGATGGGTCCTAAAATTAAGGGTAAAAGAGAAGGGGGTGGTATGGGTCTAGTTATAGATGGTTTGGGTGTCTCCACTTTTTTGATAGGTTTATTCAAAGGTTTATTTGGTGGAATTGATGGGGTTAAGTCCAAATTAAAAGATGGATTAGCCAAGATAAAGGTAGGAAGTATTCATATATTCTTGATGGTTTTGGTTAGGGGGTGTAGTGTGGTTTAGTAATTCTTGATAGAGTTGGGTTGGAAGATTCCCCTATGGTTTTGGAGGAAGAAGTATCTAAGGATGGAGTTGAGGTAATGATAGGTTTGAAGGTAGATGTAAGTGAGGTTAAAGTTTATTTTATCTTTGGTAAGGTATCCCAAGATGTTGCCAAAATGTGGAGCTATCTAGGTTGGGTTGAGAGGTAAACTCTACGCTTTGAACCAATCTAGAAAAAGGTTTATAGATGGGTTTTATTCCTTGGTTATTGGTTTCAAATATTAAACCCATACGTTGAGGTGACAGAAAAATTTCTTTACCTTTGTCTTGGGTGAAAGGTTTGGTGGTTGAGGAAGATGGTGTTTCTAGGGAATTAATAGAGAGATGATCTCTTCCTTTTGAGTGGTTTCCAAATAAGGAGTGGTTAGTTCTATAGTAAGTAAGGTGTGGTTTGTTTAAATGGAAAAAGGGAGGTGGTTTCTTCCTTTATCTATATGTCCAAAGGAAAGATTAGTGATTCGACCACTTCCATAAGTGGATTGGAGGAAGGAGTAGTTAAAACAATGGTTGGATCCTTTGGTATTTCTATCAAAAGAGAGGTGGGTAAGTAAATGGTCTCTTAAATTAGAAGAGAGGAGGTTCTTTCCTATCTTGGTTGTCTAAAGGAATAGAAGAAGATTAAATCACTTCAATAAGAGGGGTGGAATAAGAGGTAGTTGAGATAATAGTTTCCTCAATGGTAGGTTCACTAATAATGGCATTGACCATGTGCACCTCATGAGCATGAGATGATTCCAGTTGGCTATTGTCATGGTTAGTGGAAGGTGAATGGTTAGGAAAAGGATTTTTAAAGATGTATAATGATTGATTTGGAGGTGCATTGGGATTATATAATGTAAGATTACCCTTTTCAATCATGTTTTGTATAATAGTTTTAAAGGTATTGCACCTACTAACATCATGTCTAATAATGTGATGAAAGGCACATAGATCATTTTCATTGTACTAGATAGGTGTGGGGTGAGAAGCATCAAATTTTTGGGGTGTTTTGATAGGAGGAAGTTATATGAGATTATCTTTAAGTAGTTTATCCAAAATTAAAGCATATGACTCCCCTATAAGAGTATATTATCTTGATATGGTTCAATTTTGGTTGCAAGTTTGTTGGTTTGATGGGCTGGAAGATTTAGTTTGATTAGGTTGGTTGATAATTGGAGGTGGATCATATTCAAAGACAACCATGTTTTTGGTTTCCTTTATCTTAGTATTGGGATAATTAGATGGGTTAGTGGTTTTGGTTGAAGAAGGGTCATTAGATTTAAATATGAAATTTTTGTTTCTTAGTTTCAATTTCCTTTCATCAATATCTCTAATTTCAAGTTTACATGCCATGGTAAATGCCTCATCAAAGGTTATAAAATTCTAAACTTGAAGATTTGGATTAATATGTTTGGCACAACCTTGAGAAAAGAGTTAAATCAGCTCAAGTTAGCATAATGAGAAATGAATATGGTTAATGAGACCTCTCCATTTAGCTACAAAATCAGTAATTGATTTATCATCAAATAGCCTAATGGAGTAAAGGCCAATAATGAAAACCTTTTTAGATATGTTGATTGAAAAGTGATCTAAAAATATTTGGGCTAGTTGAGAAAAGGATAACATAGAGTGATTTTTGAGAGCACTATACCAATCCAAGGATAGTCTAGATAAGGACATGGGGAAGGTACGAAGGAGAAGAGCATATCAAATAAAATTAAAAGGTAAGAATGGTAAAATGCTATTAAATGTTGTTGGGGGTCCTCCTTGCTTTAGAAATTGAAAAACTTAGGTATTTCCCATTGAGGAGGATAAGGTAAAATTGGAATGAATGGGTGAATGGGTTCATTGTATATTTGATCATAAGATAAAAGGTTATGAGATCTAAAAATAGATGATTCAAGATTGGAAATTTTATCCATCAACATTTTAACTAAATTTATTTGAGGTTGGGGAGCTCCATAATTGGGTTGTAGGTTTGATTGAGGTTGGGTAGATGTAATGTATGGATAAGAGGTAGAAGGTTAGGAAGATGCCACATATTGGTATGTGGTCATTAAAGGTTGGGATGATGCCCCATATTGGTATGTGGGTACAAAAGGTTGGGTAGAAGGTGGTAAGTATCCTTATGGATTATGAACATATTGGTAAGAAGTCATGGGTGTTTATTAAGGGATTAACAAATGTTGGTTTGGAGGTATAGTTAAAGTGGTAGGTTGAGGTTTAGTGCTGACCCTTATGCTAATGGGTGGAAGTTTATGTGATATGGAAATTAACAAATTTTTAAGAGGGGTAAAAATTGGCTGGTTGGTGGTGGTAAGAGGAATGGTGGAAATATGGGTAGAATATATGCCCATGGTAGGTGGGGTATAGGTAATAAGAGGTAAGGTTACCTAAAAATTAGAGGTGTTAGTTGGTGTAGGAGAGTTTGGTTATAGCTTAGAATATTAGATTGGGTTTTGGTGGTGGTAGTGGATGGGATATTGGTAGAAAAAGAGGCTTGGGTGATCAAAGGTTGGGTGGAGGTAACACCAACCATAAGAGGGGGAGGCATACCATAGGATGAATCCATGGGAGGAACTGAATTAGTAAAGGTGTTGTGAGATAAGGTGTTAAGGTAGTTTTGGAGGGCTACGAGGTTGTTATCAAGGAATGTAGCAAAATCTGCATCACCCTCAATAACTATCTATGACATGGTAGGAGGGGGAGAATGATGAGGAGGACTCTCAACATCTGAAGTATACTCCATAGAGGAGGAAGAGGAAGAGAAAGGTGTTTCTTGGTTGGTTTTAATTCTCAACTACTATCTAGTGAAGACCATGTGAGAAAATAGGAAAGAAATGATGAAAACTCACACCTCAAACAAAAATCAAGTAAAATAAAAGAATTCAAGGAAAATTAAAGATACACTAAAAGTTTGTTTAAAACTAAGGAATATTTTTAGATCAATTTGAATTATGCCTTACAAAGTATGAATAAAAAAATTTGGCTTGTAGATCAAGTACTAAAGAGGAAATCTAAGGTTCGTATCACATTGTGTTTAGTTACTCAAGAGAGAAATATGTATTAAACTTAAATACGTGGCTTGGTATTAGGGTCTATCCCCTCACTTCACACATTGTAGTGATAAGGGTGTCGAATTCTTGTCCAAAATATATTGAATTTTATAGTTTATACTCAATTATAAAGTTGATTTGGTTCTCCCCTTGGTAATGACCTCCAAGTAGGATTGTTGGGAAAGGGTAAGGTTTACCTCTAGGTGATGAAATCCTAGTTGGGCCTTGTCTCAAATTTCTTTTGATGTGTTTATTGATTATGTGGTTTGGATAAAGTTTGAGATAACAAGATTGAAAACTATGATTCATTACTTTTCTTCTAGTTAACTAGATGAACTAAAACAAGCAAGCAATCAATGTAATGCAAAAGTTTATTTTAAGGCCAAAAAGAAATTTTAGATTTCATTCAATGAGAATAGAATAAAGGAAGAAATAAATGGTACCTAGATGATGCTAGGTCCCATCAGGCATGCCAAAATGTTTCTCTCAATTTTTACTCATTTATTAATTTTGGAAGTAGATGAGAAACTAGTAATAAGGGTGTGGTTGAAATACTTGGTTGGTAATGCATGTGTAATCTAGATGAAGATAGATAACTCTTCCTTGGATAGGAATGAATAACCTAAAAATAATAAGGGACCAAAAAAATGGGTTGTTAGAAAGATAGTTAAGTGGAGTACCTAGTATGAGCTAGATCCAAGAAGCATATGCTTGTTAGGAGGCTATCAATCCATTGTTGATAACAATCAAGTTGGAAATGATAAAATAAAGTACTTGCATAAAGTAAATGAAATGTGATACAATAATAAAGTATGATGCTTATTAAATAAAATTACTAAATATAGCAAAAGAAGGTCAATACTCATGCTAAGGTGGATGAAGTTAGGTTAAAAAAAGAAAAGGTTTTGTGAATATGTAAGAACAAAAAAATTTAGGTTTGGGTGAGGTTAAGGGGATGAAAATAACTTGATATTATTTTTAACCATAGTGACCATCAGTGGTTGGGTGAACCATTGATGATTAGTCTGATCATTGGCAGTTGGGAAACCATCGACAATTGGGGGTGACCATTGATGGTAATGCTAACAGTCAGTAGTTACCTATGGATTTATAAAGGTATTCAAAAAAAAATTAAAGAATAGATAGGTGGTCAGATAATGGTTCTATTAAGGATCTATTAGAGAGGAAATAATGTGTAAAAAAGTCTGATCAGGTTAGGGAGATTCAAAATCTATAATAACAAAGAACAAGTAGAATAGACTTATAGCTTGCTAGATGGTTGATAGTTGAATGTTGAGGTAATTTTTCCAGAGTAACAATACTTTGGCCTCAAAAGAAAATTTGACAAAGGTTCGGGTCTCTTTTTCTATTTTTGAGTTGCTAAAGGAAGACTAGATATTAGAAAACTTGATTACCTATATGCAAGAAGATTTGATATCTTGAACATGGATCCTTTTCACCTCCTAATCCCCTCCTTTTATAAGAAAAGAGAGATGGAAGATGGAAGGTTACCTAGAGGATGAGGTTTTTGATCATGATGGTTAGAAATTTTTTAGCACTGCATAAAAAAAAACATATTAAATTCTGCCTTGTTATCTCATACATAGTTGGTTATATGTTAAGAAGGTAAGGACCTGACTATCGATGATCAAGCTAACCATCGACAGGTAGGCTGACCATCGATAATCGAGTGTTTGAGGGTAATTTTATCAAGATGGGTTTTAAAGGTTGGGTTAAAAAGGATGGTTAGGGGTTAATTTAGTATGTTGGTGAATTTAGTTAACTAGGTCGTCAACTAGACTTAGGGCCTAATAGGGTTAAAAAGAGTCTATAGACATTTTGACATCTAGAACTATCATGTGTAGTTTTCTAGTGTCTATAGAAGGAATTGAAGAGAAGGTTATATAGAGACTCATGAAGGTGATCATGGGTCAAAGATCAAAACCAAATGTGTAATTACCCACCTATGTAAGTGGTCTTAATGGAGAAGAACTCATGGATTGGATGAATGAGCCAGACAAGTATTTTGAGTATAAAGAGGTTCCTAATGAGAATAAGGTTAAGTTTATAAGAACCAAAATAAAGGTGCATGATTAATTATAGTGGGACTTCAAAAAAAAAAAAAAAAAAATAAGGGGAAGAATAAGATAACTTCTTGGGATAGAATGGTTCCTAAGCTCAAAGGAAAATTCTTGTCAGGTGACTATGAGACAAACTTATTTAGAAAATTGCAAAATTTGAAGAAAAAGGAAATGATTGTGAAGGCATATACATAAGAGTTTTATAATATAACCATCACATCAATACATGTTTAGGAAGATAAAGGGAATATTTAAAGGTACTTGAATGGCTTAAGGTACAACCTACAAGATGAACTAGCACTTGTTAGCCCAAGAACACTAGAGGAGTGTTACCAATTTAAACTCAAGGATGAAGATAAGTTGAATAGAAAACATAATCAAAAGAATAGAGGAAGGGGAATAAATTTTACAGGTAGAGGATAGGAAGGTGGAATAAATTTCTCACAAAGAAACCATCAAGGTAAGTTACGCAATTCACAAGAGCAGACCACTAATTAAAGAGCTAGATTTAGAAGTAGGAGACATTTTAACCAAGGTGGTTATTCATCAAGGGGTAGAGGATCAAGTGAATTTTCAGGAAAGTGTTTCAAGTGTAATGAGTTTTATATCCATAAGTCATGGGAGTTCCTAGAGGACTAGTCAGTAAGAATCCCAAGAAATGAAGGGAGAAATTAGATTATACAAGGAGGTGAGGAAGAAAGTGTTTGCTCTTTGTCACACATGGAAGAGCCTAAAGTGGGAGAATTATTTATCATGAGGAGGGTGTTGATAAATACACCCAAGGAGAAGGATCCACCATAAAGGAATACTCTCTTTAATACATCTTGCAAATGCCAAGGTAAGTGTTGAAAATTTGTCATTGATTTAGGAAGTACAAATAACCTTATTTAAATATAAATGGTTAATAAGCTTGGACTAAAGAAATTACGTTTCCCCACTTCATAAAATGTCTCATGTTTGAATAAGGGACAATAAGTCTTGGTGAGTGAATAAATTTGGGTAGAGTTCCAAATTAGAACGTATAAAGACAAGGTGCTTTGTGATGTCATCCTAATGGATGTGTGTCATGTGATTTTTAGGAGGCTTTGGAAATATTATAGGAAAACCACTCATGATGGAAAAAGGAAAATGTACAATTTGATGAAGGATGGAGTTAGTTGCACTTTTATGCCCTTGAAGGATGAGGAAAGTGATCAACAAGTTGGTTCACACATGATATTGGTAAGTGGAAAAGAATTTTTGAATGTTAGTCATGAAGAAGAGATAGGCTTTTTTTGGTAGTAAATCCTATAAATGTTATGATAGAAAATAAGATCAATTATCTACCCCAAGATATCTAAGAAATTTTGGAGAAATATGCAAACATAGTTATTGTTGGTCTGCTCAATATATTGCCACCTATGAGGAGTATCACACATCACATAGAATTTGTACCTAGATAAAGTATACCAAACAAGGATGCCTAAAAAATGACCCCACAAGAGAATTATGAGATCTTGAGTATAGGAATTACTTGATAAATGGTTAATCAAATAGAGCTTGAGTATATGTGCAATACCCATAGTGTTGGTGCAAAAGAAGGAAGGTGAGTGGAGGATATACTGATTCTAGGGACATAAACAAGATCACCATAAGATGTGTATTTCCACTTCCAAAGATGGAGGATTTTATGGATTGATTGAGTGGAGTAGGATAATTTTACAAGATTTACCTCAAGAGTGGATATTACAAGATAAGAATTAGGCAAGGTGATGAGTGAAAGATTACTTTGAACACAAATGAAGGTTTGTTTGAATGGCTGGTCATGTCATTCAGTTTAACTAATGCACCTAGCACTTTTATGAAATTAATTGATGACTTACTAAAATATTTCATAGGTAAGCTTGTAGTATTATACTTAGATGATATACTAATCTATAACAAAAGCAAGGATGAACATCTTCACCATTTGGAGTTGGTTATGAAAAGGCTATAAGAAGAGAGGTTATTGATCAACCTCAAGAAGTGTGATTTACTGAAATCAGCTTTGTTTTACTTTGGATTTGTCATATCACAAGGTATGATAAAAATGGATACAAACAAGGTGAATTAAATCATAGAGTGGCCAACACATGGGATAATAGGAGAGGCAAGAAGTTTTCACAACCATGAAAGTTTCTATAGAAATTTCATAAGGAATTTAAGTGGAATATGTGCACCCATCATTGACAGCATCAAGGGAGACAATAAAAAATTTGTGTGTAATGATAAGGAAAACAAGATCTTCCAATACTTGAAGCAAATAATCATGGAATAACCCATACTAAAATTTCCATATTTCAACAAGGTTTTATAAATAGAGTGTGATGCAAGTGGTGTAACCATAGGGGCTGTCCTAAACCAAGAGGGTATACCTATAGCCTATTTTAGTGAAAAGTTTAATGATTCTAAGAAGAATTACTCATCCTATGAATTAGAATTTTATTCAGTGGTGAAATCACTGAATAAATGGAGGCATTATCTCATGCCAAAGGAGCTCATAGTGTATACAACTAATCATGCACTTCAGTTCATCTCTAATCAATGTAAGTTGAACTAAGGACATGTGAAATGGGTAGAGTACATGAAAATTTTCACCTTCACCATCAATAATAAATAAGGACAAAGTGACAAGGTTTTATATTCATTAAGCCTGAGATTTTTATTGGTGAATGAAATTCAATTAGAAAGTGTTGGGATTGAGGCACTCAAATATTTGTATGAGGATGATGACGACTTCAAGGAAGCATACCATGCATGTAAGCACCCAAGTACGCTAAAAAGGAGCCATGGTTGGATTTTTTACTTTAATATGGATTGTTGTTAAAAAAAGTATAGTTGTGTGTGCCAAAATTTCTATAAGAGGAAATCATATCCAAGAGAAACATAGTGGAAGCATGGCAGGCCATTTTGGGCTTGACAAGACATTGGAGTTGCTCACTAAGCACTACTATTTGCCTAGAATGAAATACAAAGTACATAGGTATGTGGAAATGCGAAATATTTGTTGGTTGGAAAAAATTAAGATCACTAATGCAGGTTTATATCATCCCATACCAATCCAAAATAGGCCTTGGGAATCCACAAGTATGGACTTTGTGATGGGATTGCCTAGGATACAAAGGGGTTTCAATTTAATTTTTATAGTTGGTTATAGATTCTCTAAAATGGCAAACTTAATACCATGTATAACCACTAATGATTCCACACATGTGGCTAATTTGTTTTTCAAGGAGGCAGTGAGACTTCATAGACTGTCCATGAACATTATTTTTGATAGGGACACCAAGTTTCTTAGTCACTTCTAGAAGACATTGTGGAAAATGCTAGGCATAAATTTGAGTTTAATTTTATCTTACCACCCTAAAATAGATGGGAAAACTAAGGTGGTGAATATAATCTTAGGGAACTTGTTGATGTGTTTATCCAAGGACCATCCCAAGTAGTAGGATCTTGTGTTGCCTTAAGCACAATTTACTTATAATGAATATACCAATAGGAGCATTGGTATGAGCCCATTCTATGTAATATATGGCATGTATCCTAGATTCATATTCTAGTTCAAAAAAATTATCCATATGGATAATATAAGTGCTAAAGGTGAAGAGTTTTCAATGGCAATGAAAGAGGTACATGAATAGGCAAGATAAAATTTGGAGTATAGTGTTGATAAGTACAAGAAACAGATAGATTTGAGTAAAAGATAAGTGAATTTATAGGTTTGGGACTTAATATTATCTCATATTAGGAAGTAAATGTACCCAATGGGTAAATACAACAAACTAAAGATGAAAAAGATAGGTCCTTGAAAGATTCTCAGAAAGTTTGCAAATAATGAATATGAATTGGAGTTGCCTAGTGGAGTAGGAATTTCACCTATCTTCAATGTTGCATACTTGTACCATTAAAAATAATGAGGTTAAGGATTTAAAAAATTATATTATTCATCTACATCATGCCCATATTGGGCAAGATAGTTTCCTAAGTCCAAGATAGAGGAGATGGATTCCATATTGGATAAACAGGTGATCAAGAGGACTAGAGACAAATAGTATTTCAAGTATCTAGTTAAATTGAAGAATAACCCATTATAATATGTTATTTGGATTAAAATTATATATATAAGTGAGGGAGTACTCTGGAAGTACTTATGGATAACAACCCATGAGTTCTTTTTCCTTTCCTTGGGAGTATGATGTAAGAGCATCATTCTTAGGGAGCATTTTTGTCAATTTTTGGTTTTTTTTCATTCATGTAGGATTTATTATGATTTTTATGTATTTAAATTTCTCCAATAATACATATAATTCAATTTTTTAGTCTAGGGATGCATCTAGGTAGTTTAAATTTCAAATCTACGATTTTCTTGCCAAAACTAGTTATATGCAAAATTTAAATTTCTTGTGTGTTTTATAACTTGTAGGGGTATGTGAAAGGATTTAAAAAATTTATAAACATGTTCTAAATTTATTTATAGACCCATTTAATCATGAATAAGGTCCTAAAATGGTATATTATTTAGAACTCAACTTTTGTGCTTGGTCACCTTTCAAGCTTGTATTGTGACCATTGCCAAAAACGTCTCCAAGTTAGTTACACTAATCATCTTCCATATAAAAGTGAATATTTTATAATATGATATATTTATACGAATGTTTATTGGATAAAATTCTTCAATAAACAAAAAATAAGAAGCCCTTATTCAAGAAAGTGTGTATCAAACCCTTGTTCTTGAGTTCTTTGGCTTGGGTGTAGATTGTATTTTCAATATTGATCATTTAATGAACTTGGATAAATATTAAATTTTATTTAAGATTTTTTAATATTTTTTAAATAAACAAATCTTTTGAATTTTTAGAAAAAACCTCTAGATTTTAGTCCTAGTGAAGACAAACCCTTGTTTTGGAAAATGTTATTATTTATAGACTATATTCTTGTTGTGTATGGAAAAATAATGTTGGAATAATTATTTGATTCTTTTATAATTATTATTGAAATTTTTTTTAACCTATGAAATTAAATTATCATTAAATAATCCCTATAGTCATAGAAAAAGGATCTGAATAGGCTTTGTTTCTTGTAGCATACATTGTGTGTGTGGACTATGTGCATATTTATTGCAATAAATGATTTGTAAAAAGATGATCTAGTGCTTGGAGATGTTAAGTTAAGTAATTTAAACATGAAATAATTTAATTTTAATATTTATTTGTTTGGTATTGTGTTTTGTTCCTTTCTGTAGGAATAGACGGTAGTAAACCTCCAATTTCTTCACACAGTAAGCAACATAATAGACTAAAAAATGTTAACATTGGATTAATAGGTACTATCCATTGATTAAAAAACGTGATAAAGGTTAATATAGACATATAAAACTAATTTTTAACATTTAAAACATATTAATTCATCCAACATTAAATTTTGTTTGCTCTCAGGTGGAGACAGGCACCTAAAAATCCTAAACTAGGGTTTCTTGCATAAATCCATTTGAAACCATCAAAAATTATAAAAAATTTGTAGTATATTCAATTTTAATGTTCCCTAACTGATTTATATGGTTTCATTTTTGTATGGATACCCTAGTATAGACTTTTGTGAACTGAGTTGTCTTTAGGCATGAAGATGTCTAATTGGGGAAGGCTAGTGACTTGAAAGTGGGTCTATAGGTAGATTTAAGTCCTAAAAACTAGAAAAAAAAAGTGGGTAACCAAAAATATATATTTTTTCTCTAAATTCATTATACATTTCTTTTACAATCAATAAAATAAGTAAAATAGGGCTACTAGGAAAGGTCAAGAATCTAGTGAGTTTGGTCAAAAGGACAAGGTTGAGATTAATTTAAAGGAAACTATGAATCAAGAAACCTACCTATAAACATAATATTGGCATAATAATATATTTATAAATATAATCTAATGAAATTTTGAATGCATGAAAATTAAAAGGATCCAACCTTCCCATAATGTGTTCCCTATTCCTCAAGATCCTTTATAGATCCATCAATGTATTTTGAAGATTAGGTACTTATGTTAGAAAATAGGTGTCAGTATAATATATTGAGATAAAATTATATAATTATATATCATATACTAGTATACTATTATGCCATTACCCCAATATACCTTGACTCTATCATGAGGCCAACTATACAATTTTAACTTTGACTACAATAAGAGGTTTGCCAAAAATATCATGTCTTTTGGTGTTATTTGAATTTTAAGATAAAATTTTCCTTTTAAAATTATATTTTTCTTATGATAAGGATCTAAAATATTGTATTTTTCTATTTTCCATATTAATCTATAAAAAATACTCATTGGTGATAAATATGATTATCACAAGAGAGCTTGTACTTAGTTACTAGAGAAGAAACTAAAGACCACAGTGTCTATAGATTCCTATACTTTCACCTTAGAAAAGAGTGTGATCTCAAGATCAACCTTTTTGAACTCAAAATGAGATGAAATAACAAGGAGATGGAAATAATAATATAATAATTAGGTTTCCCCACTAAAAGAAAAATAATAAATCGAGATGGTAAAATGATAGCTAAGTATGAGTCATGATCATAAGAAATGATAAAATGTGAATGGAAGACATAATTATAGATTTTTTTAGTTTTAACATAAGATAATATGATTTATTATAGGTGAGGTAAAACACTATTCTTTACAATTAACTTATATTTATTCCTAGCTAAAGTTGGGAGTAGAATAAATATATAGAATAGAATGATGATAATTTATGAGGAGAGCATGTTAGATTTGATTCCCAAGGTATTTCCATGTAACTTAGAATATAAAGAGTCAATAGGAATAATTAAAATATATAAAATAATAGTAAATATACAAAGGGTGAATATAATGACCAAACAATCATAAATGAAACAATGGGTGATTGTAAAGGGATAATCATTTATGAGGAAGGACTAGTTGTATTCCCTAGGTGTTATATAAACCACAAAATGAAAAATAAATAGATGTAAATAAAATAAAATATATAAGTACAAAAGATAAATATTAGTGATAATGTGAAATAAAATGACTCAGAATTATGTATATAAATAAATATGCCTAAACTACAAAAATAGAGTCAAATTAAGACCTATGATAAATGTTAGCTCAAAATAATTTATAAAACTAACACTAAGAATGGAATTAAGGCATTCATTAATGGAAAATCATACATGAAATGAAACTAGGAAAAACATAAATTATATAAATTCTTGTTTCAAAACCTAAGAATTGGTCATTTATTTGGATATATGTCCTTAATGTATTTGTAATCTATATGTACTATGTCCATAGATGTCTTTAACTATGTTACATCCCAATTTCTAACTACACTAGTTTACCTAATTATCCATGGATTATTATGGTTGTTAAATTGATTAGTTAATTTTAACTAAGATATAAGTCATGAGTTGTTATGGGATAGTTGTATGTTACTTGGATTTCATTATTTCATTGTTATGAATTGGCTATATTTTGAATTTTGTACATTATGATTATGTTAATAATTGTTACAACATTGTTTTATGGTATATATCATGATGTATAAGGTTAGCTTCCTTCTTGTCATGAGTTGAATGTAGAAGAGTTCATCCCTCAGAGTATGACAAATGGAGAGAATAATTAGATATGGTGACATAGATGGAGATAGTGAAGGATGATAGAGGAATTGCTAAACCCATGCATGCACACACCACATTAGATTTTATATGTTATATACATTTTGTGTTTGGATTATTAGAGTTAGAATGTTTTAAAAGTTATTTATAGATAAATTTTAGATTTTGCACTTTAGAGAGTGTTATTTTAGTTTAATACATAAATATGGAATAAATATTGTATATTATTAATTTGTGTATATATAATGTAGACTTAGTGCATAATGTTGCAGTTCGATTATGTTAGGTTACTTTACTTATATTTGTTATGATTGTATGTATGTAAATATATGTAGATGATATTTAGTTACTATTATATATAGATTAAAAAATGTATTTAAAATGCTTTAAAACATTAAGCTTGCTATTATTGATATTAGGGAATATCAATATATGCCTTAAGCTATTAAGATAATGAAAGATATAGATAACCTATATAAACTAGTAATAACACAAATGATTATATTGTTATGATTGAAATAAATAATCATCTAGTCTATCATATTTTGATATAAGAATATAATATACATTGTGTTAGTCATATTACCATAAAAATATAGGAGATAATTACCTTTACTAATCATTGATGGAGGTTGAATTATCCTAAATATTATGATAATATTTAAGCCTAATATTGTAAACAAGCACATACTAAATTAAGATTAAAAGTATAGTTATCATTTGGTAAAATGTTAAAATTAGACTTTTGAGTAGGGTACTTAGATATCTAATGTAGATTTTCATGTAAAAATTTGAAATGAATAAAAATAATGATTAAGAAAATGATGAAAGTCAATTAAAGATAAATTATGACATTCTTAAGTATTGTTAATGGAAGTTAACTATTTTTTCATCACTATGGAAAGAAAAAAATTGGGTTATGCATGCTGACTATGAGTTTGGAGAGTTTACATGAAAGACTCGATGGGAGTAGAATATGATAAGAGGTGAGATTAGAGGAGAAAGAGGATGGTCAAAATGAGAAGAAAATAATAGAGCAAGAAGAGATATAATTTAGGTTCATTCTGTTAGAGATTGGATGCAAGATTAAGGTTGGTGAAGTAATTATTTTCATTTGCTTAACTAAAATTTGACTATGGTTTGAGTTCCTAGGGTTTTAAAATGTATGAATTTTTTTAGTAGAATATAGGATTAGTCCTGTGGATGGCTCGACCATCCACAAACTAATCTAAATACTTTCTAAATCCCTAAGAATAAAAACTAGATTGTTTTTGGGTGTTAAGCCATCAAGGTAAATTGGGTTTGATTTTATGAAAATACAATGACCTATCTTAAATAAAAACCCTAGGTGGATGATATTTATGTGTGTGTATATAACTAATTTTTGAATCTTTAGAGGTATATATGTGCATAATACACACACACACACACACACAATATATATATATAAACTCATAAATATAAAGATAACCTATTGATTATATGCCCACACACACACACACGTGCACACACGCACGTGCACGCGCATGCACACACACACACACACACACACACACACACACACACACACACACACACACACACACACACACACACACACACACACACACACACACACACACACACACACACACACACACACACACACACACACAGACACACACAGACACACATGCACACACACACGTGTGTGTGTGTGTGTGTGTGTGTGTGTGTGTGTGTGTGTGTGTGTGTGTGTGTGTGTGTGTGTGTGTGTGTGTGTGTGTGTGTGTGTGTGTGTGTGTGTGTGTGTGTGTGTAAGGATATGTACAGGTCTATAGTGTTATACACTAACTAGGTCTGAGTTAAAAAAGTTTTCAAATGGTTTACTATAGAACTCTGCATAGTGTCATTACATTTTTATACATATAAAATGAAGTCAATGTATGGATTGTCACATTGATAATGAATATGTAATTTTGATAGATAAAAATATGAACAAAATCATAAGAAAGAAGTCTTTACTAATTTGAATTAGTATATTAATACATATACATGGATTTGGGTATATAAGAAATTTAAGATATTGTGTGTGTGTGTGTGTGTGGGTGTGTGTGGGTGTATGTGTGTGTGCATGTGTGTGTGTGTATTTGTATATGACCTATGTGTAATTAAAATGTAAACATGACATATATCTATATATATAATAATATATACCTGTTGCATGAAATATAGAGTATAGGTTATTATATTAAATCCACTATTATAGTTGAAACATTTTAAATTGACATATAAATGACCTATGTAGTGTATTACAAACAAAGTATACAAATATTTTTCCTATAATGGAAGTTTATTATTACTCCAAACCAAATTCATGCATTCAAGAGAATGATATTGATTTATAATAATCATTGTGAACACAATATGAAATGAACTGTGTAGTATGGCTATAAACTAGGTATATAGGAACATAGTATGTTTTGTTAGTAATACAAAAGGGAATTTTATTTCATTTATATGTTAATAGATATTCAAAACTAAGGGGATATTTATTTATAGTGTAATCACCCTCTAAATATAGTAAAGAATAAATCTGACTCTATAATGGCATGGATGGATGATTCTGAACAAATTACCTCTTTAGGAATGTTTAAAAATGAGTAAGGTATTTTGTGGATGTTTTAGAAATTTATTTGAATCATGAGTTTCACTTATAACCTTAGTAAGGATATAAATCTCTAGTGGATAAACAAAGCATAGTGTTGGTGATTTAACTTTTTTCGGAATAATGGATTTTTATTCTTATTTTAGTTAAAGGTCTATATTAATTAATAAGTACAAAATATTGCAATAATTATAGTCCTAATTTCTATAATTTATTTTTCTTTTTTACTTTTCTAAAAATAGAAATAAATGAGGAGAAATATAACTTAGCTTGAAATCAGACTGAAATAGTTGATACAGAAGTTGAAACTAGCTATGTAGGATTGGGATTGTGTCATGAACATAGATCTAAATTTCATTTGAAAAAAGGATAGGATCATTAAAAAAGGACACCTTAGGGTCTAGTGCTATAATCTAATCCTATCTTTGTTGTCTAAATTGGTCATAGAGACCTAAAACATTCTGGGTATGTGTGTTGTGCCTGTGTGAGCCTATCTATGAAATATTGGGCATTGATTCATAATGAAACTCATTATAGAGATGATTTAATATTCAAATCCTACCCCTCCATCATGCTTGATAAAAAAATATTTGAATCACTTGATAAAGGGGGGTTAGTGTGTAAGATGTACTGAATGTGTAATCCATACCCCTTATGTGGGCATGATGCCTACATACCAATACTTCAAAGAGGGATCAAGACATATGTAGTTCTCCCACATAATGTGTTTTGTACATAGTGTGATTCAGATGTAAAAATGACAAATTGAGAGTGTTTGAGGTGGCTAAGGACTAGTATGAGTGTTTGACTATGTTTGCAACTATGTTGGGTAAATGTATATAGAGAATAGAGAAGTTTGCCTTAGTGTTTTATTTGTATTCTTGATTACTTTGTAAGTTTGGTCACCTCCCTTGTAAATGAGCTTTAAGTTGGATTTTATAAGGAAAAATTGGTCATGGGTCAGATGTATTCATGCTAGGTTGACACAATTAAGGATAGGGATCAGATGAACAAAACATATTAATATACTTGTGGTGTGTGTGGGGGTTTCTGGCCTTTCCCTCTATTTTCCCCCAATACCTCCATCTACACAACCCTCTCTAGTGATTCCCTCCCTCCATGACACTCTGAGGGATGGATTTGTCCTATATCCACCTCAAAACAATGAAGGTAGTTATCTAAAAACTTTTATAATCCATAAAATAATGTTATAATAAACTATGCAATATGATCATCATTTACATAATATAAAAGTACAACTAACTCCATAGTTATTCAATCTAGTAAATTAAGCAACATATAACTATCCCATAATCAACACATAAAATCAAACTTAACTAAAAATTAGTTAAACAAATAATAACCATAATAATCCATGAATCAATAATTTATTAGTATTAGAGAGAAATTAGGATTTGATAGATGAAGGATATGAAATTAACATTATTTCCCTTTAGGTAATCTAAAAACTTAGACATTCCAAATGTGACCTTAATAAAAAATGACTCATATATCCTAGATTTGATAAAACCAATCAGAAGTGTCCTAGTTGAATTTCTATACCTCTTACTAATGGGCCCAAAAATGTATGCACCAAAATCATGGACAATTTATTATGACTTCCTTTTAGTCTATACTTTTACTCACCATATGATAGTTAACACATCTTCTGATAGCCAATACATTAAGCTCAATCACGATGGTAAGCATTATAAGCATGAATTAGATCCCAATCTATGGAGTGGCAAGATACCTAATACTAAAACATAATATATCATTCCTATAGTTTATCATATCAATATTCTACCTCTTCTTAAGTTTGTCAGCATGCATCCTAATATATAAGTTACCCATGTAAATTTCAATGATGATGAACCCAATGAGTAAAAAACAATTTTTAATACCAAATAATTACCACCTTACATATTGGAATGTATTCCTCCATATCTCTTACCATATAATAGGACCATTCCTTTAATTAATGATGATATTAAAAGTCCTCCTCCATACAATGTTTATGAAGCCTCTTACACAAAACATGGTTTCATATGAAATGACTTGGGATTATCCAAAATATTTTAGAATCCCCTCTCTTTATCCCCTCACATTTTCAATAACATGGGTGTATTAACCAAGGATATTTCTATTGAAAATTATCAACCAACTACTCAAGCCTATAACATATTTCCATCATATTATTATGAATAAATAATCACCCAATCCTAATCATGACACTTAGATGTAGTTAATTATCATAATACTCTAGCTAAAATCATGATCTTAACCAAGATGTGCATTTGGTTCATATATGTCCTAATTATATCAATGACGATAATAATCCATGACCTGAAGATTATGTCCCTCCTATCAACCCGCTATTGGAAAATACTACATGGGTTTTTAAATAAATTTATGACTTTCACAACACATCCAATGGTATGATTCAAGCTAATACCATACCAAACATTTTAGATAGTAAAGGCATTGACCAACCTAATACCATTCAATCCATCTCTTAACCTTTATACTATACCAAATAAATTGATATAATCTAACCTTGATCTCATAAATACATTGGTCAAACTTTACCAAGTGTCAATATAACTTATTTATCATCTTCAAATCCATTCAAATATACCAACTAGGTCAATATATTAAAACTTAATTCTATTTCTACTAGTTATACCATGCATGTTGATATAATTAAACCTAGTCCTCTTTCACTATATGGTATCAACCAAATTGATACCACCCATTAAAAATCATTAACTACTACTCAAAATCCAAACATTATCTTAAATGCAAAAATATACTATTATAAGACAAATAAATTCTAATTTTAACAACATATGAAATAATATTATGGATATTGAAGTAGATATTGAATATTATGGAACGTTACCTAACTTCATAGTGAAAAAACTTTCATCAAATTACTCCATGCAAGATAGACTTAAAATCCTTGCCAACATCATAAGCTTGGAGATTTTCAAAAAGAGTCTTCTCAATTTGGTAATTTTATCACTTATTTTGATTACAAATTGGATTATATTTATAATCTTCCTTTATCTCTGTATCATTTTAAATATAGAAACACCATGCTTAACAAAGAAACTCAAGTAGTTAACTTTGGTATAACTGCTAATCCTAAATCAATTCTTATCTCTAAGTAACTTTTCCCCAAAGAGAAAGATAATTATAGACTATTTTTTTAAAAAGACCATAAAGTATTTAAATGTTCATATGAGGACATGCCTAGAATCAATCCTAAAATAGTTTTTCCTAACATAGTGACATAACCATATGGAAAACCCATGGATCAAAAATAATGATATTTTCCCCTCAAATTTTCCAACTTATGCAATAAATAAATTCTAAAGTTTCTAGGTGCTAAATTCATTAAACTTGTAGATTACTCAAAAAGGGTATCTAAAATAGTACCCATTTGCAAAAAATTCACCATAGACATTGATATCTATATCAAATTTCATAATCTTAACTCAGCTTGTCCTAAAGATAAATTTCCTTTACCATAAATATATGCCATAGTTTATTATAGAGTTGGATATGATATGTTATCCTTTTCTTTATTTTTATCAGGATATAATCATATTCATATCACCCTTAAGTATCAACATAAAACCACTTTTACTACCAATTGGATAACATATTGCTTGTTAAGATGCCTTTCAAACTTTTAAAAAAATGATTAAACTTATCAATATGCAATAACCCACATATTTAATGATATCATCCACATAATAATTGAAACTTATGTGGATGATCTTATATCCAAGTTGAAGCATCATGATAACCATCTTCATGACTTTTCCATCATCTTTGACCTTCTTATCAAATAAATAGTTAAGTATAATCCTTAAAAGTGTGTTTTCATTGTTACCTCTAAAAAACTTAGGATTATTAGTTTCTTTGTGAGCGATTGATATTGATCCCACTAATATCAATATTAATATTACCATGCCTATACCTCGGTCTATTCTTGACATTATCACTTACATTGGGAATATTGGGGTAATTTGAATATTCCTCCTCAAGATGGCTTACCACATATATTCAATAAAATCTCCCTTAAATAATGGTGTCACATTTTACTTGACCAACACATATATAAAATACTTTGATAGCATGAATGAATAATTAATTCATCCCAATAATATAATACCACTTTATAGTGATCACCCTCTCATCTTGTACACATCATATACCCCATATCCATTAGGGAAATTATTTCACAACAAGATGATTTGGAAAAATAATATGTAATATATTATATCAGTCATTCCTTGATAGATTATAAAACTTATAGCATGAAAGTGGAGTGTGACTATATTTAAATATAATTCACAACAAAAACTATTTAGCAATATATTATTTATTATGCCACTTATGTCATTCTCCATTATAGTCCCCTTTAGAATTTATTTTCTTAGGATTTATTTCCTTGAGATCTTATTGAAAAATGGATGGTACTCTTAATGGAGTTGGAGTTAATATTTATTACCCCTAAATAATTCAAAGGCCAAGTTATCATTGATTAAATTGTTGTTGATCCCATAATAGATAAGCACCACTTTCAAGAGACCCTTATAGACCAAGATGTCCTTTTAATTTATTCTTTTGACCAAGTTGTTCCTATCAAAGAGTATTTCCATAATTTCACATTTGATCTTTAGGCACATGCACTCAAAGAGAAATAAATCATTATATATAAAAATGAATAATATACCAAAGTTATTATATAATAATTAATTAAAGTTACAATAAACCTACATGAACAAACTTGAAAAGTCCATTTCAATAGAACCTATTATCTTCAAGGGAAATGGCATGATGTATTTTAGTTGAACCTTATGGAAAAGTAATTACTCTAACATTTATATTAAACTTTGATGTCATTAATAACATGGATAAATACAATTATCTCATCCATGGGATGAAAGAAACCATAAATTTAGATATCCCTTATTTACACATATTAGGAGATTCACATCTTATATGACACCAAATCAATGGCACATATCAATGAAAAAGATAAAATCTTATAACATATCATCAAATCACTTCCTCTATTGCTATAGAGTTCACATAATTTATCATCAAAGAATTTATAAGAGAATAAAATGTTATATGCCACCAAATCAATGGCACATATTAATGCAAAAGATAATAATATTATTAGATATCATCAAATCACTTCCTTTATTGCTAAAGAGTTCACATAATTTATCATCAAAAAATTTAAAAGAGAACAAAATGTTATTTTATATTATCTTACTTCCTCAACCTCTCTCTTTCATTATCATCAGGAATTTCACGCGTAGTTCCTCATCTACATGAGGGAATATAAATCTAATTAAACAACTAAGGATGATTCCCTTATTTTCTAGACTGATGCAATCATCGCTAGAAATAACCATGGTATAAATACATCATCCATTAAATTAAACATCATGCTTAACCTCCTGAGGATGACTCTCATGAAAAAACCAAACTTCATAAGCAATCTTGAAAGTACATCCTTAGACAAAATATTTTTTATTATCATAATACCAAAGGTACCCTACTACATTATGTCATTCAAGATGAATTTCATTCTCTTATTTATCAAGTACATAGGGGTATTCCTAGTGGTCATTGTAGTAGACATGTTACAACACATAAATTCATATAGATGGGATAATAATAGCATACTTTATAAAAACATGATATCACATTTTCAAATAAGTGTAATCCTTTCCAACTCCATGATGACTTTATCCACTCTCCTTTGGTATAACTTTAAAAAAATATATCTCCTTGGCCATTCTCTATGTGGCGATTATATCTCACTGGAAAATCACATTGGTTATAAGATGCCCACATTTTCATCATTATTGCCACATAATAATTTACCAAGCGGGTAGACACTATTCCCCTTATTAATGTTGCTAGTGTAACTATAACCAAATTAATCTTTAATCAAATCATGTGTCATTTTTGAATTCCTGATGTAGAAAAGAGGCTAGACATCTAGAGGCCATAACGTTTGATCCATAGCTTTGTTTGAACCCATATTCATGCCAAAATGATTGTCTCAAAAAGTTCAATGAAACCATAAACTGCCCTTTTAGTTATGAACATTTTCAATATTATTTATAGGCTAAATGTGACCATTTGAGGGTTTGAAATTACTATTTTAAATTATTTTTGGGTTTTTTTCTAAATTTATAAATTATCTATTTTTGTAAGTGGACTTGAACTTTAGTTGAAACCTTTGGATATTTTTAGAGATGCATGTGCTTGCATGTAAAACCTACTAAAAATAGTAGATGCTAAAAATAATAGGTTGAGTTTTATTATTTTTAGAGTTTTGAATTTTGCATGTCAACCCCAATTTTGAGTTGAGGATTATTTGTGCATTATTTTTAATTATTTGAATTATTCAATACAATTAAATATTGGTTATTATTTAAAATACTTTCCTAGTGGTAATTTTATTATCTTGATAGTATTTTATTTTATTATTTGATATCAGAGTAAGTTTGAATCTTGGGCGTGTAAGAGATGGTGAGAGGAAAAGGAAGAATCACTCAGATGAACCATACCATGCAAGAGATATAAAGGCAAGTAGAATAATTAACCAAAATTGTTATGAATCAAATAAAAAGGAGAGTAGAATATGATGGATAAGATAGAAAATATGAAGAAGATGAAGAAGTAGATTTGAAGTAGCATGTGCCAACAATTAAGAAATAAAAGATAGTGTAGGTTCTAGATAAGAAGATAGTAAACATAGGGTAAAGAAGCTATGACAAGTATTTAATATAGTTAGAAGGATTATATTAGGAATAAAACACTTGGATTATATAATGGGAGATTAATAATATTGATAAGAAAAAATAGGAGTTGAGTTGTTTTCAACTAGAGGAAATGATGCAAAAAAAGAGGCTAAAATTTTGGAGGCCATAACTTTTGATCTATAGCTCTGTTTGAGCACATCTTCACACCAAAATGACTATCTTGAAAATTTTAATGCATCCATAACTCACCCTTATAGTTATGGGATGTTTTTTTATATTTTTAGCAGCCAAACGTGACCATATAAGGGTCCAAAATTGTCATTTAAAATCATTTTTTAGTTTTTTCTAAATTTCTAAATTATCTATTTGTATAACCAGACTTGAACTTCAGTTAAAATTCATTTGATAGGATAATTTTATAGTTTAGTTTATTTTTGGAGATTTTTAGAGCTAAGTGCACTTTTATGTGCAACTTAATAAAAATAATAGTGGCTAGAAAATAGTAGGTTGAGTTTTATTATTTTTAGGGTTTATTTTTAGATTTTTTAATTTAGCATGTCAACTTTAATTCTGAGTTAAGGCTTATTTATGCATGGTTTTTAATTATTTGAATTATAAAATATGAATCAATACTAGTTATTTCTCATAATCTTTTCCTATTAGTAATTGTATTATCTTGATAGTATTTTGGTTCATTATTTGGTAAGTTTAAATCTTGGACATGTAAGAGATGATGAGAGGACAAGAAGTAATTGATTACATGAACCATAATATATAAAAGCTACAAAGGAAAGTAGAAAAAATAACCTAGATTGTTATCAATCAAAGACAAAGGAGAGTAGAAGATAATAGAGAAGATGGCAAAGGTGAAGAAAATGAAGAAGTAGATTGGAAGTAGTAGGTGCCAAAGAAGAAGAAAGAAAAGATAGTGTAGGTTCTAGATAAGAAGATACTAAACACAAGGCAAGGAATTTATGATAGGTATTTAGTATAGTGGAAAGGATTATAGTAGGAAGACAACACTTAGTTTATATAATGATTTATAAGAATAAATTGTAACAATACAATCAGAACAACTCATAGGTGATGAGATATTTTCAACTAGAGGAGAATGATGTGGAAAAAAGGCTAAACTTATGGAAGCCATAATTTTTTATTTGTAGCTCTATTTGAGCCAATATTCACACCAAAATAATTGGCTCAAAAATTTCAATGTACATATAACTTGACCTTCTAATTATGGGATTTTTTGATGTTTTTTAGAGGCTAAATATGACCATTTAAGGGTTTGAAATTACCATTTAAAATTATATTTGGGTTTTTTTTTGTCTTACTTAGATATGATAGGAATTGATACATCTATAGCAGTCCATCAGATTCCATTATATCTTGATGATTAATTGGTTCAATAAAAATTTTGCAAAATGCATCGTAAGGTGGATTCCTTAGTTAAAGATGAGATATAACACCTCTTAGATGTTAGTTTCATTTGACCAGTAGCACACCGTGAATGGATTTCCAATATAGTCCCCATGGTTAAACCCAATAGACAAATTTGGTGTTGTTTTGATTATCAAGATTTAAATAAGGCATGCCCAAAAGATGATTTTCCCTTGCCTAATATTGACATGATCATAGATTCCATGGTCGGGTATGAAATGTTATCATTCATAGATGGATTTTTAGGATACAACCAAATCAAAATTACTGAAGAATATCAAGAGAAAACATCTTTTACAACACCTTGGGGTATATTTTGTTACATTTTCATGCCTTTTGGATTAAAAAACATAGGAGCCACATATCAGTGTACTATGATACATATCTTTCATGACTTGATTTACCACATTTTTGAGGATTATTTCAATGATATATTAGCTAAATCCAAATAATGACAACATCATGCCATCAATTTATGACATATTTTTCAATGACTCGGGAAATACAATGTTTGATTAAACATAAAGAAATGTGTGTTTGGATTTACATCAGGAAAACTCTTAGGTTTCATTATTTCTCAATGTGGAATAAAGGGTGACCCTAAGAAAGTCAAAGAAAATGTTGACATACCACCTCCCATGAACTTAAAACAACTTCAATCCTTACAAGGGAAGATCCAATTAATCCACCATTTTTTAGCTCAACTTTTTGATAAAACCCAGTCATTCACTTGATTATTAAATAAAGATACAAAGTTTATTTGGGACCAAGCTTGTCAAGAAAGATTTGACACAATCAAGCAATATCTTCTTAATCCACTTGTTCTAATACCACTTATACCTGATAGGCCTCTCATACTATATATCTCATCAAAAAATCATTCATTTGGATTAATCTTAGCATAAAATGATGATCAATATATTGAGTGAGTAGTTTATTACATCAGTCACACATTAGTTGATTAAAAAAAAAATTGCAATGGAAAAACTGTCTAGCATTAGTTTTTACCACACAAAAAATTTGACATTACATCATCAATAATGAGACTCAAGTTATCAAAAAATTATATCCCTTTAAGTTTTTAATTTTAAAATCACATATCTTTGGTTTCATCACAAAATGGGTCATGTTATTAATAGAGTTTGACTTAAAGATAATTCTACAAAAATAAATAAAGGGCTAAATCATTATAGACCATTTGGTAGCCACACAACTCTTAGACACTAATCCTATTAGTGACACATTTAGAGATGGTTTTAATGCCTATTATACTCATTATAACACTTGGACCATGTTATTTGATGGTTCTTCATGTGCATCCGACATAGGGGTAGACATTGTCTTTGTTGACCCTTTTGGTCACATAGTTCCTATTGCATATCGATTAAGATTCTCCTATACCAACAACACTACATAATATGAAGCACTTATCTTAGGTATTTTTTCCACCCAATCCCTCCAAATTATATCTATTCAAGTCTTTGATGATTCCTAACTTGTGGTCAACCAAGTCAATGATGTCTATCAGATAAAATAAGAACATCTTATCCCATATTGGAACATGGTATAATGTTTATCATCATGGTTCGATTACTTTTCT
Source organism: Torreya grandis (assembly GCA_037957365.1). Lineage (NCBI taxonomy): Eukaryota > Viridiplantae > Streptophyta > Pinopsida > Cupressales > Taxaceae > Torreya > Torreya grandis. The sequence goes on along the minus strand of JARHVA010002258.1, from coordinate 1,076,574 downwards.
ATAAAAAGTATACCAAGAAAAGACAACTGACATGCATATGCAATTGAAAGTGCCACATCTCTTATTCCTATCAACATCAATGATGATCAAGATATTTTCACAATAAAATGATTACAAATGCCATCAATATCCAATGTAGATTTGATTACCCTTTTTATCTTATACACTACATGTAGTTTCACAACTCTAGAATGGTTCTTTGATATCTATAACTTTATTAACAAATATATTACACCAAACACTTTATCAAAAAATGACAAATGTAAGTTACACAAACAATCACTCTATTATGTAATCATTGGTAGAGATATTTTTAAGTGATCCTTTGACAGATAATTGATTGATGATTGACTTCAGCAAAAGCCAAAATTGCTCTTACATAGATACATGATAGTGAGTATGGTGGTCACTTTAGTGGAATGGCCATGTCACATAAATTAATTTGACAAAGTTACTACTGGACCACCATGGAAGATGAATGTTCAAAATATGCAAAGCTATGCAATAAATGTCAATGACATAGTAACCTACAGCATGCACAATCACAATAATTACAACCTATTGTCTCTCCATGGCCATTTATGTTATGGGTATTTTATATTATTGGAAAGATAAACCCTAAGTCCACCAATGGACATAAGTTCATAATTATAGATATAAAATAATTTATAAAGTTTGTGGAATCCATTCCACTTCAATCTACCATAGGTGAGGAAATTTGTAGATTCCTCATGAATCATATTATTTTATGCTTCAACTTACCTACAACTATTGTTTACGATAATGGAACATCATTCAAGAATAAGATTGTCAATAAATTTTAAACAAAATATAAGATTAAACACACATTCTCAACTACGTACTACCCATAAATAAATGGTCAAGCAGAGGCTACCAATAAAACCATCAACAACATTTTAAGTAAATAGTAACCAAATTCAGAAATGATTGGCACAATTAATTATTATTTGCATTATGGGCTTATCACACAAATATTTGTATGCCCATTAGAGCCACTCCTTATTCAGTCATTTATGGGATAGAGGTAGGTTTACCATTAGAATTATAAATCCCATCTTTGCATGTTTCCCTTAAAGGTATCCTTACCAATGACTAGTATCACAAAAAGCATCTACACCAACTTGAGCAGTTAGAATATACACATATCCAAGTAGATGAACATCTCATAATATACCATAAATGTATAAAATGATCCTAAAACAAATGAGTTCACACTTGAGAGTTCAAAGTTAATGATCTCATTCTCAAATAAAATATTCACAATGTCAATGCCAAAAAAGATATGAAAGGAAAATTAAAACCAAATTAGCTAGGTCCATACCTCATTATACAAAAACCTTAGCCCTAAAGTGTATCATATAGCCTCACTTGAAGGAAAAAATTGAAAAATCCAATGAATATTATGCATTTACATAGATCACATGTATATTCTTTCATTACACACATTTTATTGTACATAGTTCCTTTTTGCATTCTTGTACGTAGGTTATTTTAAATTTCTTGTACATAGTTTCCTTATTATTGATTATACATAGCTTATTTTAAAAATATGAAAAATAATACAACATTCCAAAATACTAAAAAAAATATAACATGTCAAAATAAAAAAATAATCAAATAACTCAAAATACCAAAAACATTTCAACTATATGCATTATCCATGCTTTACATTTCTACTACCATGCTAGACTTACATTTTGCTATTATTTGTTGATTTATCTATATTACCATGCTTCACTTGACCTTATATAAGTGCATGTAGTGACACCCATATCCTTAATTGATTCACTTTACCTATTGAGGGTACATCTTACTTCATACATTCAAGACATACATCAATATATCTACCCATTGGAGGCATCTTATACATGACTACACCATCCAAGTTATGTCATTCCTAAAGCACACACTCTAGTTAACATATTTATGTACATTACTTACTAGCTTACATAAAATATTCTATCAACACTCACTAGTATATAGCACTTATGTATGTATTAGCATCTACCTAGTCATGTACTACATGTTTTACATACTTTCACTTCTTTCTTAGATTAGTTAGATGAGATAGTATTTATAGAATTTACATGCCTTCCTTTATTACTTTGAGTAGCTATATGTGACTTCATTTCTTAGTTCCTATATTGTCTCTTGTGTGTGCCTTAGGACATTTACCAATGTCCTTTGCTTGTATTATTCTATGTGTTTATGGCCCTCATGCCAATCTTCCTTATTTGTAATTGTATGTGTATGTGGCATTTGAATAGACTTGTATGCTTCCTTTCCCAGTTTGAATGACATGTGCCCATGTCCCTTGTTTTCTTAGCCTCTTGGCCTCTTTTGTATGCTTCTTTATTCTTATCTTGCATGTTTGTTTGCTTATTTTCTTCTCATTTTTTTGTAATGCCATGATCCACATCATGCATTATCTTGCTTTCTTGGATGCCATGATGGGCATCATGCTCCATCCCTCCCTGACGACTAACACCTAACAACTAACCAGATTTATAATTTAAATTTAGTATAATACACATGTTATTACATTGTTACATCTATCTAGGCATACTCATGTTGATCTAACCATCTCCAATACAATCTATGTTATATCTTGAGACATATTTTGGATTATCATTACTATATCATGTATTTCATAGCATTACACACTTTTAGGTCTCTTTATTTTGAGGGAATTAATTACAGGGTATTTATTCCTACCCTCAAAAGAGAGGGCAATAAATAGGGGTTTTGTCACAAAGATCAGAGCTTTTACCGATCAAAAATAAATTTTTTAGAACACTCAGAACAACATCTAGAACCCAAAACATGCAGAGAAGACCAGAAAGATAGTGAAAAATATAGAATAGTCATAAAAATAGTAAAGGATAAGAGCACCATATTTTTACTATAGTACCAGACAATAAATTGTCATATTTTTGGTGCTGCTATTTGAATATCCAAAAAACCAAAAAAAATTAGAAATAGATAAAAAGGTAAGGTTAGTTATAGTTTTATCAGATAAAATATAGTTTAGATTGAGTAGTTTTAGTATAATTTCACTCAGAGTATCTAGATATAGGGGCATTATACATGACATGATGGCTCTCGCTTCTAATTTCACATTGGGTAGTTGGTACAACTTTTAGATCAAAATCCATGTTACAGACACTAGTGATTGGGGGAAATGTGTATGACACATTTACCTTATTTTCCTTTCAATTCAATGTATTACCCAAGTATTATTAAAAATTATGTGCCTTATTATATCTACAGATGGTTGTCATCATTTCATAGTGGCTTTCAAATAAGCTTAGTTCTTAGTTTTAAAGTGGCTTGAATACAAGCCTAATATCCACCTTTCAGAGTGGCCAAAATTATCCTAGTTCTCAGTACACATTTAGATATCCACTATAAATTATCATATTATAGATCATTAATGGGATTCATAATCCATCTCATACAACACACATTCATACTGGTATCAGTTCATAGCTTCACTACATAGTGGGTAATGATGGAGCCAAAGGACTAGCTAGCCTTTATATTATTGAGCCAACTACTTGGAGGGATTAAAGACATAGTCCAAAGATTGATTAACATATGCATGATCACATGTCTTCACTTAGTGAGTGATGATGGAGCCAAATGGCCAACCTTTGTATTCTTGAGCCATCCTCAAGGAATTGAGCACTCAACTTGATTCATGATATTACTCTTTATAAAACACCACTCAACATCATTCAACATCACTCAACATTGAATTTATGCTTCATGTTGTGCTCTCTCTATGCACACTTAGCATCAAACATCTTCATGAGATTCACCCTTATAGGTAAGTTCAGGTACATTTTTTATTTTTCCTTTATCCTAGTATTTCACTTTGTTTTATCACTATAATAAAAGGGGGTAAATATATTCATATAAAATTTCCAAATCATTATTTTTTGTATGGATTGTGACACCCTATACATAGCTCCTTTTTTCATGCTCTTCTGACCCTTCTAGACACCTTTTTTTTTCATTATTAATCATTTGAAACCTTTTGAATGATGATTCCACCTTAGCCAAATTATATTTCCTAGGCCAATCCTATTCCCCCATGTCTTGAGCCTATAGGATAGGTTTTACATAATTGGACTATAGCATCAAACCCTAGGGTGTCCCATTTTTGGTGCTCTTATTCATTTGCACTTTGAGACCCAATAATTATTTTCATTTGATCCCTATCCTTAATTGTGTCAACCTAGCATGAATACATCTGACCCATGACCAATTGTTCCTTATAAAATCCCACTTAAAGCTCATTTACAAGGGAGGTGACCAAACTTACAAAGTAATCAAGAATACAAATAAAGCACTAAATCAAACTTCCCTATTCTCTATATACATTTACCCAACATAGTTACAAACATAGTCAAACACTCATACCAGTCCTTAGCCACCTCAAGCACTCTCAATTTGTCATTTTTACATCTGCATCACACTATGTACAAAACACATTAGGTGGGAGAACTACATATGGCTCGATCCCTCTTTGAAGTATTGGTATGTAGGCATCATGCCCATATAAGGGGTATGGATTACACATTCGGTACATCTTACACACTAACCCCCATTTATCAAGTGATTCAAAGATTTTTTTATCAGGCATGATGGAGGGTTAGGGTTTGAATATTAAATCATCTCTATAATGAGTTTCATAATGAATCAATACCCAATATTTCATAGATAGGCTCACACATGCACAACACACATACCTAGAATGTTTTAGGTCTCTATGACCAATTTAGACAACAAAGATAGGATTAGATTATATCACTAGAACCTAAGGTGTCCTATTTTTTGTGATCCTATCCTTTTTTCAAATGAAATTTAGATCTAGGTTCATGACACTATCCCAATCTTACATAGCCAATTTCAACTTTTGAATCAAATATTTTAGTCTGATTTCAAGCTAAGTTATATTTATCCTCATTTATTGCTATGTTTTATAAAAGTAAAAAAGAAAAATAAATTATAGAAATTAGGACTGTAATTATTGCAATATTTTTTACTTATTAATTAATATAGACCTTTGGCTAAAATAAGAATAAAAATTCATTATTCCCAAAAAAGTTAAATCACCAACACTATGCTTTGTTTATCCACTAGAGATTTATATCCTTACTAAGGTTCTAAGTGAAACTCATGATTCAAATCAATTTCTAAAACATCCACAAAATACCTTACTCATTTGTAAACATTCCTAAAGAGGTAATTTGTTCATAATCATCCATCCATGCCATTATAGAGTCAGATTTATTCTTTACTATATTTAGAGGGTGATTACACTATAAATAAATATCCCCTTAGTTTTGACTATCTAGTAACATATAAATGAAATAAAATTCCCTTTTGTATTACTAAAAAAACATACTATGTTCCTATATACCTATTTTATAGCCATACTACACAGTTCATTTCATATTGTGTTCACAATTATTATTATAAATCAATATCATTCTCTCGAATGCATGAATTTGGTTTGGAGTAATAATAAACTTCCACTCTAGGAAAAATATTTGTATACTTAGTTTGTAACAAATTACATAAGTCATTTATATGTCAATTTAAAATGTTTCAACTATAATAGTGGATTCAATATAATAACCTATACTCTATATTTCATGCAACAGGTATACATTATTATATATATAGATATATGTCATGTTCACATTTTAATTACACATAGGTCATATACAAATACACACACACACACACACACACACACACACACACACACACACACACACACACACACACACACACACACACACACACACACACACACACAATATCTTAAATTTCTTATATACCCAAATCCATGTATATGTATTAATATACTAATCAAAATCAGTAAAGACTTCTTTCTTGTGATTTTTTTCATATTTTTATCTATAAAAATTACATAGTCATTATCAATGTCACAATGCATACATTGACTTCATTTTATATGTATAAAAATGTAATGACACTATGAAGACTTCTACAGTAAACCATTTGAAAACCTTTTTAACTCAGACCTAGTTAGTGTATAACACTATAGACCTGTACATATCCTTATAAATACATACATACATATATATATGTGTGTATATATATATATATATGTATATATATATATATATGTATATATATATATATGTATATATATATATATGTATATATATATGTATATATATATATATATGTATATATATATATATATACATATATATATATACATATATATATATATACATATATATATATATATGTATATATATATATATGTATATATATATATATATATATATATATATATATATATCTGGGTGTGTGTGTGTGTGTGTGTGTGTACGCGCGCGTGCGTGTGTGTGTGGGGGTATATAATCAATAGGTTATTTTTATATTTATGAGTTTATATATATATATATATATATATATATATATATATATATATATATATATATATATACAGATATATATATATATATAGTATTACACACATATATACCTCTAAAGATTCAAAATTTAGTTATACACACACACACACACATAAATATCATCCACCTAGGGTTTTGATTTAAGATAGGTCATTATATTTTCATAAAATTAAACCCAATTTACCTTGATGGCTTAACACCCAAAAACAATCTAGTTTTTAATCTTAGGGCTTTAGAAGGTATTTAGATTAGTTTTGTAGATGGTCGAACCATTCACAGGACTAAGCCTATATTCTACTAAAAAAATTCATACATTTTTAAACCCTAAGAACTCAAACCATACTCAAATTTTAGTTAAGCAAATGAAAATAATTACTTCACCAACCTTAATCTTGCATCCAATCTCTGACAGAATGAACCTAAATTATATCTCTTCTTGCTTTATGATTTTCTTCTCATTTTGACCATCCCCTTTCTCCTCTCATCTCACCTCTTATCATATTATACTCCCCATCTAGTCTTGCATGTAAACTCTCCAAACTCATAGTCAGCATGCATAATCTAATTTTTTTCATTCCATAGTGACTAAAAAATAGTTAACTTCCATTAACAATACTTAAGAATGTCATAATTTATCTTTAATTGACTTTCATCATTTTTTTAATCATTATTTTTATTCATTTCAAATTTTTGCATGAAAATATACGTTAGATATCTAAGCACCCTACTCAAAAGTCTAATTTTAATATTTTACCAAATGATAACTATACTTTTAATCTTAATGTAGTATGTGCTTGTTTACAATATCAGGCTTAAATCCTAGCATAATATTTAGGATAATTCAACCTCCATCAATGGTTAGTAAAGGTAATTATCTCCTATATTTTTATGGTAATATGACTAACACAATGAATATTATAATCTTATATCAAAATATGATAGACTAGATGATTATTTATTTCAATCATAATAACATAATCATTTGTGTTATTACTAGTTTATATAGGCTATCTATATATTTCATTATCTTAATAGCTTAAGGCGTATATTGATATTCCCTAATATCAATAATATCAAGCTTAATGTTTTAAAACATTGTAAATACATTTTTTAATCTATATATAATAGTAACTAAATATCATCTACATATATTTACATTCATACAATCATAACAAATATAAGTAAAGTAACCTAACATAATCGTACTACAACATTATGCACTAAGTCTACATTATATATACACAAAGTAATAATATACAATATTTATTACATATTTATGCATTAAACTAAAATAACACTCTCTAAAGTGCAAAATCTAATATTTATCTATAAATAACTTTTAAAACATACTAACTCTAATAATCCAAACACAAAATGTATATAACATATAAAATCTAATGTGGTGTGTGCATGCATGGGTTTAGCAGTTCCTCTATCATCCTTCACTATCTCCATCTATGTCACCATATCTAATGATTCTCTCCATCTATCATACTTTGAGGGATGCAATCTTCTACATCCAACTCATGACAAGAAGGCAACTAGCCTTATACATCATGATATATACCATAAAACAATGTTGTAACAATTATTAACATAATCATAATGTACAAAATTCAAAATATAGCCAATTCATAATAATGAAATAATGAAATCCAAGTAACATACAACTATCCCATAACAAATCATGACTTATATCTTAGTTAAAATTAACTAATCAATTTAACAACCATAATAATCCATGGATAATTAGCTAAACTAGTGTATTTAGAAATTGGGATGTAACATAGTTAAAGACATCTATGGACATAGTACATATAGATTACAAATACATTAAGGACATATATCCAAATAAATGACCAATTCTTGGGTTTTGAAAAAAGAATTTACATAATTTATGTTTTTCCTAGTTTCATTTCATGTATGATTTTCCATTTATGAATGCCTTACTTCCATTCTTAGTGTTAGTTTTATAAATTATTTTGAGCTAACATTTATCATAGGTCTTAATTTGACTCTATTTTTGTAGTTTAGTCATATTTATTTATATAAATAATTCTGAGTCATTTTATTTCACATTATCACTAATATTTATCTTTGGTACTTATATATTTTATTTTTTTTACATCTATTTATTTTTCATTTTGTGGTTTGTATAACACCTAGGGAATACAACTAGTCCTTCCTCATAAATGATTATCCCTTTACAATCACCCATTGTTTCATTTATGATTGTTTAGTCATTATATTCACCCTTTGTATATTTACTATCATTTTATATATTTTAATTATTCCTATTGACTCTTTAGATTCTAAGTTAACTGGTAATACCTTGGGAATCAAATCAAACATGCCCTCCTCTTAAATTATCATCATTCTATTCTATATATTTATTCTACTCCCAACCTTAGCTAGGAATAAATATAAGTTAATTGTCAAGAATAGTGTTTTACCTCACCTATAATAGAACATATTATCTTATGTTAAAACTAAAAAAATCCAATATTATGTCTTCCATTCACATTTTATCATTTCTTATGATCATGGCTCATACTTAGCTATCATTTTACCATCTCCATTTATTATTTTTCTTTTAGTGGGGAAACCTAATTATTATATTATTATTTCCATATCCTTGTTATTTTATCTCATTTTGAGCTCAACAAGGTTGATTTTGATATCACACTCTTTTCTAAGGTGAAAGTATAGGAATCTATAGACAATGTGGTCTTTAGTTTCTTCTCTAGTAACTAAGTACAAGATCTCTTGTGATAATCATATTTATCACCAATGAGTAGTTTTTATAGATTAATATGGAAAATAGAAAAAAACAAGATTTTAGATGCATATCATAAGCAAAATATAATTTTAAAAGGAAAAAATTATCTTAAAATTCAAATAACACCAAAAGACATGATATTTTTGGCAAACCTCTTATTGTAGTCAAAGTTAAAATTGTATAGTTGGCCTCATGATAGAGTCAAGGTATATTGGGGTATGGCATAATAGTATACTAGTATATGATATATAATTATATAATTATAGCTTAATATATTTTACTGACACCTATTTTCTCACATAAGTACCTATTCTTCAAAATACATTGATGGATCTATAAAGGATCCTTAGGAGTAGGGAACACATTATGGGAAGGTTGGATCCTTTTAATTTTCATGCATTCCAAATTTCAATAGATGATATTTATAAATAAATTATTATGCCAATATTATGTTTCTAGGTAGGTTTCTTGATTCATAGTTTCCTTTAAATTAATCTCAACCTTGTCCTTTTGACCAAACTCACTAGATTCTTGACCTTTCCTAGTATCCCTATTTTACTTATTTTATTAATTCTAAAATAAATGTATAATGAATTTGGAGAAAAAAAATATATTTTTGGTTACCCTTTATTTATTCCCACTTTTTTTTTCCAATTTTTAGGAATTAAATCTACCTATAGACCCACTTTCAAGTCACTAGCCTTCCCCAATTAGACCTCTTCATGCCTAAAGACAACTCAGTTCACAAAATTCTATACTGGGGTATCCATACAAAAATGAAACCATATAAATCAGTTATGGAACATTAAAATTGAATATAATACAAATTTTTAATATTTTTTTATGGTTTCAAATGGATTTATGCAAGAAACCCTAGTTTAGGGTTTTTAGGTGCATGTCTCCACCTGAGAGCGAACAAAATTCAATTTTGGATGAATTAATATGTTTTAAATATTAAAAATTAGTTTTATATGTATTTATTAACCTTTATCACGTTTTTTAATCAATTGATAGTGCCTATCAATCCAATGTTAATATTTTTTAGTCTATTATGTTGCTTACTGTGTGAAGAAATTGGGGTTTACTGCCGTGTATTCCTACAGAAAGGAACAAAATACAATACCAAACAAATAAATATTAAAATTAAATTATTTAATGTTTAAATGACATACCTTAACATCTCTAATCACTAGATCATATTTTTACAAATCATTTATTGCAATGAATATGCACACAGTCCACACACACAATGTCTGCTACAAGAAACAAAACATGTTCAGATCCTTTTTCTATGACTATAGGGATTATTTAATGATCCTTGAATTTCATAGGTTCAAAATAATTTCAATAATAGTTATACAAGAATTTAATAATTATTCCAACATTATTTTTCCATACACAACAAGAATACAGTCTATAAATAATAACATTTTAAAACCAAAACAAGGGTTTGTCTTCACTAGGACTAAAAGCTAGAGGTTTTTTTTGAAAAATCATAAGATTTGTTTATTTAAAAAATATTAAAAAATCTTAAAAAAATTTAATAGTCATGCAAGTTCATTAAATGATCAATATTGAAAATACAATCTACACCCAAGCCAAAGAACTCAAGAATAAGGGTTTGATACACACTTTCTTGAATAAGGGCTTCTTATTTTTTATTTCTTGAAGACTTTTATCAAATAAAAATGAATATAACTATATAATATTAGAAAATATTCAATTTTATATGGAAGATGACTAGTGTAACTAACTTGGAGAAGTTTTTGGCAACGGTCACAATACAAGTTTGAAAGGTGACCAAGCACCAAAGTTGAGTTCTAAAGAATATACCATTTCAGGAACTTGTTCATGATTAAATGGGTCTATAAATACATTTAAAACGTGTTAATAAACTTTTTAAATCCTTTCACATACCCCTACAGGTTATAAAACACACAAGAAATTAAAATTTTGCATACAACTAGTTTTGGCAAGAAAATCCTAGATTTGAAATTTAAACTACCTAGATGCATCTTTAGACCAAAAATTTGAATTATATGTATGACTGGGGAAATTTAAATACATAAAAATCATAATAAATCCTACATGAATGAAAAAAAACCAAAAATTGACAAAAATTCTCCCTAAGAATGATGCTCTTACATCATACTCCCAGGGAAAGGAAAAAGAACTCATGGGTTGTTATCCATAAGTGCTTCCAGAGTAATCCCTCATATATATATATATATATATATATATATATATATATATATATATATATATATATATGGCATATTATAATGGGTTATTCTTTAATTTAACTAGATACTTGAAATACTATTTGTCTGTAGTCCTCTTGATCACCTGTTTATCCAATATGGATTCCATCTCCTCTATCTTGGACTTAGGAAACTATCTTGCCCAATATGGGCATGATGTATATGAATCATATAATTTTTTTAATCCTTAACCTCATTATTTTTAATGGTACAAGTATGCAACATTGAAGATAGGTGAAATTCCTACTCCACTAGGCAACTCCAATTCATATTCATTATTTGCAAACTTTCTGAGAATCTTTCAAGGACCTATCTTTTTCAGCTTTAGCTTGTTGTATTTACCCCTTGGGTAGATTTAACTCCTAATATGAGATAATATTAAGTCCCAAACCTATAAATTCACTTATATTTTACTCAAATCTATCTATTTCTTGTACTTGTCAACACTATACTCCAAATTTTGTCTTACCTATTCATGTACCTCTTTCATTGCCATTGAAAACTCTTCACCTTTAGCACTTACATTATCCATATGGATAATTTTTTTGAACTCAAATATGAATCTATGCTACATGCCATATATTACATAGAATGGGCTCATACCAATGCTCCTATTGGTAGATTCATTATAAGTAAATTGTGCTTAAGGCAACACAAGATCCTACTACTTGGGGTGGTCATTGGATAAACACATCAACAAGTTCCCTAAGATTATATTCGCCACCTTAGTTTTCCCATCTATTTGAGGGTGGTAAGATAAAATGAAACTCAAATTTATGCCTAGAATTTTCCACAATGTCTTCTAGAAGTGACTAAGAAACTTGGTGTCCCTATCAGAAATAATGTTCATGGGTAGTCTATGAATTCTCACTGCCTCCTTGAAAAAAAAATTAGCCACATGTGTGGAATCATTAGTGGTTATACATGGTATCAAGTGTGCCATTTTAGAGAATCTATAACCAACTATAAAAATTAAATTGAAACCCCTTTGTGTCCTAGGCAATCCCATCACAAAGTGCATACTTGTGGATTCCGAAGGCCTATTTTGGATTGGTATGGGATGATATAAACCTACATTAGTGATCTTACCTTTTGCCAATTAACAAATATTTCACCTTTCCACATACCTATGTACTTTTTATTTCATTCTAGGCCAATAGTAGTGCTTAGTGAGCAACTCCAATGTCTTTTCAAACCCAAAATGGCCTGCCATGCTTCCACTATGTTTCTCTTGGATCAGATTTCCTCTTATAGAACTTTTGGCACACACAACTATACTTTTTTTAAAAACAATCCATATTAAAGTACAAAATCTAACCATGGCTCCTTTTTAGCGTATTTGGGTGCTTACATGCATGGTATGCTTCCTTGAAGTCTTCATCATCCTCATACAAATATTTGAGTGCCTCAATCCCAACACTTTCTAATTGAATTTCATTCACCATTAAAAATATCATGCTTAATAAATATAAAACCTTGTTACTTTGTACTTATTTATTATTGACGGTGAAGGTGAAATTTTGCATTTACTCTACCCATTTCACATGTCCTTAGTTTAACTTACATTGATTAGAGATGAATTGAAGTGCATGATCAACTGTATACACTATCAGCTCCTTTGGCATGAGATAATGCCTCCGTTTATTTAGTGATTGCACCATTGCATAAAATTCCAAGTCATAGGATTAGTAATTCTTCTTAGAATCATTAAACTTTTCACTAAAATAGGCTATAGGTATACCCTCTTGGTTTAGGACAGCCCCTATGGTTACACCACTTGCATCACACTCTATTTATAAAACCTTGTTGAAATATGGAAATTTTAGTATGGGTTATTCCATGATTATTTGCTTCAAGTATTGGAAGATCTTTTTTTCCTTATCATTACACACAAATTCTTTATTGTCTCCCATGATGGTGTCAATGATGGGTGCACATATTACACTTAAATTCCTTATGAACTTTCTGTAGAAACTTTCATAGTTGTGAAAACTTCTTGCCTCTCCTATTATCCTAAGTGTTGGCCACTCTATGATTTACTTCACCTTGTTATTATCCATTTTTATCATACCTTGTGATATGACAAATCCGAAGTAAAACAAAGCTGATTTCATTAGATCACACTTCTTGAGGTTGATCAATAACCTCTCTTCTTATAGCCTTTTCATAACCAACACAAAATGGTGAAGATGTTCATCCTTGCTTTTGTTATAGATTAGTATATCATCTAAGTATACTACTACAAACTTACCTATGAAATATTTTAGTACGTCATTGATAAATTTCATAAAAGTGCTAGGTCCATTGGTTAAACCAAATGACATGACCAACCATTCAAACAAACCTTCATTTATGTTGAAAGTAATCTTTCACTCATCACCTTGCCTAATTCTTATCTTGTAATATCCACTCTTGAGGTTAATCTTGGAAAATTATCCTACTCCACTCAATCAATCCATAAAATCCTCCATCTTGGGAAGTGGAAATATATATCTTATGGTGATCTTGTTTATGTCCCTAGAATCAGTACATCCTCCACTCACCTTCCTTTTTTTGCACCAACACTGTGGGTATTGCACATAGACTCAAGATCTATTTGATTAACCCTTTGTCAAGTAATTCCTACACTTGTATTTAGATCTCATAGTTCTCTTATGGGGTCATTTTCTAGGCATCCTTGTTTGGTATACTTTATCTAGGTACAAATTCTATGTGATGTGTGATACTCCTCATAGGTGGCAATATGTTGAGCAGACCATCATTAAATATGTTTGCATATTTCTCCAAAATTTCTTGGATCTCTTGGGGTAGATAATTGATCTTATTTTATATCATGACATTGATAGGATTTACTACCAAAAATAGCCTATCTCTTCTTCATGACTAATATTCAAAAATTCTTTTCCACTTACCAACATCATGTGTGAACCAACTTGTTGATCACTTTCCTCATCCTTCAAGGGCATAAAAGTGCGACTAACTCCATCCTTCATCAAATTGTACATTTTAATTTTTCCATAATGAGTGGTTTGCCTATAATATTGCAGCCTCCTAAGAAGCACATGACACACATCTATTAAGATGACATCACAAAGCACCTTGTCTTTATATGTTCTAATTTGGAACTCTACCCAAATTTATTCACTCACCAAGAATTATTGTCCATTATTCAAACATGAGACATTTTATGAAGTGGGGAGAGGTAATTTTTTCAGTCTAAGCTTATTAACCATTTATATTGAAATAAGGTTATCTGTACTTCCTAAATCAATGACCAATTTTCAACACTTACCTTGGCATTTGCAAGATGTATTGAAGAGAGTATTCCTTTGTGGTGGATCCTTCTCCTTGGGTGTATTTATCAACACCCTCCTCATGATAAATAATTCTCCCACTTTAGGCTCTTCCATGTGTGACAAAGAGCAAACACTTTCTTCCTCACCTCCTTGTATAATCTAATTTCTCCCTTCATTTCTTGGGATTCTTACTGACTAGTCCTCTAGGAACTCCCATGACTTATGGATAGAAAACTCATTACACTTGAAACACTTTCCTGAAAATCCACTTGATCCTCTACCCCTTGATGAATAACCACCTTGGTTAAAATGTCTCCTACCTCTAAATCCAGCTCTTGAATTAGTGGACTGCTCTTGTGAATTGATTAACTTACCTTGATGGTTTCTTTGTGAGAAATTTATTCCACCTTCCTATCCTATACCTCTAAAATTTATTCCCCTTCCTCTACTCTTCTGATTATGTTTTCTATTCAACTTATCTTCAGCCTTGAGTTTAAATTGGTAGCACTCCTCTAGTGTTCTTGGGCTAACAAGTGCTAGTTCATCTTGTAGGTTGTACCTTAGGCCATTCAAGTACCTTTAAATATTATCTTTATCTTCCTAAAAATTTATTGACATGATGGTTATATTATAAAACTCTTATGTATATGCCTTCACAATCATTTCCTTTTGCTTCAAATTTTGCAATTGTCTAAATAAGTTTGTCTCATAGTCACCTGACAAGAATTTTCCTTTGAGCTTAGGAACCATTCTATCCCAAGAAGTTATCTTATTCTTCCCCTTATTTATTATTATTTTTTGTGAAGTCCCACTATAATTAATGATGCACCTTTAGTTTGGTTCTTATAAACTTAACCTTATTCTCATTAGGAACCTCTTTATACTCATAATACTTGTCTAGCTCATTCACCCAATCCATGAGTTCTTCTCCGTTAAGACCACTTACATAGGTGGGTAATTAAACATTTGGTTTTGATATTTGACCCATGATCACCTTCATGAGTCTTTATATAACCTTCTCTTCAATTCCTTCTATAGACACTATAAAACTACACATGATAGTTCTAGATGTCAAAATGCCTACAGACTCTTTTTAACCGTATTAGGCCCTGAGTCTAGTTGACCACCTAGTTAACTAAATTCACCAACATACTAAATTAACCCATAGCCAACCTTTTTAACCCAAAATTTAAAACCCATATTGATAAAATTACCCTCAGACACTTGATTGTCGATGGTCAGCCTACCTGTCGATGGTTAGCTTGATCAACGATAGTCAAGTCCTTACCTTATTAGCATATAACCAACTATGTATGAGATAACAAGGCATAATTTAATATGTTTGTTTTTGTTGATGTGTGAAATTGCACCCTATGGTCGGAAGTCAAGCTCTTGCCTTCTCCTCACAACATGGAAACTCCCTTCTCGCCTGTGGGACTGGCAAAGCTGTAGGGGAGAGTCTCTAGATAGGGGCTAGCTCCCTTTGATGCATCATGTTTGTTCCAGCAAGTGCAAAACATAGATATATATATATATATAGATATATAATGGGGGAGGATGAAAAGGGAGAAAGGTATAGGCAAACAAACTACTCTAAAAAGGTGATGCACCAAAATAAGTCAACCTTCTCACATCCACACTCAAAATCAGACAAAAACAACAAACATACACTTCAAAATTGGTAGAAGGATCAGGCTGCAAGAAAATGGCAGGGAGGTTCTCATGAAAACACAAAAATAGAGACTCACCAAGGTGTTGTGAAATGCACACTGTAAGTAACTTCCTCTATTCTATACTTCTAAATAGAACTCTTCTCCTGTTTAGCTGCAAAATGGCACCTTGTAGATAACTGGTGTGTTGATGTTGAACCTATGAGAGCATCAAAAGACAATGACTAAGCATAAATTAACACTCAAGACATACACAGAATATCTATCCAAGAAGAGGTAGAAAACTGCATTTATTGATTTAGGTGGAAATTTTAGTAGGGCTATGCCTTGTAAAATGTGGAAGATGGTGTTTACAAAATGACAAGTTTGAAATATATATGAGAAACTAGGAAGCCCATTTGGTACTCCCTCTTTACAAGTGGTCATCACATCCATTCATTGGGAAGAACAATTCGCTCAAAATATTAATGAGCCATGCACTTTGTCTATTTTAAGCTTACCTTTTCAAGGTCAATACATAGTTTGTCCACCCATTAAATGTAAAATGGAGAAACCAGTTTCTTTACTAGCTGTTGTGTCCTCTCATGATCAATTCATAGGAACTATTTCACCTATTGGAGTCACTTCTCAAATTGGTGCCACTTGGACTAACTGCTTGCTCATTTCATGCTTGTCTCCTTGTCTTTTCTCAATTTCATCTCTATCTAGCTCCTTCAGCCCTCAAGGCAAACATTTTGGTGCGTCACTGCATTCTAGCCCCTTGGTTAGCTTTCTCTCAATTGAAAACAATGGCCATTTCACTTTATGAAAGTTGACGTTCATATGGCCATCATGTTTTGAAAACAAATGGCTAAACTATTTTGTTAATTTTGATGTCCATGTGGCTTCTCTTTAGGCACTTCTCTACCTTTGCATTTTCCTTGGCACCTTCCCGAAGGGAAGGTGACCCTCTGGCCTTTGGAACAGTCCCCTTTCACTTGGCTAAAATTCCCCCGTAAGGGCACCTGCCCATCAGGGTCCTTCGGCGAGTCCCTTTATATCCCTAGACTTTTCCTTGGGTCTCTTCGTTGCTTTGTGTATTTTCTATGGAATTTTGTTCACAGACAATTTCTCACGAACAAAAAGTCCACAGAAATTCTGTCTACCTGAGCTTCGCTTTGTATTGGACTTCACTCAAATTCCTTCAGACTTTTTGTCTGAAGGAATTCCTTCAGGAAAAAAGTCTGAAGGAATTTGGGGCTTTATAAGTTTGAACAAATTTATAAGTTGAAACAAATTTGAACATATACAAATTGGGACCTACCTGATCCTTTGCCTTTGAAGTGCCTGCCCTCCACCAGGGCATTTAAACTTGAAGACTCCCCTTTGGCCAAGGGCATACCCTTAAACCAAGCCCATTGAACCAAAAATGGTTCAACGGTTTCGTTCAACCATTGCGCGCAGACGCCAAAAGAGACAAAAGTCGATGAACTTGTGCCAATTAAACCACCTAGTTGAACCAAGCCCGTTGAACCTCTCCCTTTGAACCAAGCCCGTTGAACCAAAATTTGGTTCAACGGTTTAAGGGTTTAATGCTTGTTGAATCAAGATGTTGAACTTGTAGATGGACCCTTGAAACAAAGGTTGCTGAAACACTTGAACCAGGCCATGAACCAAACTCATGAACTTGAAGACGGATGAACCATGTGCCGAAGAACCATGACATGAACCTGGGTAACCTAAAAATGACTGGCATTGAATAACAAGGGAAGAGGGAGACTAAAATTTTTCCTATGGGAAAAATTGGTCAACAAACTGGTGACTCATAGGGAAAGCATGCTTGTTATGCTTAAAGACCAACTGCCTTGAAAATCCATTGGGCACAGAGTCAGATGGTAACTTTTAAAACTAGCAATAGCTCTGATAAATATTAGAACCAATCATGCAGCTCTACCTCCAAGGAAAAGAAAGCACACACAAGACTAAGAAAACTATTACTTGTGCAACAACACTTAGGGAAAATAGGAAAGAAAACAAAGGAAAATATATACAACCAAATGGAGACTTAGTGGCAATGCTTTAGATGCATCCCATTAACTGGGATACGCAATTTTTCACCATCCAACCTAGAGAGTTGGAATACATTATGCTGCTTGCACTGAGTAATTATGTAAGGACCACTCCAAAGGGCATCAAATTTTGCATGCTTTCCAAGCTTGGCTTGATCTTTGTCCCACTTCAAGACAATGTCTCCTTCAGAGAAATCTTTTGATGAAGATCTCTTGTCAAAGTGTCTTTTTACTTGTTATTGGTGACTGGTCATAGAATCCATATCCCAGTCCTTTACCTCTTCGAGCTCCATTAGCTCATACATCTTGACCTCCATGCTACTTCCTTCTTCTAATTTCAGCTGGTGAGCGAGGTCCAGTGCTAGCAATTCAAGTGAGATGGGAATCCTAGCTTCCCTTCCATATACGAGTGTATATGGAAAATTTATGATTGCTCTCTTCAGAGTGATTCGATCAGCCCACAGAGCTGTCTTCAACTTGGCATGCCAAGTCCTCTAATTTTCTTCCATGGTCCTCTTTATGATTCTGATCAAATTTTTGTTGGTGGACTCAGCCATCACATTCCCCTGTGGGTAATAATTTGATGAAGTGTTAAGATATATACCATACCTTAGCACCCATTCACTTGTTCTAGTCCCCAAAAAAGCTAAAGCATTATTTGAGATTATGGTGGTTGGGACCCCAAATCTTGTTACCAGGTCCTCATAAAACTCCAAGACTACACTTTCATTTGCCTCTTTCAGAGAAACAACCTCCACCCACCTTGTGAAATAGTTCATGGCAGTCAGGACCCACTTATTTCCAGCACTGGAGGGAGGATTGATCATCCCTATGAAATCCAGGCCCCACTACATGAATGGCTGTTCCACCTGAGTGGGTTATAGAGGCATGGTAGCCAACCATTGTTTTCCGTCAAAAAGTGCACACTTCTAGCACTTTCTTACCCAGGCATGGGTGTCCTTGAAAAGAGTAGGCTAGAAATAACCAGCTCTCATTATCCTTGTTATGGTAGCTCTAAGAGTGAAATGACTGCCTAATGGCCCATCATGGAACTCAGCCAACACCTTATTAGCCTGATTTGGGTCAATGCATCGTAGAAGGACCCTAGAGAGATCCTTCCTAAACAATACTTCATCAACCAGGACATAAGGGAGGGACTAGAGTTTAAAGTACCTTCTTCCAGTGCTACCAAGACCCTATGGGCACTCACCAGTGAGAAGGAAACATCTCAGGTCCAACATTTAATCCTTTATGATCGCTAGTTCCTTTGTAGTGGCTACATCGTGAATTAGCAAGTTGTCTTCCCTTTTTTGCTTGAAGTCTACAGCCAGCTATTCACATAGGCCTTTTC
This sequence comes from Torreya grandis, assembly GCA_037957365.1. Lineage (NCBI taxonomy): Eukaryota > Viridiplantae > Streptophyta > Pinopsida > Cupressales > Taxaceae > Torreya > Torreya grandis. The sequence continues at coordinate 1,056,687 of JARHVA010002258.1, read as the reverse complement.
CCCTCACCAGCTTGGTGATCTTGATGTTTAAATCATACTCCATCACTTTGGTGATCCAACCTACCCTTTTATCATTTAAGTCTCGATTGGTCAAGAAATCCTTGATGCCAAGATGTGGGACCATGAGGTGAATCCTGCTGTTAGACAACATATGCCTAAATTTCTTCAAGTTCTATACTACTGACAGGACTCACTTTTCTACATAATTCAAAGTCCTCTAACCCTTAGATGAAGAAAGCAAGTGGTTGCTCGAGGTCATCACCATTTTCTTGGGTAAGCATGGCGGAGATCACCTCTTCATTGCTAAAAGTGTAGAGGTTAAAGTCTTTGTTGAAGTCAGGGCTGATCAAAGTAGGAGCCTAGGTTATGGCCTACTTAATGGCTTCAAAGCTATCTTTTCTTTGTGTGGTCCACTTGAATTCCTCACCCTTCCTCAGCATAGAGGTCAGGGGCTTGACTATTTCTACGAAGTTCAAAATGAATCTCTGAATGAAATTTATCCTGCCAAAGAAACTCTACAGGCCCTTTTTGTGCTTTGGTTGGGACATCTCCAAGATAGAGAAAACTCTCTCAGGGTCAATGGATAAGCCTTCCTTGGAAATAATGTGGCCGAAGAGTTTCCCCTCATGAATAGAAAACACGCACTTCTTGGATTAAGAGAGACACCAAACTCCCTACACCTTTCAAAAATCTGCCTGAGGTTTTTTATGTGTTGGCTCACCTCCCTGGATAATACCGTCACATCATCAAGGTATAATAGCACGTTGTTATTTATCAAGCCTCCAAAAGCTATGTCCATGGCTCGCTGAAAGCTAACACCAGCATTAGATAGCCTGAATGGCATCTTCTTGTAGGCAAATGTTCCCCATTTGGTGGTGAAGGCCATTTTTTGCTAGTCACAGCCTTGTACCAAAATCTAATTATACCCTAAATAACCATTTAGGAGGGAGAAACGCTCACTACCTATTACCTTGTAGAGGATTCACTCCATGCTTGGGAGGGGATAATGATCTTTTAAAGAGACTTTATTAAGGTCTCTAAAATCAACACATAGCCTGATCTCCCCATTTTTATTTCTAACAGGAACAAGGTTGGCCAGCCAGGAGGAATGTTTGATTGTAAATATAATTCTAGACTCAATCAATTTGGCCAATTCCCTTTGCATGAGGGGCTCAATTGTTGGATTGACAGGCCTTTGCTTTTGTGTGACTAGCTTGGCACCTTCTTCTAATTCGATGGTGTGTTGGGTGAGTCTTGGGTCGAAGCCCTTTAAATCATTGTAATCCCATGCAAAAACATTAGTTAATTCCTGACATAGCAAAATGAAAGCTTGCCTTTCTTGAAATGTGTAGACTTTTCCAAGTGCAAGCAACTTGTCTTTGAAAATCTCAACCCTTTCGTAATTCTCCTCTTTAGTTGTGATGCATGCCTTGTCATTTCTCAATTGGTCATCTCCATTGAAGATGCTTTCAAGAGTGACCAAACCTTTAGGGAGCTTATTTTTCTTTAACTGAACAATCTGATTGCCATATTGCTGCTATAATTCACCTGGTTTTGTGTTGTAAACTTAGCTTCCTCCTGTAGGAAGAAAGCTATTTGCTGGTCACTTTCAAAAACTTTCAAATTTACAATGTTGTCTAGGACGGAGGGATAAACCACCACTTTCAAGTGGTGTGAACCATAGTCTCGACTTATTTCTCTTGAAACATCAAACTGAGTGCCAATTGCTGCCAGCATGTTTGCTTGTTTGTTCTACTCTCTGGGAATGGAGGAGATATTGAAAGTGAGGAAATCTTCTACCAAGTCCTAGACCCTATGCTTATAAGACTTCAACAAAGAATTATTGGTTAAATTTAGGCCTCTCATCTGATTTACAATTAGCTCACTGTCTCTCAAAACTTGCAACTCCTTGATCCCTCTTTTTCTTGCCCATTCTAGCCCTTGGATAAGGGACTCATATTCTGCAACATTACTTGTGCAAGAGAATTAGAAGCAAAAAGATGAAAAGTACTTATCTTTTGAAGGGGAGACCAACATCACCCCACCACCAGCTCCCAGCTTACTTCTAGAACTGTCAAAGTACAACTTCCATAGACCAAGGTCATCATGGCTGGCCTTCATTATATTGGGCATGAAGGCACCCTCTTCATGCATACATTAGACTCCAAGGTCTACCTCCTCAATGAATTTGTAAGGATCATGTTTGAAGTTATCATTTCCCCACTCATCCAAGAGTAAGTCTGTGACTCCTTCAAGGGCAAAAGATGGAGATTGGTCTGTCTGGGATTCTTCTAGGTCGATAATGGTGTAACTAACGTTCACTGCGTTGGGTGAATATGGTTCTAGATGGTCCTTGTAGAGTGGCTCAGATTTTATTTTCACCTTGGTCCCATACTTGGTTCTAAAAACTATATATGACCAATTCGCTGTAAGATAGCCACCTATCTTTGATGTGAAGTCCCTGGACAAGCAAATTGCAAAATAAGGAGGAACATCTACTACCACTATATCATGGGGAATTGAGAAGGTGGGCAAGCATGCAATGTCAATCTTAAACCCTTCAAAATTCCAACTATTTTTTCAGGTTTCCCATCTAGATGTGGGACTCATTTATTCATCTCTTCATATTTTAGTCTCATTTTGTCAGCTATGCACTTGGTCATCATTGAGGTGTTGGCCCCACTATCAATTATGCAATTGTTTACCAAGAAATCCCCTATGAGCAAGGATAAATAGAAAGGGGGAATTTTCTCTTCTTTCTTTACCTAACCCAAAGTGGAAGGCTATCCATTTGTCATCGAGACATTATCAGTGCTTGCTAGGATAGCTTGTTGATTTAGCTCATGCAATTCCTTCTTCAGCACATCCTTCTATCTTAGAAGAGACAATGAATACCATAAAGAGATGTTCATATGCAGCTTCTTCATTTGGTCCACTATATTGACTTGAGGACTACCTGCCTTCATGCTTTCTTTGGGGCTGATTCCAACCTGAGCTGCAGGTGGAAATGGCTATTTGAAATTTGGGGCCTTTTGACTTGAGTGTGATGGAGAAGGTGTTGCTGCCACTTGGGTGGTAGTCTAGGCTTCTCCCATTGCTCTTATTTTAAATCTTGTGTTGGTTGCAACATATTCAACCTGATTGTTTGTAGTGCCTACATAATTGATTGCACAAAACTCACCTTCTAGGTGGTTCATAAGAGTAGAATCTGGCTAGGCCTGATTGCCATTCGTACTGGGCTGAGTTGGAGCCTCAAAAAATTGGGAATGAGTAGCTAGTTGATTGTCTAAATTCTAGAAATAATTCATCATCTCATTTGTGTAAATAGCCTATTCTTGACCATATCCCATGGTCGAACAACTTAGCTGCTCTTGTACTAGATTGTTCTGAACAGGCATCATGACTTTAGATGATGAAGGGGGGCCTGTGTTATAGTTTTGAAATGGCCTGGTTTGAGTGAACTAACCCTATCCTTGATTATAGTTTTGAAAAAGGGGTCTAGGGTCTTGACCATAATACTGGTATCCCTGATTTGGTTTGTTGCTTTGAGCTTGCTACCTTTTAAGGGCTACAAGTTTGTTTGACATGTTCTGCAATAGACTCTTAACCTCATGAAGCTCATTTGGTAGAATAATAGCTAGTTTCTTAATGGTAGGTAGGGGACCAATTATGGGAGAGACAGTTTGAATTAGGGGTAATATTTCTGGGAAAAGTGGCATGTGAGGCCTAGGGGCTATTTTCCCAGCTTGTACTAAGCAATTTTTAGCTGCTATGGCAATGTCATAAGTAGCAGGCAGTATATGCCCTCCCATGGATTGTATCATCATAGCAATATCACTATTTAATGCTCTTAAATAATACAAGAAAGCATAGCTAGGAGTCAGCCTTACCAGGATGGGAATTCTATCCCAAGTCTTTTGAAACCACGTGTTGAAGTCCTTTATATACTCATGTGGAGCTCTCTTTATGGTCGTCAGCTGCTCAGTAAGCGAGAGGCCATCACTCTTTTCCCCAAAATGGTTTGTCAAATGAGTCCCTAATTCATTCTAAGAATGTATTGAATTTATAGGCAAAGTGTTGTACCATTCAAGAGCCTTACCTTTGAGAGACAATGCTAGCAATCTGATGGTGATATTCTCCTCTGTGACGTTGTGAATATTGTAGAGATTAAAAATATTCATAATATGCTCAATGACTATAATGGATCCCTCTCCATCAAAAGAAGGCACATTTTTTAAAGATGTTCCCAAAATTAGATCATAACATGGGAGATTCAAGGGGCTCTGACCACGAAAAGCTACAAAGGGTAAAGCCATGGCTGGGATGGGCTATAACTGGGGTTCTGCTACTAATGCATCTCTTATAAAGAGGATTGCTTGTTGGATAAGGATGGGTCTTCTCAAATCTTAGCCTTTTTGCAGAGTTTAAAGGCAACTCAATGAAATCAAAAGGAACCCCTCTAGAAGTAGACCTTGTGGTGACTTTAGGCATAGAAAATTAAGAAACTGGTCTTGATTATAATAATTGAGGCTCTTACCAGTGGAGTCGCTAGATGCTGGAAAACTTTGAATTGTTGTAACAAGACCATCATCAATCCTAAAATCTTATTGAGTTGTCAAATTGTGTCCCATCAGGTGTACCAAAACTATTGATGCAAGAAATTGCACCCTGTGGTAGGAAGTCAAGCTCCTACCTTCTCCTCACAACATAGAAATTCCCCTCTCACCTATGGGACTGGTGAAGCTGGAGGGGAGAGTCTCTAGATAAGGGCTAGGTCCCTTTGATGCATCATGTTTATTCCAACAAGTGCAAAATATAGATATATATACAGCTATATAATGAGGGGGAATGAAAAGGGAGAAAGGTACAGGCAAAAAAACTACTCTAAAGAGGTGATGCACCAAAATAAGTCAACCTTCTCACATCCACACTCAGAATCAGACAAAAACAACAAACATACACTTTAGACTTGGTAGAAGGGTCAGGCTACAAGAAAATGGTAGGGAGGTTCTCATGAAAACATAGAAATAGAGACTCACCAAGGTGCTATGAAATGCACATTGTAAGTAACTTCCTCTGTTCTATACTTCTAAATAGAGCTCTTCTCCTGTTCAGCTGCAAAATGGCATCTTGTAGATAACTGGTGTGTTGATGCTAAACCTATGAGAGCATTAAAAGACAATGACTAAACACAAATTAACACTTAGAAAATACACATAATATCTATCCAAGAAGAGGTAAAAAACTACATTTATTGATTCAGGTGGAAATTTTAGCAAGGCTACGCCTTGTAAAATGTGGAAGATGATGTTTACAAAATGACAAGTTCACAATATATATGAGAAACTTACAAGTGGCCATCACGTCCCTTCATTGGGATGAACAAGTCACTCAAAACATTAATGATCCGTGTGCTTTGTCTGTTTGAAGCCTACCTTTTCAAGGTCAATACACGGTTTGTCCACCCATTAAATGTAAAATGGAGAAACTAGTTGCTTTACTAGCTATTGTGTCCTCTCGTGATCAATTTGTAGGAATTGTTTCACCTACTGGAGTCACATCTCAAATTGGTGCCACTTGGACTAACTGCTTGCTCATTCCATGCTTGTCTCCTTGTCTTTTGTCAATTTTGTCTCTATCTGGCTCCTTCGGCCCTTAGGGTGATCATTCTAGGGGGTCACTACATTCTGGCCCCTTGGTTAGCTTTCTCTTAGTTGAAAACAATGGATCTTTATGAAAGTTGACATTCACATAGCCATCATGTTTTGAAAACCAACGGCTAAACTGTTCTATTAATTTTGACATCCTCTGAGACGTCACCATCCCCATCAAAATGCCATCGGGTCCATGTGGCTTCTCTTCAGGCACTTATCTACCTTTGCATTTTTCTTGGCACCTTCTCGAAGGGAAGGTGACCCTCTGGCCTTTGGAATAGTCCCCTTGCACTTGGCCGGAAGTCCCCCGCAAGGGCACCTGCCCTTCGGGGTCCTTTGGTGAGTCCCTTTGTATCCCCAGACTTTTCACCGGGTCTCTCCGCTGCTTTGTGTATTTCCTATGGACTTTTGTCCATGGACAATTTCTTGCTGACAAAAAGTCCACGAAAATTTTGTTTGCCTGGGCTTTGCTTTGTATTGGACTGTGCCTGAATTCCTTCAGACTTTTTGTCTAAAGGAGTTCCTTCGGGAAAAAATTCTGAAGGAATTTGGGGCTTTATAAGTATGAACAAATTTATAATTTTAAACAAATTTGAACTTATACAAATTGAGACTTACCCGATCCTTTGCCTTTGAAGTGCCTGTCCTCTGCCAGGGCATTTAAACTTGAAGACTCCCCTTCGGCCAAGGGCATACCCTTGAACCAAGCCCATTGAACCAAAAATGGTTCAACGGTTTGGTTCAACCATTGCGTATCGATGCCAAAAGAGGCAAAAGCCAATGAACTTGTGCCGATTGAACCACCTAGTTGAACCAAGCCCATTGAACCTCTCCCTTTGAACCAAGCTCATTGAACCAAAATTTGGTTCAACGGTTTAAGGGTTCAACACTTGTTGAATCGAGATGTTGAACTTGTAGATGGACCCTTGAAACAAAGGTCACTGAAACACTTGAACCAAACCATGAACCAAACTCATGAACTTGAAGATGGATGAACCATGTGCCGAAGAACCATGACATGAACCTGGGTAAGCTGAAAATGACTGGCATTGAATAGCAAGGGAAGAGGGAGACCAAAATTTTGCCTGTGGGCAAAATTGGTCAATAGTTTTATGTAGTGCTAACAAACTTCCAACCATCATGATCAGAAACCTCATCCTCTAGGGAACCAAACATCCTCCATCTCTCTTTTCCTATAAAAGGAGGGGATTAAGAGGTGAAAAGGATCCATGTTCAAGATATCAAATCTTCTTACATATAGGTATTCAAGTTTTCTAATATCCAGTCTTCCTTTAGCAACTCAAAAATAGCAAAAGAGACTTGAACCATTGTCAAATTTTCTTTTAAGGCCAAAGTACTGTTACTCTGGAAAAATTACCTCAACATTCAATTTTCAACCATCTAGCAAGCTATAAGTATATTCTACTTGTTCTTTGTTATTATATATTTCTAATCTCACTAACCTGATCAGACTTTTCTACACATTATTTCCTCTCTAATATATCCTTAATAGAACCATTATCTGACCACCTATCTATTCTTTAATTATTCTTTGAATACCTTTATAAATCCATAGGTAACTACTGACTGTTAGCATAACCATCAATGGTCACCCCCAATTGTCGATGGTTACCCAACTGCTAATGGTCACCCCCAATCATCGATGGTTCACCCAACCACTGATGGTCACTATGGTAAAATATAATATCAAGTTATTTTCAGCCCATTAACCTCACCCAAACCTAAATTTTTGCGTTCTTACCTATTCACAAAACCTTTTCTTTTTTTTTTAAACCTAACTTCACCCACCTTAGCATGAGTATCGACCTTCTTTTTCTATATTTAGTAATTTTATTTAATAAGCATCATACTTTCTTATTGAATCACATTTCATTTACTTTATGCATGTACTTTATTTTATCATTTCCAACTTGATTTTTATCAACAATGGATTGATAGCCTCCTAACAAGCATATGCTTCTTGGATCTAGCTCATACTAGGTAGTCCACTTAACTATCTTGATAACAACCCATTTTGTTGGTCCTTTATTATTTATAGGTTATTCATTCCTATCCAAGGAAGAGTTATCAATCTTCATCTAGATTACACGTGCATTACCAACCAAGTATTTCAACCACACCCTTATTACCAGTTTCTCATCTTCTTCCAAAATTAATAAATGAATATAAATTGAGAGAAATTTTTTGGCATGCCTGATGGGACCTAGCATCATCTAGGTGTCATTTATTTCTTCCTTTATTCTATGCTCATCGAATGAAATCTAAAATTTATTTTTGGCCTTAAAATAAACTTTTACATTACATTGATTACTTGCTTATTTTAGTTCATCTAGTTAACTAAAAGAAAAGTAATTAATCATAGTTTTCAATCTTGTTATCACACACTTTATCCAAGCCACATAATCAATAAACACATCAAAACAAAATTGAGACAAGGCCCAACTAGGATTTCATCACCTAGAGGTAAACCTTACCCTTTCCCAATAATCCTACTTGGAGGTCATTACCAAGGGGAGAACCAAATCAGCTTTCTAATTGAGTATAAACTCTAAAATTCAATATATTTTGGATAATAACTCAACACCCTTATCACTACAATGTGTCAAGTGAGGGGATAAACCCTAATACCAAGCCACGTATTGAAGTTCAATACATAGTTCTCTCTTGAGTACCTAAACACAATGTGAAACCAACCTTAGATTTCCTCTTTAGTACTTGATCTACAAGCCAAATTTTTTTATTCACACTTTGTAAGGCATAATTCAAAATTGATCTAAAAATATTCCTTAGTTTTAAACAAACTTTTAGTGTATCTGTAATTTTCCTTGAATTTTTTTTTTTGCTTGATTTTCGTTTGAGGTGTGAGTTTTCATTATAAGACTTCAATGACCTAGGGTATATATGCATATCAATTATTTAATTTAATACTTAAATAAATACACACACACACACACACACACACACACACACACACACACACACACACACACACACACACACACATAGACATATAGATATATATTTAAGTATTAAATTAAATAATTTGGTGTTTGTTATATGAGACTGTGAATCAACTTTAGATTGTTCATATATTTGGAAGTCGACTAGTTTAAGGATTAAGTTTGAACTTGAGATTCTTTAGAACTCAAATAGGTTTATTTATTATTCTATGTAGACCTAAATAGTTTATATTTTGACTATCACACAACTGAGTAACTAATAGGTTAATATGAGGTTTCATTGTAGTATGGGAGAAGAATTAAAATTAATTCATTTTTGGAAATAAAAATATATTGATATTATTTTATAATAGCCTAGAATGACTATTTACTATCTAATAGATTTCTTATGAAGTAGATAATCTTATGGTTTTGATATTTTTATACAATAGTTATATGAACAAAACATTATAATCATGTATGTGTTTAAGATGTACATATATATCTTCCATACACATAAAATTTAGACACTAAATCAACTAGTTTAGTTTTATGTTTATGAGTCAAAACTTTATTTATAAGATTGTTGGTTTGAATGAATCATCCTATATATTTTAATCTACAAATTATAAACATTATGAGTTAGAGAAAAACTATATGTATTTACAACTATAGTATACAATTGGCTGGATTGGGTGCATATAGAGAATATTTTTCATTAAATAAAAGTTAGTCTATTTATAAATATGGCTAAGTTTATATAAACAAGTCTGAGTAAATAATATTATATATTTTGATAAATATAAACTTGAGTATATGTATATACATGATACCTATAGATAATGGATACAAGTTAATCTATTTTGAGTATACCATATACTTACTGGTTGTGATTTTATTTAGCTAAAGACTTAGCTTGAGTAGATGAAACATATGGATATAAATATATGGTATAAAACTTGTGATTTTTTAACTTAATAAAACATTAGACATAGGGTTATCATATATATTTTTTTTCTATATGATTAATGTTTCTAAAACATAGCATTGTTAGTCTTGGCTGAGTTCTAGGTTATTTGATTGTTCATGATGAAACATTTAAACATGGGGCATTTGGATTTAATACTTATCATTTTAAATTTTTGTATTAAAATGAGATTATTGATGTAATTATTGTGTGTGAATACCATAAGTTTAGAAAAAAATGATTATAGATGGATAAAATAACATTTATAGTTACATATTGATATTTTGTAATTAGATGTTTTGACATGTTTCTTACCCAAATGGTATGTTAGAAATGATTTTTGTTTATGAATCTATTTATTATTCTATAATAAATTAGATGATTTAAGATTCATTGCATTATATTTAATGGACTAAATGTATGTATTTGATATTTTTATACTTATAATATTTAAATATCTTCTAAAAGGAAATATTTTGTTGAATCGATTGGTTTTTATATTATTATATATAAATAACCAAACTTCACATTAATGACCCTAAATAATCCATGTGATGGTTTCCACTCATTTAATTAGCACCATTAATGCAAGATGATGTGTAATTATATTGAGTGGTGTGTATGAAATTGACTAATCCTAGAGATAAATAATTATATGAAAACTTTGGTCAAATAATGTTTTTAGTTAAACATTATCATTTCTTGTTTTTGATATAGCTTACATGTTTGTATGATATCATGTTAGAATAAATTTATTTATGGTATACATCATGTATTATTTATCTTACATCACATGATTTTTAGTTTATCACTCTATATTCCTGTACCATCATTATCTACCTATCCATGAAGGGGGGGCATTCACCAGTTAGGATATAGTGTAGGGGGTCAATGGTTCATAGTTGGTATGAAAAATCACTTGGATGATGATCTCCCTCCTCCCAGTACTAAAACACTACATACTACACTTGAGATTATTGATGGATACTTTAAGTTCATTGAGAATCATGCTCCCAAGAGTTTTGTATCATTATATTATTATTATTACTAAAACTGTACTTTTTATTCATATCTACATTTATAGTAGTGGTTGTAATGTTGTATCAGTCATGGCTAAAATTATAATATCACTTCTATGAAATAAATTTAGTCTTTATTTTTATATTCAACATTGTATTTATTTTGATATATTATTATTATGGTGATCATTATTTAAATGGATTAGATATAAAACTTTGAGAGGTTAAATAAAAATAATAAATTTAGTTAAATATCACTTTTTTAGGATTCATTGTGATGAAATTTGTTAGATTAATTTGTACTATTATTTCTAAAAAAAACCCTATTCTAGTAAAACCCAGTGGGATTGTTACATTGTGGTATCATAGCTGAGGCTCAAATTCTAAGACTTAATGTGGTGACTATTACAAACTTATTATTTTTTTAAGAAAGAATAATAATTATGCATGCCAGACCAAGAGGTGAGGTTACTTAAAATACAATCCTCGTATTGATCCAATTCAATTCACCACTAAGTAAGTTATGAAGTTACATCAGATCTTCACAAGCATGCAAGAAACTAGGGACCAAATCATGACCTTAGAGAAAGAAGTGCATGGGTATGTAGAGGATAATTATAAGGAAGAACCTAAAGAGCACCATACTAAGAAAAAAAATCCTCAAGAGTAGGGGCATGAAGAAGTACCACAAGATGTGAGAGCTTGAGTAGCTATAGAATTGACATGAGGCATGAAAAAGGTAAATCCATCCAAGTTCAATGGAACTATTTTGGGGGATGAAGCTAAAGCATGGCTAACAAAGATGGATAAATATTTTGAAATATGAAATTACACATGAAGTCACCAAAGTATTCTAGGGAGCATATCAAATTGATGATAAAGAAACAACTTAGTGGGCAAATAAGAAGCTTGAGATGAATGTTGAATATACCACCACCACTGGGGAATAGTTTATGGCATTATTTAGGTCATGATGACTTCCACATATGTGTTTTAATTATAAGATTATAGATTTTCAAAATATTAAGCAAGGAGACCTTTATGTGAGTGACTACTGGGAGAAATTCACAAAGATTTTGAAGTATGTACCTCAATATTATATGGATGAGTTGTTTAGGATCATGAAATTCATCATAGGATTAAATCCTCAATTTGGATGTGAAGTGGTTGTGCACGGGCCATCTACCATGGATCAGGTCTTTGAGAAGGCAGTCAAGTAGGAACAAAGTTTCAAATATCTTTCCCAAGTCAGAGATAAACTTAAAAAGAAATTTGGAATTTTTAAAATGACTTTTAAAAAGAAGAATTAGAAGAAGAGGATTAGAGACTCTAAGAGTTAGTTCAAAAACTAGAATGCTAAGTTGAATAGTGGGTCAAGGAATAAGAAAACTAGTAATGGTTTTAAGGGAGGTTTTAAGGGAAACCAATAGTTTGATAGGAAAGGACCACTTAGATGTTTGCTCATTTATGGAGGTGACCATTATGATCGATAGTGTATTCAAGAGAAGTAGAAGAATGATGGTTCTGCTTCTCAATAGGGAAATTTTCAACAGTGGATTCATGCACCTATTAACAATAGTCAAGATGAGTATCAAGCTTCACCCAAGAACTATTAGGTATTTTGTTTGATCATCTAATTTTTATTCAGATTGAAATAAGGGCTACAAAATGTTTCTTTGATTTTATAATGCTAGTAAGTTATCTAGAAAATCTAGATTTATGGTAAATGCACGGTCAGTATAGTATGGGAATGAGTCAAAGGTCAAGGTTGACAAGTGTTTAGTTGAAACTAAGATTAGGTTACTTGAATTCATTATAGTATTGGATTTTTGTGATTATCTATTAGGATCATATGATGTGATCTTAGGATTCAATTGCTTACAAAACACAAAACTAAGGTTGACTACTATATGAATAAGGTTGAATGTTAAGATGATTTTGGAAATTCGACATAACATTAAGGTGAGAAAAGGGAGTTGAAGATTAGGTATATTTATATAATTAACTCAAGAAAGATTAGAGTAAGGGATTCCAAGAAATTATTATTAAGATAAATGATATGGAAGAATTTAATAAACCATCCATCAAGGATTATCATTTTCTAAAGAGCTTTCAGGATGTGTTTCTAGAGGAATTACTTGGATTACCACCCAAATGTGACTTTAATTTCTTAATTGATATCATACCTAGATTATAATTATAGTCTAAATCACTATACAGGATGAAAACTACCAAATTAGTTGAGTTAAAGTCTCAACTTTAAGATTTTTTATCAAAAGGGTTGATTCAACCAAGTTTGTCACCATAAGGTGCACCATTAGTATTTGTCAAGAATAAGGATGTTACTCTTAGCCTATGTATTTATTACATGATGTTAAATAAGGAGATGATCAACAATATATATCTATTATCTTGTATTGATGATCTCTTTGATTAGATATGAAGGGAAATAGTATTTTCTAAGATTGATCTTAGATTAGGGTATCATCAGCTAAGAATCCATGATGATGATATTCCAAAAAAAACATTTACAACTTGATATAGGCACTATGAGCTCATAGTGTTACCTTTTGGTTGAAAATTTTTTCTACAACATTTATGAATCTCATTATTAGGGTGTTTAGGGATTATCTAGACCATTTTGTGTTAGACTTTCTGGATGACATCCTTATATATTCTAAGGATGAGTAAGAACATATTCAACATCTAAAACTAGTTTTACAACATTTATGAAAGCAAAAATTATATAACAAGTTGTATAAGTGTGCATTTTTCCAAAATAAAGTATAATATTTGGTACATATTATCTCTACAAATGGAATTTTAGTGGATCTAGTGATGATAAGAGCCATAATGGAATGGCCAATGCCAAAGAATGTACATGAGGTAAGTAGTTTCATGAGATTAGTGGGTTATTAGATGAAATTTGTTCCAAATTTCTCCAATATAGCTAATCCAATTACCTCTCTTTAGTATAAGAATAAAACTTTTGTCAGGTTAGACAACTGTGACAAAGCCTTTCAGGAGATGAAAAGGAGGCTTACTTTACCACTAGTGCTAAGAATTCCTGATCCTAATGGTAAATTTTTAGTGATCACAAATGCATCTTAGGATGGACTTGGAGGATTTATTATATAGGATGGTTTAATAGTAGCATACGAGTCTAGAAAACTAAATCCATATGGGGTGAATTATGCCCCTCATGATCTAGAACTCACTGCAATAGTACATGCCTTGCAAGTTTGGAGGCATTATCTATTGGGAAAACCATTTGAACTCAATATGGATAACTTAGGACTCAAGTAAATCTTTACCCAACCAAACCTAGATGTTCTTAAAAGATGTTTTTTAGAATTATTATATGATTATGATTTTGATATTACTTATATCAAGGGCAAGGAGAATAGATTTGTTGATTCTCTGATCTATAGAAGGTAAATAAAATCTATGGCTACTATCATAAGTAATTTTTATGATAAAGTAATCAAATTATCACCAAGATATGAATTCTATGATCTGATCAAGAAAGCATTGTTAGAGAATGTTCAAACTCATAGGTATAGAGGATTCAAGTTAGAGAGTGATGGTATTTTGGGGTACAATAATAGGATATATGTACATGATAGAGAGAATATAAAGACCATAGTGCTAAAGGAAATAAATAATTCCCCATATTTAGGACATATAAGTATAACCAAGCTCATGGTTGAGAAAAGACCTCTCTATTTTTGGAAAGGGATCAAGAAAGATGCAACAGATTTTGTGTCTCATTATTTGGAATGTCAGCATGTGAAAGATTAACATGTGCATCTAAAAGGATTTATATATCTACATAATATACCAGAATGGAAGTGGCAAGTGATTAGTATGGAATTCATCCAAGGGTTTCCATTATCATGGAATTGACATGATATGATCTTGGTTGTAGTTGACAAACTAACCAAGGTAGCCCACTTTATTCTAGGTAACTTGATAGATGATGTACCTATGCTTGTAAATATATTTGTGAAATAGGTGCATCAATTGCATGTATTTATTAAAAATATCATTTTAGTTAACTTTGAAATCAGCTCTAGTTACATAGTTGAATTTCAACACTGCTTATCACTTAAAACTAATGGATAAACATAAAGAGTTACGTAGATTTTAGAAGATCTACTTCATATGTATTGTATGGATCAAAAATACAAGTGGGAGGATATTTCCATTAGTTGAGTTTTCTTAAAAAATCCCATACCAATCAATTTTAAATATATCTCTATTTGAGGTATTATATGAAAGGAGGTATATAACACCAATTAGTTAGGACAAGTTATAGGATAGGGTAGTCTTTGGACTTGAGATGCTTGTGTAAATGGAAGAGCAAGTTAGGATAATTAGGTAGAGGTTTGTCAAGGAAAATGATAGATAGAAATGTTATGGTAATTTGAATATAATATCATGGTAGTTTTTTGTAGGTCATAAAGTATTTTTGTGGGTTAAGCCTCAGAAAAGCTTGATTAAGTTTAGAAAGTCAATGAAACTTTCACCTAGAGATGTGGGAGCCTTCAAGGTTTTATAAATGGTCAATCCTATAATGTATAGGATTGTATTTCCACTAGTTATATCTCTTTTTAATAATTTATTCCATGTGACGTATCTTAAAAAGTATGTTGTTGATCCTTCACATGTCTTGGATTAGAATGTTTTGCAAATTCTAGATCCTGGGGTGGTCACAGTAGAACCAATCAAAATAATTAACACTCACAAACTTAGTTTATATAATAAAGAAGTGTCATAGTGCAAGGTATAGTGGGATAAATATTCATAATATAGTTCTAGTTGGGAATATTATTATGAGTTTTATAAGTTGCTTCCACATTTGTTTGCTTGATATATTATTGGATATCATTTATTTTCTATTGAATTATGTTTTTAAATCCATAACTTATTTTTGAATAAGTATCATCATGATGATGACCAAATTTAGGGGGGAATGATGTCACATCATAATTTCTCTCTAATCCTAATAACTTATTAATTTGTGGATTATTATTATTATTAGTTGATTAAATAATGTTTAGTTAAGCTTTATTTCATATGCTAATTATGGGACAGTTATTTGTTACTTAATTTACATGATTAATTAGCTATGGAATTAGTTTTACTTTTATATTATTTACATGATGATCATGTTATATAGTGTATTATAATAGTATTTTATGGATTATATATGTTTTAGGATAACTACCTTCATTATTTTGAGGTGGATGCAAGATCTTATAAAATTTACATGATCTTATGAAAAGTCAATTTAGATAGTTTCATTGTTGAATTATTATGCAAGACATCATAATTTTTGGTTTTTTATCTATTAAAAGGACTTTTTAATGGCTTTATGATAGTATTATCACTAAAAATATAATGTTTAATAACTTTTGTAAAATTTGATTGCATGGTTATTGAATGAAGTCATTTGCTTCATGCATAGTTCAAAGGGATATTATTATTATTATTATTATTATTATTATTATTATTATTATTATTATTATTATTTTATGTTTAATGATAGAAATTTAAAGATGATTAGGGTTAATCAGCCATTGACTTGAGATTATAAAAACTATTATGTAAATAATTATAGATAATAGGTTTTTCTACATGAGAAAATGGTGGAAGACTATTAGTTCTATTAAGTTATTCTTTACATGCATAGTTTTAGCCATTATTTTGCCAAAGAATTTGGAGAAATTCATGTGACAAGAAAAGAGCACAAAAGAGAATAAAATAAATGAGATAAATGCCTATGAAGGCACAACATATGATGGCATGGTAGATAAGGGAAAGCAAAAGAGAAAGAAGGGATTCGAGATACAATGGAAAATAAACTCGAATCATTGGCATATAGATTTATCTTCTAGGTTGGTGTTGAATTTAAATTCTTAGATGATTTTTTGGATACATTCTTGTAATATTTAAAGGGTTTTAAATAGTTTTAATTTAAATGAAATTGAAAAAAAAAGGGCTAAATGATGGGCCCTATGGATGGCTTGACCATCCATAAAACTCAACATATAACTTAGAAATCCTTAGGGTTAAATGGCTTGAGATTTTGTGTTCTTTTCCTTAATTTATAGAATACCTCAAAGAAAAATCATTTGTGTATATTCTTGACTCAAATTTTTATAACCCTAGGAAATTTCTATAGGGTATAACTATTTATTTGGATGGGTACATTTAATTAGATTCTGTAGAGTCTTGGACTTAATATTTTATGTCAAACTAGTTTATAAATTATAAACATTAATACATGGACTTATATTTAAAACTTGTATAGGGTATGGCAGTGAAATTGGGGAATTAAATATAGATTTAGAAAAGATAATTTTCAAGCCTTTATTTTATTACCAGGTAGTGAATTTTATGTATATTATATTGGGTTATAATCATACTAGTCCAGATGGGGTTCAACAGTGTATAAAGGTTGTTTTTCATAATAAAATGAAATTTGGTTTATTTCATATATATAATTAATTGAATGTTAAGTATATAAATATGAAGGGGTATGTATATACACCCTATAGGACTATAGTGACCTAGGGTGTGTGTGTGTGTGTGTGTGTGTGTGTGTGTGTATTTGAGTATTCAATCAAATAATATGGCATCTATTATATGTGACTATGAATAAATTTTAGATTGTTAGTATATTTTGAAGTCGACTATTTTCAAGCTTAATTTTGAACTTGAGATTCTTTAGAACTCAATTAAGTTTATTTATGCTTCTAGAAATCCATACATAATTTATATGTTGACTATCACACAATTGAGTAACTACTATGTTAATATGAGGTTTCATTATAGTATGGTAGAAGAATTAAAATGAATTCATTTCCATAAATAAAAATATAATGATCTTTTTTTATAAGACCCCTGAATGACTATTTGCTATGTAATATATTTCTTATTAAGTAGATAACCTTATGGTTTTGAAATTTATCTTCAATAGTTATACAAACAAAACATTATAAGCCTATATGTGTTTAAGATGTAAATATATAACTTCCATACACAAAGACATTTTAGACACTAGATCTACTAGCTTAGTTTTATGTTTGTGAGTTGAGACTTTATCTATAGGATTGTCGGTTTAAATGAATCATCTTATATATTTTAATCTGAAAATTATAAGCATGGTTGAGTTAGAGGAAAAACATATGTATTTATAACTATAGTATACAGTTGGTGGACTGGGTGCATATAGAAAATATTTTTCCTTAAATAGAAATTAGTATATTTATAAACATGACTAAGTTTATATAAAGAAGTTCTAGTAAATCATATTATTTATTTTGATAAATTTAACCTAGAATAAATAAGGATACGTGATACCTCTAGATAATGGATAAAATTTAATCTATTTAGATTATATCATATACTTACTAGTTGAGGTTTTATTTAGTCAAAGACATAGCTTGAATAGCTAAAACATGTGGATATACATATATGGTATAAAATTTGTGATTTTTTTAACTTAATACAACATTATACATAAGGTTACCATATATAGATTTTCCTATATGGCTAATGTTTCTGAAACATAGTAGGGTATGATATATATATATATATATATATATATGGGTGTATTTTTTTAGTCTTGGCTGAGCTCTAAGTTGTTTGATTGTTCATGATGAAAAATTTAAACATGAGGTATTTGGATTGAATATATATAATTTTAAATTTATGTATTAAAATTAGATTATTGATGTACTTCTTGTATGTGAATACCAAAAGCTGAGAAAAAAATGATTATAGATGGATGAAATAAAATTTATAGTTACGTATTGATATTTTGCAACTAGATGCTTTGACATGTTTCTTACCTAGATGGTATATTACTAATGAGTTCTATTTATGAATATTTTATTATTTTGTAATAAATTAGATGATTTTAGATTCATTACATTACATTATATTTGATGGACTAAATGTATGTATTTGAGATATTTGTACTTAATATATTTTAATATCTACTAATAGGAAATATTTTGTTGAATTTTTTGGTTTTTATATTATTATATATAAATAACCAAATCTCATATTAATGATCATAAATAAGTAGTGTGACAAATTTCACTCTCTTAATTAGTGCCATTAATGTAATATGAGGTGTAACTTGATTGAGTGGTGTGTATGAAATTGACTGATCTTAGAGATCAATAACTATATAAATTTTTTGGCCAAAGTAATATTTATAGTTAAGCATTTCCATTTTATGTGTTTGATATACTTTACGTGTTTTATGATATCATGTTAGAATGGATTTATTTATGGTATATATCATATATTAGTTATCTTAAAAGACACAGGTTCTAGTTTATCACTCTAGATTCCCACATTGTCATCATATACCCATTTATGAAGGGAGGGCCACTACCTTATTGGGAGATAGTGTGGGGGATAGATAGTCCATGGTTGGTGTGTAAAATCGCTCGGATGATATTCTCCCTCTTCCCAATAGTACTACACTTGAGATTACTGATGGATACTTTGATTTAGTTAAGACTCATGCTCCTTGGAGATTTGTATCATTGTATTATTATTATTGAAACATTATTATTGTTGAAATTGTACTTCTATTCATATGTACATCTAAAATAGTGGTTTTAATGTTGTATCATCCGTGGATGAAATTATAACATTACTTATATGAAATAAATGCATTCTTTATTTGTATATTGAACATTGTATCTATTTTGATATATTATTTTTATTGTGATAATTACATAAATGGATTACCTATAAACTTTAAGAGGTTAATTAAAAATAATATATTCAGTTAAAGATCACTTTTTTAGGATTCATCATGATGAAACCTGTTGGATGAATTTGTGTAATTAATTTTAAAAACAAATTACCCTATTTTATTAAAACCTAGTGGGGTTGTTACATCATCCACCAAGACTTATCTTATTAAGGTAATATTGATAAAATTATTAACAAAGAGGGGTGGATCATTGGTTTGAAAGATGCTTTCATAATTAATCATATAATCTTTAGGAAATTTTATGGAGAGTTTATTTGAGGAATAAGGTTGAGAAATGGTTTGAATAGCATGAACCCATGTAGGTGTAATAAATTTATTGGTTGCTTAAGTAGTTTAAATTCACTGGATGGGGATTATTTAATGTCTTACAATTGTTACATGAGAAATATCAATTAGAGGAATTTTTCAAGGCATGGAATTAAGTTCATATAGGAAATTCCATTGTGATTTAGGTTTAGAACCATAATAATTTTTAAGATGTTTAGGAATGGTGATTTTAGTATGGATGAAACTATAATGATTTATTGGCAATAATAGGTGTTGAGGCTCTGAGGGTAGAGCAAGATCATCAATAACTTACAAATTGGATGATGATGTAGTTTTCTAGTAGTATCCTTAAGAAGTGGTCATCAAGAGAAGGATTATTAGGTTTGGTAATAGGATATTTTTGAGTGGGCTTATAAGGGTTTTCAACCTTGTCTACATTCATAAATTAGGAATTAGTATAATAATGATCATAGTCAGAATCAATAGAATAAGCAAATTCATTAGAATGTTATGTATTGGAATCTAACTATTGAGATGATTTTTAAGGTTTATGATTTATATATTTTGGATTGTAAGTTGATTTTTTAGATACATAAATGTATTCATTATGGAATTATTTGGTAATAGCATCAGAATTTAATTTTTCTCCCAAAATGGTAACTACTACAAGTTTATGGAGTCCATTACATATCTCATGAGAGTGACCAATATTAGTGTGGAACCAACAAAACTTATTAAGATCATACCATAACAGAGGATTATATGTATAGATGAATGGTATAGATCAAAATAAAAAAAATATTAATCTCCTATAGTTTGAAGGGAGGTACTCCTAGTTATTTGATTTAGATGTTCTCATTTTGGCATGGGGAGGTTTATTTTGGGAAGTAGTAGTGGTGATTTTATTGGTTTTAGTTTGGTAAGACTATTATTTTATATTTTTAGATGGTTCAAATTATATCATAAGGGAGTCCTATATTTTTTATTAATTTAAATAATTTTTATGAGGTTTGAGGGGAAAATATATTAACCTTGTATTGAATAAGGTCTTAAAAACCATTAATAAAGAGTTTGAAGATATTATCATCACCCATGTTATGATCTACTTTGTGTACTAAATACTTCCATTATTTGATGAAAGTATGAGAAAATTCAGTAGGGAATTTCTTAGCATTTAGCATTAATGAAGTTGCTAAGGATATTTTTAGGAATTTCATTATATTGGAATTATTTATCAAGAGCATTGACTAAATCCTTTAGTTATGTAATGGAATGCCTAGTAAGCTGATTATACCAGTCTAGTGTGTCTCTAGTGAAGTTTTTGTATATAAGTTTGGTGGTATCATAAGTGTTGGTTTGAACCTATTTCTTGTATATGTTTTTAAAGGTTTTACAAACTAAAACAATATATTTAGTCCTATCATATCTGATAGTCAGATAAATGTTTCCAATGTTTGTGGCCACAATAAAGGGAGATAAAGATTCATTTTAGATATTTTTAAACATCTTGTTATACATTGGTGGTTGAGGTATGACTTTGGAATAAATAAGAGGATGGGGGATGAAATTTTTATTTCATTGGTTCATGGTGATTTTAGGGGATTGGATAAGTATTTCCAAAATGTGGGTTTGCATTTGGATAATTTTATTATTGTTAAAATCTTGCATAAGGGTCATTTATTAGACATTTGTGTAAGGACATATTCTACTAGATATAAAGGTGGATTAGTATTTTTATTAGAGGTTGGATAAGGATCAAAAGATCATGGGGGATTCTAATGCATAAAAAATAGACCAACCTTTCAAATGCCATAAAATTTGACCTATAGCTCCATTTGAGCTCTTCCAAACTTCAAAATGACCATCTCAAACAAATTATTGTTCATCTAAGGTTCTAAAATTGTAATTTAATTATTTTTCAAGAATTTTTTATTTTTATAAATTGTATATTTTTTTTATAGACATAAAATTCAATTGAATTTCATATGATAGGTTAATTTTAGCATTTAGGATATTTTATGATATTCTTAGAGCTATGCACACTTGCATGCAAAACTTACTATGAATAGAAATTACTAAAAATAAACTTTTTTAGATTTTTTTTTTTTCAAATTTTGCATGTAAACTCTAATTTTTGAGTTAAGGCTTATTTAAGCATGGTTTGGGTTTGTAATTATTTAAAGTCATTCAATATGAATCAATTATGAGTATTGTTTCAAGATCTTGGACTATTGGTAATTTATTTGTCTTGATAGTTTTTTTGGTTTCATTTTTTGGTATCAAAGCAAGTTCAAATATTGGAGGAGAAAGACATGGAAAGAGGATAAGGAGGTATTATGTAGACAAATTATAATATACAATAGCTATAGAGGCAAGTTTAATAATTAACAGAGGTTATCACCAATTAGGGAAAAAGAGAAGGTGGTGATGAAGCTAAGGGAGACATAGACCATGATGAAGAAATTCAGCAAGAACAACCACCATCGATGGAAGAGATGATGTTTAGGATTTATAATGAAGAAATGAAGGAATCAAAGTTGATGTTATAGATTATGAATGTAGTTTAAAACTAGAGGAGTTGATACATTGGATGAATATCATGGAAAAATTATTTGAGTGGAAGACTATGAGAGAAGACAAGAAGGTAAAATTTGCATGCACAAAATTGAAAGGTCATGCAATGATTTGGTGGGATCACCTATAGAAAGAGAGATAGAGGTAAGTTAAAGATCAGATTAATTCATGGAAAAAGGAGTAAGAATAAAGTTGCATGAAAGTAACTAAAAATATAAAATAATAGCAGATGTTAGAAGAAGATGAATGGTATTTGAAGGAGATTTGGTAATGGTTTACTTGAGGAAAGAAAGATTTCCAAAAGGCACATACAACAATTTGAAGTAAAAGAAAATTGGACCATGCAGAATTGTGAAGAAAATCAATGATAATGCTTATAAGGTGAGTTTACCATAAAATTTTGGTGTATCTATAGTATTTAATGTTTTAGATTTATATGAATTCCATAGAGAGGATGGTGAAGGTGATGAAGATGAAGAAGTAAATTGGGAGCAATAGGTTCCAAAGAAGAAGAAGGAAAATATAGTGCAAGTTTTGGATATGAAAATGGTGAGCACAAGGCAAGGGAATTATAATAGGTATTTGGTTTAGTGGGAAAGATTGAAACATTAAGACAACGCATATATTATAGAATGGGAGATGAAGAATATTGACAAGAAAAAATGATAGTAGTACAATCAGGGCAACTCGTAGGAGCTGAGTTATTTTTAACTACAGAAGAATGATGGAAAAAAGGGTTAACCTTATGGAGGCCATAAATTTTGACCTATAGCTCTGTTTGAGCTCTTCCATGTGCTAAAATTTTTGTCTCAAAATTTTTGTTGCTCATTTGATGGTCTAAAATTGCAATTTAATTATTTTTTGAGAATTTTCTATTTTTATAAATTGTAAATTTTTAGGTCAAGATGTCAACTTTAATTAAATTTTATTTGATAGGTTAATTTTAGTATTTAGGATAATTCAAGAGATTTTCATGCTTGCATGTAAAACTTATGACAAATAGAAGTTGATAAAAATAGACATTTTTTTTTCTAGATTTCAATGTTTTTCAAATTTTACATGTAAACTCTAATTTCCAAGTTGAGGCTTATTTAATCATGGTTTGGGTTTGTAATTATTTCAAGTCATTCAATATAAATCAATTATGATTACTATTTCAAGATCTTAGACTATTGGTAATTTATTTATATTGATAGCATTTTTGGTTTCTGTTGACCATAATTGCATGACCAATTTGTGTTTTCCCTTTGGTTCTTTTCATTTCTCCCTTGCTCATTTTTTGTATTTGGTCACTTGCTTTGTTATTTGTCTTTTCACATTGGCCTCTCCTAGTTTGGGCTCTTCTCCCTTGTTCTTTTCCTTTCCCCTTTGTTTTTTCCTTTGGGATGTTGTTTTCCTTCAAGATTTTGTCTTAGCCTTTCTCATTTTGTTTTACCCTCAAATGCCCTTCAGAAAAGTTCTGAAGGGCCAATTCCCTTCAAAGTGCCCTTAAAATTTTTTTGAAGGAACTTTTCCTTGCCTTGTTTTTGCCTAAATGACCCTTCAATTTTTTTTTGAATGGCACTTTTTGTCTAAGTGACCCTTCAAAAAAAATTTGAAGGGCACTTTGCCTCATTTCTTCTTCTAAGTGACCCTTTGGATTATTTCTGAAGGGCACTTTTCATCCAAGTGACCCTTTTGAAAAAAATTTGAATGGAAAATTTTCCTTGGTCTTTCCCAAATTCCCCTTTGGATTTTATTTGAAGTGATGATTTATCCAAGTGCCCTTCAATATTTTTCCCAAAGGGTCACTTTTAACCATTTTCTCCAAGGTTACCATTCAAGATTTTTCTTGAAGAGCCCTTTGTCCATAGCCTAACCTTTGGAAAAGTTCTGAAGGGACCTTGTACCCCTACTTAGGGGTCCTTTGAAACTTTTTTGAAGGACACTTTCCCAAGTGTCCTTCAAGAAAAGTTCTCGAAGGAAACTAGTCATTGGCCAAAAAGTTGAAAGTAAAATTCTTAAAGGAATTCCTTTAGATAAATTATTTGAAGGAATTACTTTAGGAAACTTTCCATGACCAAAGACCTGAAACAATAAGCCTGACCCAAATGGATTCCCATGACATGTTGTAGAACATCAATTTTGATGTGGCCAACTATCCATTAGGGTTCAAAGACATGACATGCCATAGGATGTCAAATTTAGGATGACCAACTAGCCATTGGGTTCACATTGATGACATGCCAGAGGATGTCAAATTTAATATAAATAACTAGCCATTAGGGTACAACTTGGTGACATGTCACAAAACATCAAGTTCATGCCCAAAGTCTTCAAGAAAAAAATGAAGTCACTTGGAAAACTTGAAAGGGTCTTAAGCAAAACAAAATTGGGTTTTCAAAATAGCTTTCCTTGTAAAATTTTATAAGTATAAGCAATAAAAAAACCTAAAAGAGAAAGTAGCCTTGATAGTGTAAATCAGGTTTACCAATATGCTTGACTTATAAGTTTTATAAGTGAAACCATTCATAAAACATGAATGGGTCTATAGTGTAAATTGAGATTTGTCAAAGACTTTGCTTATGAAGTTTCATAATTCATGAGCAATAGAAACCCCAAAGAAAGAAATTTAAAGCAATCCCAAATCTTGAATGGATCTACAAGTGCAATTCAGACTTTCAAAGTTGCTTAGCTCAACAAGCTTGGCCCAACAACATGGTTCACAATAAATGATTAAAAAAATTAGAAGCTATCAGGTGACTTATTAGATATAGATGGAGGATGATCCATAGGTATCTATGCCAAGCAAATCAATGACTTAGAACCATGATCTGACTCATTCCTTAAGGAATAATCAAAAGGGAAGGCCAAAACCAAACTAAATAAAAGTGACTTTTTAATGCCATTGTGAAAATAAACAAGTTAAGGAGAAGTGGTAATGACCATCTTTGGCACCTTCCCCAAGTATCTCATTTCTATTGGTAGTCATTGGAAAGCATCTTTGGAGGAAAGCAAAGGGCATTCGAGAGAGTGACATAGATCAAACAGAATGCTATAATAAACATCTTTGGTAGGGTTAGTTACATCCAAGGATGGTGTCCTCCAACATAACTAATTTAATTTATTTGGTGCTAAAGGCCTCCCTCCTCTCTCTCTCTCTCTCTCTCTCTCTCTTTTATAAATAATACCCTTGCGCTATTATTAAATCATCTAGAGATAGTACGATAAAGCCCTGCTATTTTTCTTTTCCATCTTCTTACCTTTGAGAAAAGAAACATTAGTCTATCCCATTTTTAAGTTTTGGATAATTTCCTAGGTATGTAAGAGATACAGACTGATAGCAAATGATGTTTTATCCTTCCTTCCTTTGTCTTTCATGCTTTTGAGCAAAGAGTTAATCCAACAGGTCATGTAGAGTGCATTTTATTTGTATGAGACTTTACATGTATAACCCTTTTCTAGAATATACAGGTTATTGTTTCAGTCATTTAACTTGTTTAATATCATTCAACTTTATCTCTACATTGAAATACTTATGTTAGAATCTTCTATAACTTGATGTATATACTATATTTTGTTGTATTGTGCATAAGAATAGGGCATACATGTGGGTACTAATTCTTGGTGTATCACCATTTTAGACTAGGATTTTAATTTATGTAAACTTATGACTCTTTTCATTCATACAAGCTGGTTCAATAGTTTTATAGCACAAAAATCTAATATAGGGAGTTATCCCTTTCAACCTAGAGGTTCATTTCCATTTATAGTCACACCCACATGCCTAGAAATGTCCCAATGTTGCCCAAATCTAGAGGAGGCCTGAATATCCCTATTGTAGGATGCAATATTTAGAGACAATAGTTTCATTATCTAGTATCAGAGTAAGTTCAAATCTTGGTGGATAAAGACATGGTGAGAGGATGAGGAGGTATACAGAATATTCCAAACTTTGAGGTAAAAAGTTGACAATATACAGGATTATGCAATGAATTTTATAAGCTTTCAATATGAGTGGAGCATGATAAAATAGAAGAGAAGATAGTTGTAAGGTATATAAATGGTTTGAAATTTATTATTTAACATGAATTAAGCATGCATTGAATACTTAGCATGGAGGAGGCTTCTAAATTAGATTTTAAGGCAAAAGAAAAATAAAATAGATAGAATTTTAGAATAATGTCTCTTGGTCTAAGAAGAGGTAGATCCCCTCTAAATAGGGGATGAGGTGGTTTAATACCCCCAGAGGTGGGTCTAATACCAATAGAGGTGAATCATCACATGGTGTAAAAAGGAAAGATGATTATAGGCAAGGGTTTCAATACCAACAAAGAGGAAGATGATTTTAGAGAGGATGAGGTTATGGTCGTGATAGAGTATAGTTTCCAAATAAACATAGATTTAATGTGTGTTATACATTTGGATAAGAAGTAAATATATCATTTGAGTGCCCACACTATCAAGATGAATAAAAGAGGCAAGAATATCATACAAGAGTGAATCTAGTTGAGGCTGAGATAAAAGAGTAAAATACTAAAGTTGCACATGTAGATGTTGGAGAGAATATCATTATGAGAAGGATAATGATCATTCTAAGGAAGGAACAAGTTTAGAATAAATAAGGTGGTGATGCATGGATAGCATCAAATATTTTTTAAATAATATGTACTTTGGGTGGAAGGTATGCAAATTAATTATAGATGGTGGAAGTTGTGAAAATAGGGCTTCTAAAGAAATGATAAATAAACTAAATTTGAAATGTGAAAAACATCCTAATCCTTATCAGATTTCATGGTTTAAGAAGGTTAATGAAGTTACAATAGATAAAAGGTGCTTAATCAAGTTTTATATAGGAAAAAGTTACAATGATGAAATATGGTGTGATATTATTTCAATGGATGTATGCCATGTGTTATTGGGAAGACTATGGAAATTTGACAAGAAAGTACTTCATGATGGAATAAAGAACACTCACACTTTTCGGAAAGGTGGTAAAAAAGTAGTTTTGTTACCTCTTAAAGAGGAAAAGAATAAAAAAAGCATGCTCTCTACTAAATAATTTATCAAAGATATGAAAGTGGTAGGTTATTATTATGTATTAGTAGCAAAGAATAAAGATACAAAAATGGTGCCAATACCAAAAAAAGTAGCAAGAGTTTGAAATAATATGTAGATGTTATGCTTGATGAGTTACCAAATGGTTTACCATTAAAGAGAGATATTCAACATCACATTGATTTGATTCTAGGATCAGCTCTACCCAATCAAGCAGCTTATAAAATGAGTCAAATAAAACATGTAGAATTAAATAAATAGGTTATTGAATTTCTAAGAAAGAAGGTAATAAGGGAGAGTATGAGTATGTGTGTAATACCAGCATTGCTAACTCTAAATAAACATGGAGGATGGAGAATGTGTGTGGATATTAGAGAAATTAGTAAAATCACAATCAAGTATAGGTTTCATATACCTCGTTTAGATGATATAATGGATATACTTGTAGGAGAAAAATATTTTACCAAGATTTATATAAGGAGTGGTTATTATCATATTCAAATTCATGAAGGAGATGAGGGGAAAACTACATTCAAAACTAAGGATGGAATATATGAGTGGATGGTGATGCCATTCAGATTATCTAATACACCTAGCACATTTATGAGGGTGAGAAATAGAATGATATGAGAATATATTGGTAAGTTTGTGGTTGTTTATTTTGATGATATTTTTATATTTATCAAGACTAAATAAGAAGACTTAAAACATTAGAAGTTTGCATAAGGGTCATTTATTGGAAATTTGTGTAAGGAATTAATCTACTATATATATATATATATATATATATATATATATATATATATATATATATATATATATATATATATATATATATAGGTGGATTAGTATTTTTATTAGAGGTTGGATAAGGATCATAAGATGATGGCAGATTCCCAATATTAGTATTGTGAACAAAAATTGTAATGTTGGTACTTGCCCAAGATACTGTAGTGAAGAGGGAATATTGTTAATACAACCACTCTTATTTGGAATAAAGACAATATTTCTATCAATATTTTTTATAAACTATATGGGGTCCTCTAGATCATCATTTTGGTTGATTTCAACCATATTACATTCAATAGATCCTAATTAATGTTGAGATAAATTATAACATTAAGAGTTATCTTAAATGGTGGACAAAGTAGAAAGAAAGGAACAATGCATGTAGAATATGAATGGGTTGAAGACTGATATTAAATCACTAATAGGTTATTTGATGATAATATATTAGTCACATAAAACTTACAATATCATGTGGGTTGATATAATTAGTTTCTACATCTAGACAAATATTGGGTAGGCTAGTATAGTTGATTTACTAAGGTTGAGATACATAATGTATCAAGTTTACCACTATCATATTATAAAAAGGTGGTGATAATCATGGATATCAAAGATAAATATATCAGGTAGGATGATGTAGTAGGATATATTTGGATTTATATTTAAATAGTAGTTTTAAAAAATTTAAAATACAGTCTCTAGCAGAAGAAATGAAAATAAATATAAAAAGCTAAATTTACAACATTCAATGAATTTAAATTGGATAATATATTGGTATTGGGATGGTCGATATAGTCAAAAATAATAAACTAAATGGAATAAACATAGTTGTAAACACACATAGAATTCTATCGAACTAGCTAGTATAATCTATAAAAACAAATAAGGTGTTGTATCAGATGGTACTATTTTTAGATAGGAAAGAAATTGTATTGGGATGGATGACATGGTTAGGATAATAGTAATGAATATTTTTATAAGAAGATATAATGAAAATATTAAACTAATCCAACAAAAGGAGGGATAATATTTGTCATGTCCCCTTTTTAGTTGACATGATCAGAATTGATGGTTAGCCTATTATGCGACCCTCATAGGCTGATAAGATGGTTAGAGGGTCTTGATGGAGATTGGCTTGGCTTCGTTTAGCAGAATTTTTCTAGTTGGCTTTCTTTTGGGCTCGATCAGACATGTATTGAGGGAGATATTGATATTTGATTGATTTAATCAAATATTAATTATTTGGTCTAATTTTAATTAGAAACCCTAATTCTAATTTAAGAAAACCCTAATTAGGGCAAGTACATCTTTTTGAGGGTATAAGGGTTTCTCATGGAGGCCATTATTGATTATCCATTGAATAATTATTGATTTTGATATTGAATAATTCTTTTGTGAAGACTGAGCCAAGGGTTCCAGGATTCCATTACATTGGAGAACGTCAACTCTTTAGTGTGTGCAATTCAGAGGCTATGAAATATCAGCTGATCTATTGATGATTTGAGAGATAGCTTCATATAGAAGTTATCACAGAGGTTTACATATTTGAGAGGTAACTTCATACAGAAGTTGTCACAGAGCTTTCCAAGTATTTACTTTATTAGGTTTTTGATTCAATAAATTATATAGATAGAGATTTCCTGTATTAGTTCCATATTTCTTGAGATCTAGTATCCAGCATAGAGGCCACAACATATTATCTTGTTTCTATACAGAATCCGTACTAATCCGTGCAAGTTCGTACAATTTTGCATCAGGTCGTACAGAGCTGCAAGCAACTCAGAGATCGACATCGGTAGTTTAGTGACCGACATTGACCGAATGAAGACTGACGTCGGCATAGTAGCTGATCGACAGTAATCAATGTTGGCAATATATCGACTGACGATGTCATAATAACCGACGTCGGTGATTGTGTGTCGACACAAAAAACTTGAGCCATTCCAAAATTTAGGTTTCATTTCCAGATTTGCAGAAGATTAGGGTTTTAAGATAGTATTTTAATATTATTTTATATGCATGAGAGAGGACTGTAATTGTAATCATCTGAACAAGTAATAAGATCTTTGATTTTCTATTGAGAGATTATATTGTGGTTGATTTATTTATTTGAAATTATTCTAAAAAATCATATCTTTATTTAGAGCTTTTGTCTTCCTATATTCCCTATTAGAAGGGGATATTACAGTGGTATCAAAGCTTTGATGGAAAAAGGAGCCCCTAAGAAAGGGACATTATAGTGGTATCAGAGCTAAATCCTACCATCCTAAGGGTTTAGAGATCTCATGTAGCCACAAGAGTTGGGACCACACAGGTATAATACACGTAGTAGAGCTTTGCTTGAAGCCACTCAAGTTTTAGAATAGTAGCCAGAAGACATGGGTGACAATATGGACAGGGCCCATATTCCACACCATCTTAGGGATCAAGATGATGTAGAGGTGTTACTTACACTTAGAGAACTATTGGAAGGGCAAAGGTGGAACAATGAAGTATTACAGCTGTTGGGAGAGGCACTACCGAGATTGGGTACTCTGAGGAGACATTCACCACATCGTGATGATGTTAGGAGTGATGCAAGATCATAGAGAGCATTTAGGACTACTTCTTGTATAACTGATAGGCCTACTAGGCCTACCTTTGTGAGGCAAGAGGCCGAGGGGGTGATAGCAGGTGAGGAGCATGAGGAGTCATTTGCAGACACACTTATGGCAGCAAATGATGAATGGGAGTTATTACCACCTGAGGTCAGAGAGATGATTACTTTTGACTGATTCATCACATAGAGGAGAGAACATAATCAAGGTTGACATAATGGGAGACCAAGGCATAAAAATAATGATTTGAAGCATGCTATGAGCAAGCTCACACTAGCAATGTTTGATGGTAGTGGTAAGGTGACAGCACAGGCCTGGGTTAGTAAGTTAGATACATTTCTCACATTACAACTGATGGCTAAGGGAGATGCTATCAGATATGTGACACTGCATCTTGAGTGAGTAGCTCATGATTGGTGGCACCACAGGATGGTGACACTCCATCATGATCGAATCACATCTTATCAAGAGTTTGTGGATAGGCTAGTAGAGCATTTTGATAGGAGGGATCTAGAGACCTATTTTTGAGAGTTAGCATAGTTGTGCCAGAGTGGTAGTCTAGAGACTTACATTGGTGACTTCCAGAAGTTATCGGTCATGGTTCCTGACATTTTAGAGAGGCGACTTGTAGTGCTCTTCATGGAGGGATTGGTAGAACCATTGAGAGGTTGGATCAAAGGCTTTGATCCTTCTTCATTACAGGTAGCTATGAAGAAGGTGCGTATCATGGAGATGGTAGCCCCATCTAGTAGATTTAACTCTAGAGGTACTTCTTCATCCAGGAACCATAAGTGCTCTGACAGAGATAAAGAGGGATTAGATTTAAACAAAGATAAATCAAGTGTTAAGAATGATTCAAAGGCTAACCTAGCAACACCACCTTTGGATTGAGAGGCTCTTAATGATCTACGTAGGAAAAAGCTTTACTTCTACTGCAAAGGTCCATATGATATCCATAATGATTTCCCTTTGAGGCTTAATGGCAAGGCAAATTGTGTGATGTGGGCATATTATGAGGATTTGGATTCAGAGGATTCTAAATAGCAGAATATTTCTGAGGGGGCAGAGGTAGAGGCTTTAAAGCCTAAGGTAGAGGTAGAGTTAGAGCTTCACATATAGGAGGCATGCCTATCCAGCATTCAGTCAGATGAGTCATTCAGACTCCATGGAGTTTTGGCAAGGTAGAAGGTTATCACCCTTCTTGATACAGGTGCCACACATAATTTCATAGATGCTAGATTTATGGAGAAGCATGGACTCACTACTGAAGATTTTGAAGGCATTAGAGTTAAGGTAGTCGATGGTCACACTCTTAGGTGTGAGTGTATGATTAGAAACCTCCCATTGTGCTTGAACAACTATGAGTTCAATGTTGATTATTATGTGGTGAACATGGGGGATATAGACTTAGTATTAGGTATGAAGTGGCTTCATTCATTTGAGGAAGTTACTCTTCATCTCAAAGACATGGAGGTTTGCTTTGATGTTAATGGGAAGACACATATTCTTAAGGCAATACGGGGCAGTAGCTTCAGATATATGTTTTTTCATCAGATGAAGATGCTCATACGACATGACATGATAGAGTGTGATGATGAGTGCACATTGGCACCAACACAGGAGAGATATGAGGACGAGCTTGGTCTTGAGGTGAGTTTAGTTCAAGAGTTATCACATGTGGTAGGGACTCAGCTTTTTATTATAGTCGGGTCACAGGTTGATGATGATATGACTATTTCTAGCCTTCACAATCCAGATTTAGATATTATTTAGGTAAGGAGTTTACTTGAGTTGCCTACTAATTTTCATTTATGGATTAGATGTTGGGGTGCTTATCTAAGTACTAGAGATGATGTGATGCCATTAGATGAGAGTTGGGATGGACATGGCATGGAGTTTACATTGATTGATAGCAAGGTAGATCATGACTACATTTGGGATCCAGGTGGATTGATGGGTGTATCATTTAGCGATTGCTTGAGGGCAAGCAATTTTAGGAGGGGTAGATTGTCATGTCCCCTTTTTAGTTGACATGATCAGAATTGATGGTTAGCCTATTATGCAACCTTTTTAGGCTGATAATATGGTTAGAGGGTCTTGATGGAGATTGGCTTGGCTTCATTTAGCAGAATTTTTCTAGTTGGCTTTCGTTTGGGCTCGATCAGACATGTATTGAGGGAGATATTAATATTTGATTGATTTAATCAAATATTAATTATTTGGTCTAATTTTAATTAGAAACCCTAATTCTAATTTAAGAAAACCCTAATTAGGGCAAGCACATCTTTTTGAGGGTATAAGGGTTTCTCATGGAGGCCATTATTGATTATCCATTGAATAATTATTGATTTTGATATTGAATAATTCTTCTGTGAAGACTGAGCCAAGGAATCTAGGATTCCATTGCATTGGAGAATGTCAACTCTTCAGTGTGTGCAATTCAGAGGCTATGAAATATCAGCTGATCTATTACCGATTTGAGAGATAGCTTCATACAAAAGTTATCATAGAGGTTTACAGATTTGAGAGGTAAATTCATACAGAAGTTATCACAGAGCTTTCCAGGTATTTATTTTATTAAGTTTTCAATTCAATAAATTATACAGATAGAGATTTCTTGTATTAGTTCCATATTTCTTGAGATCTAGTATCCAACATAGAGGTTGCAGCATATTATCTTATTTCTATACAGAATTCATATCGATCCGTGCAAGTTCGTATAGTTCTGCATCAAGTCATACAGAGCCGAAAGCAACTCAGAGACTGACATCGGCTGACTGAAGACTGACATCAGCATAGTAGCTGATCGATAGCGACCAACGTCGGTAATATATTGATCGATGATGACATAATAACTAACGTCGGTGACTGTGTGTCGACACAAAAAACCTGAGCCATTTTAGAATTCATGTTTCATTTCTAGATTTGTAGAAGATCAGGGTTTTAAGATAGTATTTTAATATTTTTTTATATGCATGAGAGAGGACTATAATTGTAATCATCTAAACAACTGATAAGATCTTTGATTTGCTATTGAGAGATTATATTGTGGTTGATTTGTTTATTTGAAATTATTCTACAAAATTGTATCTTTGTTCAGAGCTTTTGTCTTCCTATATTCCCTATTGGAAGGGGATATTACAGTGGTATCAGAGCTTTGACAGAAAAAGGAGCCCCTAAAAAAGGGACATTACAATATTCACATCATGTTCACTGGTATTTATGTATGGTATAGAATGACCTATAACAATTCTATTACTCTCAATAGATGAGGACTCAAATAAGGTCAATAAACTAGACCGTGTAATACTTGGATGATCAGGTAAGGACCAATTCATTCCATAGATCTAGAAGAGAATAACCTAAAACACAAAGCATCAACATGAAAGGGTTATAAAGCCTAACCCTATGAGAAAAGGATATAGTGCTCGCTAGACTTCAAAAATGGTAAATGGTTTTAAACTATAGTTGTACAAGGTATAAACTAGATTAAGGGTTGGATTAGAATGGTTGTAAAGGATATAGTGTAATGGTAAACCAAATGGGGGTCTATGCAACCTAAAATTATTAATGGAAATCCTAACCAATCTTATAGATACATAAACTTATTTGGTATAGACATACCTTATACAAGGATACACATACATTCATCGACAAAAAAACAAGAATTGTCTACTTTATTAAGTAAATAAAGGAAATAGTGTATGGATATAAATAATTACCTTGCGGTGGAATCATCGATAATTTTATCTCTTCCTTATCTCAATTGGAGTTTTGAAATATATTTTTTAAGTTTAAGACATAAAATAATTTGATGAAGACCTATATATCTCTAATTAGGAAATCCTAATTACTCCTATTAAACTTCAATGACACCACAATACAAGACTCTTCAATATAATGTTATAAATCACTAACTCTCCTAGATGGCACTTAGGGAAAAATTAAAATTAAAATAAGAGTGAATAAGTGATATATGATATGATTTGACTAAAATATGACCCTTATATATTGATCCAATACCTTAAATCAACCTTAAAACATCATCTAATTGTATTGCATCAATCAATGGAGTTGGAAGATGTCAACTGAAACATAATGGTATCATTTAAGATGATAGAATTTAAATGTCAAAAACACACTCATAATTGTATCAAGTTGGCCAATATAATATAATAAGGGTGAAGGTACAAAACATATGGTGTGGGTTAGGCTAATACCATAAGACATAAGGATGCTATCAAATACGGATAAGAGGTAAAATTGAGATTAAATGGCTAGGCACTTAGAGGTAGTCAAAAATTTTATGATTAGCATGTCCCTTATCACATAATAATAAGGGTTTATGTATTAAGAAAATTCAAAAAATTTAAGCACCCAAACTAAACATTGATTGATCATTATTTGTATGAAAATTCTATGGATACTCAATCTTGATCAATGAAGTATTATATAATACCACCCTTAGTGTAGGTTGCATTTGAGAACCTCTTTTATCTCTATATGTAATAAATAGTTAGACTATTATGCTTTTAATATGTCTTCATACTTATTTGTTTTTCGGGTGCTAACTATCTTTCTTCAAAAAGAATCTTGCTTATGACTACATTCCTAAAAGGGATCATGAGATCTCAAGCTACCTAAGGTCCAAGATACAAAAATTATAATGAGATATTCAAAACCATTGAAGATATCTAGCTACCTAGTAGTGATGACAATCATGAAGATGACAAGGTGGAATTTACCACTGACCTAATATCCCTCATGTCATTGGGAATACACAAAGTAGATGCTAAATCAAAAGTGTTCACATGTGTAGATCTCATTGGAAATATTATACTCTCTTTAAGATGCAATAATAACATCAATACTATTCCAACACTAATTTCAGGATTACAAACATATTTATATTGGCAATTTAATAATTTATTAACCTCATAGAGTACACCATCACATATGATAAGGAGATTTTAAATGTTTGGACCAATACCTACATTTATAATGTCCTTATGGATTAGGTTAATGACCAAGATCACTGGGTCAACAAAAAGAACCCAAATTCATACATAATAAAAACATTTAGGGAAGGTGTGTGCATAATAATGTTTCTGCTTAGTCTCTTTTATGGGGAAGGTGATACAATGCACATCAACAAATTTTAGGTTTCATTCCTCCGCATCATCATAAATGGATATAGCATCCTATATTTGGGTAGTTTCATCACCTTCAACCTCACTTAGTAGGTAAATGAAGTTTGTGAGGGTGATAATTTTTACATGATGTCTTACATGGTGGACAATGGGTACCAGTGAGGTTTGTGGTGCATGTAGTGTTTTATAAACTACAAATTTACCATTTCTAAAATCATATTTAGGACATATATGACCACTTTTAACCTATTGTGTATTAATGCATAAATGAGAGATAAATTTTGAGGCTCTCAAATGATATATAATATTAATTATAGTCCATTGGCACTTATAGGTACTATAGATATAGTACCATAATCATAATGGAAGGTATTTAGGGGATCCTCTTTTACTAACATACATAGTCTTGGACCCCCATATGGATCAAGAATTATCCTACCAATTTTACAATGACAACATGGGTTTTTACCTCTTCAAGAGATAAAATACATAAACAAAGTTCCTTATGGTCATTCATATCTATGAGTACAAGAGCATTCAATAATTTTAAGCCATGGACCAACACTAGTACTCCTTTAATTTGGGAATGATGGAACATAAAGAGTGGGATCCTTAGGGCATAATGAATAATCATGTTGAAAAGTATCATATATGCCTTAATATCACATGCCACCATGAGGACCACCTAGAAAATTTAATTCTTCTCAATATGAAATATGACATTGAATTGACTACAAATCCAAAGGCAATATCTATTTAGAAGGCTAAAGAATAAGTGCATCCTAATACCATGTTGGAAGAGGGACCTACTCCTTTAAAACCACCTCTAGTGAAACTAAACCTTTTGAAACAATTTGTATAGAGGCCAATGGTCAAATTTTATAAAAACAATACCTCATAACTCTTGGAAATTTATACAAGGGTTCTTCGTAGCCACAACCCCATCTGCATCAACATATACTTCACCTTCAACCACCTCTCAAGTAAGCTAATATGAAGTTACCTAATCTCTTCACTTTAAAAAATTTATATTCCTAAGGGATCCCATATTAAGACCAAACTTTGATGTTACCATAGGTTTGAATCCCCACTTTTGGCCTATCTAAAAAATCCATTGATGTTCCCCCTATTTTTCCATCTTAGGTGAAATTGACCCCTATTATGGTCCCTTATGTAGTGAATCTAGAAAGCACCTAAGATCCCATAGATATATTGGCCCTATCTGGATTCATTATTATGAGCTCGAGAACCTTAATATAACCTCCAATTACGGTGATTCCTTTTGCATCAACTCCATATGTACCTATATTACCATTGGACCTTTGGCTTCGATATTTTTTGGTGCTTAGAACCGCCTAACTACACCCAAAATTTTGATTATGATAGATTTTATAGGATTTATGTTAGCCAAATTGTGTCCATATTTAACTCCAATGGCATGGTATGTGGCATTAGTGACCCATAGACAATACCCATCGGATATCATATCTCATCCCAAGGCCCACATTTTAATCACTCCTAGATTTTTAGTAGCCCCAATGATGGTAGTTTCTCCTAATGCTCCAACTACTCTAATGGATATAAAAACTATAGGTGTGCATGCCTTTTATGTTTTTATTATTCCTAGACCATACTATGTTTATCTATTAATCAGATAATAACTTTCATAGGATCTATTTAGGATAATTCCTTCAAGCTTGATGACACCATATGCAAGGTGTAAACAAAAGTCTACCAAGTAGGAAAGGTTGATTACACTAGGACTACTCCATAGACTCTAAATATGACTATAACACCTTCATGGACATATATTTCTCTAAAATTTATATCTATGAGATTAGTATTAAATAAACCAATCTTGTGATTCTAACTAAATAGTCAAATATCAAGTGTGATTCGTCCCCAAGTCTTCTTTACCCCTAGCAATTACAATCCCACCTATTCCCTTGGGCTTCCCCTTTGGTGGTTATTCCCTTTACCATAGGACTCCCACACCATATTCCATCCAATTTCATGTCTCTCCTAATTTTATTTCTTCTCTTCCCATGCCTCTACCTTCCACTTCAGTTAACACCACCCTTCATGTTCCACCTTCCACTCCATTAAGGACACTAGCTAGACCAAGTTGGGTGGGCCCTATTGAAACATCAGGTGTATAAATAATATATATGTTATATCATGGATACCCAAATATATAATTATAAATTTTTAAATACTCAGGTAGGACGAGGAGAGTGATGACCTATATCTTCTCTTAGGAAGGAAACCTTGTGGTATGGAGGACTGAGCAGGACCTTTTCTCTCTTCCTAAGAAAATAACTATTACATGGGAAAAGAATATTATTGAGGACCTAATATCAATAATAAATTCCAAAAATTATCTCACTTACAAGTTAATATAAGACCTCAGAGACCAAGGAAATAATGTAGTGTCATGTACAAACTCATTCTAGGTCAGTCTAGTTGGCAAGGTTGAAGTTTCACTTACAAAGTTATTCACAACCCTAGGAAAAGTGATTGAGTCTCTCTAAAATATTAATTTTCTAGTAAAAATTACATAATATTACTTTTATATGATATTTATGGTTGATAATATGTGTAAATATTACATTTATCCTCCATAAGGTAATGTTCCTAAAATTCAAGCTCATGCCCCTTACTAACTTGAACTTATATCAAACATTCACTAGTACCATGAGAACTTCACTTGAGGATTGTATATAATAAATATAGACCACCATCAGGCCCTTGGAGAGAAATAGGTATAAAATCATTACATCATTCAAGGAGGTCATCATTATGGTCCTCTTCCACCTAGTTGACACCTTACTCATTTTCAATAAATTTAGAGTCCACCTTATCCGCTTTAAGGCAGAAATGAATAATATGGTGTAAAATTATAAATGGGATAAATTCAAATCCATTTTGGATCTCAACACATAATAAAATATGAGTATAATCTAGGTCAATAAGGTGAAAGTATCATTAGAGGCACCTCTCAAACTTCATGATAGGTTTATGACTCAAGCAGAGGTGTTCTTCTAAGAGCCACTTATCAATTTGAAAAAATTATACAAAGATGGAAATTTGGTATTATAGTCATTTATATCTAAATAGGTTTCCCCAAAGGATCTAGGGAGTTGTTCCAAACTAATCTCAAACTAAATATCTTAGTGGTCATGTTCAGCTCTCCTTCTCTCTTCCTTATCTTTTCTAGAATTATGGTTATAATAATTGGGGTTTTCTAAATATTTAATCCCATAATATCCAATATTAGGGTTTCATTATTTTTGTATATGGTTCCCATATCACTACCTATATATTCATTATGAAACTCTTTTGTGGGGATTGATACTTTTATAATTAAACACTCAAGATTAATAAAAATTCTTGTATTTCTACTCATAGGGTTTTCATTTTCATGAATGTCTTCCTGCTTCTCTGATTCAATAAATATAAT
The DNA here is from genome assembly GCA_037957365.1 of Torreya grandis. Classification (NCBI taxonomy): domain Eukaryota; kingdom Viridiplantae; phylum Streptophyta; class Pinopsida; order Cupressales; family Taxaceae; genus Torreya; species Torreya grandis. The sequence continues at coordinate 1,017,410 of JARHVA010002258.1, read as the reverse complement.
AGTGTTAAAGGACTAAATCATGTGTTTTATGTATGTGTGTGTGTTTATTATAATGATCCTTATTCTGACTAGTTCCCTAAATAATATCATTTTATTTAAACTCTCATAAACCTATGTATGTTTCACAATAAGTCCCAAAAATGTTTACTCATAAATTGAATTTGAAATTAATAATTCACTAATCTCATTTTATCAAATTAAATATGTGAATGGAGTTTTATATTTTTTGAAACTTGGCATATAGTGTTAAAATTATAGTTTGACATGCCCTTAGTTCTTAAACACTGGTATCATTTTGTGACCTACAGAGACCTATTTTCTAACTTACCCTCCTCTTTTGATGTTTGTTTATTATTCAATGATCTTTTCTCCTTTATTTATAGATTTTTAAATAAAGTGAAGTAGGGCTTGGGTGGTAAATTTGTTACAACTAGTTTAATTAGTAGGAAATAAATTATATGTCATTAAGAAAATAGGAATTGGGTCTCTGGTGGTAGCATTGCATCTCTTTGATATCTATTACAAACTATCTAATTAATGGATCCCAATACCTATAACTTATACCATGGATTATCTCAATAACAATCTTAAATAAGAGGAATAAAGTCCTAATTGTTCCCTAAGATTATTCAGTGCATCTAACATAGTAGATGCATTTGAGAGAATGAGATCTTGAACCAAACAATAAAAATGATAGTATAAATGGTGTAATTAGGATATAATCGAAATATATCTTATAAAAAACCATAATCCTTTCTAGCCCCATTCCTGATGCACCCTTTAATGCATGCACTCAATGATATTGATGTATTGATAAACCACTAAAAGAGAAATCATAATCAAATGATAAAGTGAAAAATATTATATGAATACACCAATTTTAAAATTAGTGAAATAAATATTAGGATTTTACATTTATATGTATGATTAAATTCCATATCTATTTATCTAAATCATGTTAGAAATTTATTTATTAATTATATTAATCTTGCTCATTAATCCAGATTAGGGCAAAACATTTTAAGAACAAACTATGGTTCTATCATATAACTCACAATACTAACCTCTATGTGTTGGTATAGAAATTAATTTAAAATAGATAAAAATCACCTAAAACACTAAAATACAAAATAAATAAAAAATTCAAAACTAATTTTCTTTATTAAAAAGATAAAAGTTATATACATTTTAGGTCCTTAGACTACTGGGCTTGTAAATTAGTCTATATGAATTAGAAATGATGAGGTAACAAATTTCAATGGCTTGGATTAATAACATCTCAAATCTCAAAAATAACTATAAAAAATGTTCAGATGAATCAAAATTTATGAAAACATAACCTATTTAAATGGGTTGACTTTTCAACTATGCACTATACCATTCTTAGATTCTAAATTAATAACTAAGAACCTTCTACACATGATATATCAAACATTGTATATTTAAATCACTCCCGGTCAATTGCATTTAAACATGCACAACACATTATTCTACATGGTAACATTTTTAATATTATTAATGAAAATATAAAATATGTCAAAATTTTATGAATGCTCTCTTTTTATAAAAATATGGATATAATTTCTCAAAATGGGGGAAACTCTTGACTCTAAATATAAACCTTTTCCTTCAAAAATTACTTTACATTATCTAAATAAAAAAATTATTTAAATATATTTTATGCCTTTATTTAGACAAATTCATGTAAAATTCAAATATACAATGATAAAAATCTATAGAATGAATATTTCAAATGGCCAATTAAACACATTACAAATCATTGATCTTATATAATTGCATGTATCTTTTGACATGGTCTATCTAACAATAACATACCTCAAATCAAAATGGGTGCATACACTGGTCTTATTATATAACTCATATTATAAGAATGGGCATATTAATTATTGATCCAAAGTGGTTCAAATATTAGATGGTTTAATTACATGATAAACATTATTACATAAATACAAAGTATATTGGCATATGCCATACATATGCACTCATTTTAGAGACACTTGAGAAAAAACTCACACATTCTTGGGTGCATATGCATATGATTATACACAAGATTTATAGGAACATTAAATATAGATTTATATATATACATACATCCAAGACCAAGGTTGTTATATTAAACACACACACATATATAATTATATATTAGATGGTATAGATTTAGGGGGGCATGATACTGATTAACACATTTATACATTTTTCCATATTGTTGAGGCATGATACTAATTCATGAATATATACACCCTCCTATATTTACAAGGCGTGATACTAGCTCATTCTCAAATATAATTTACAAATCAATGGAAAATGATTGTCATTCCACTTCACAATTATTATATCTTAGGCCATGATGTGGGCATGGACATTTTATATTCTCTTTTGATCATGCATTTATCATACACAAAAAAAAATTTACAGTTGAATAAAAATGGTTTCCATTCAATTTCATACTTATCATATGCAGTCATGATGGGGCATAAACATTATTCATTCTCTTTTGACTATGCATTTTATTCTACATTGAGAAAAACTATAAAAACATACATGTGTTAATGATGATGGAATAAACATTAACCATTCCATTTCAAGCATGAATTTTATTTACATAGATAAAATATAAGTGAACTTGAGTGAAACTATATAAATTAAATATATATAAACCATATGTAGTGATTGATTCATTTTTAGTGATGTGTTAAGGTTAAATGATGATAAACACATCACTCAACATAGCATATATTTTTAACTTTTCATATTATAACTTATTCAAAAAGCCACTTGGAAGTTTATCCATATATTTGGAAAAGAAGTGAAAAAGATTACAAGTTCCCTCTTATTATCCATAGTGACTAGGTCAACTATTGACCCTTAACATCTCCAATCTTCATGACAAGATCATGTTGCATGAGCATACCTTATGAGTGACACCATAAAACATAAATATAGGTGTAGTTGTTATTTTAAAATGTTTTCATTATAAGTTTACTCAATTATCTGGGTAGAAATCTATCTAATCACATACATTGTCTATTATAGGAATGTTTGGACATCATTAAAACAAACAAAAATTATATATTCAAAATCACCAACACATGTTTGAATTATATTTTTCATTTTATCTAATAGTTATAGTTATGATAAAATTCTATATTAAAATGGGTATAAATGTTGATACCCATATTTGGTACAAGCCTTGTTTCATAATAATTTTAGGTAACTTTGTATGTATAGATATCAAACCACAAACTAATTACTTTGTAGCACATTTCACTTGATATTTTTATTATGTTAGTGATTATATTCATATATATGACACCCTTATCTTATCATGACCATATTCACATGTCATATTCTAGAGCTCTATTTCCCTCCCTATCACTATAGAGTCTATCAAGCCATTATTTAGTTAAGTCATTAATGATCAATATTGATTATTATTAGTGATTAAAGATTGTGTAACTAGCCCAAGTCCCATTTATTTTATTTTTTTCATGTTTCACTTTGAGACCATTATTTGGACATGTTTTAACTTCTTTTGGATAGCTTTTTTATCCCACTAGTTCCTAAATAAAAATTAAGATACTCCTATATAGACAAATCTATTGTAAGGTACATTTAAAAATAAGAACATTGCATTAGATAGGGCTAGACAAGAATATATATTTCATGTACCAAATTATTACAGATAAATATGAATTTTATAAGGTTCAATTTATATTTAAATGTTTGTACTAAGGGAAGATAGGAGAAAGAGAATTTAGTATTACATACACAATTACACACACACATTAATAAGAGAAATATATTAGAGTTTGAATCTTATTTTAATCATTATAAATGTAGTGTATCACTTGGTATATGAATGTATATTGATAAATATTAGTCCAAATTAACCATTTTACCTAACCCCCTCCCCCATTTGATATCAAATTACTTGTGCATAACTAGGATTTGGACACATAGGTTCACCCATGTGATTTTGGAAGTGGATAAAGGTGGAAATATGAATTACATACATAGTCATATCTCCCTCAAAGAAAATTATTACTAATTATATACAATATCAATTCCAACCACTACATGTTATTATAGACTATCGATACTAGTGTAATATATCAAAAGTAACTAGAATGAAACATGTGGGAACTAATCAAATAAAAAACACTTGCATAGACCTAGAATATTTAGTTCAAATAATTAGAACATATTTAGTGTGAAAAATAAGATAAGATAATTTTTACCCCTTATTTTACATTCATTACTATATTTATTTTATATATTTGCATGTATTATTAAAAAAAAAAAGTCATTATTATAATATATTCTATCTATATACACCCTAATTTTATCAAGAAACCATAAGCAATATATATTTTGTTGATTTTTCACATGAAGGTATTAGTGACGAATATAAACCTTGTTCACATGGTCAATTTGAGTCTTTTAATGTTTATTATGTCTTCCTTTCCATATTTGTTGCACCCCAAATGGTCTGACGTCATCTCCTCCTAGTCACAAGGCCATTAACTTATCTTGACTAGTCTCAAATATATTTTTAGGCCTAATTACACCAGCTCCCTTATCTGGATAGTAACACCATGAGGCACTAGTGTCCAATTATGGTGCTAGTGTCCAATGGTCATTTTCTCCCATGTTTTAGATCCTAACCCTACCTTGAGCCTTATTTTATGTTTTTTACCCCTCTTTTTCATATTGTTAGTTAGTAAAAAATGTATTACATTAAAATAAAATTTATTTATATATAATATCCTCACAAAGAATTTTACATATATCACTTACTATTTGGCACATAATTACATAAAATCAGTCAATAGTAGAACTTAATACACTGCATATAACTCATCTATCACATCTAGATTTACATGTTTGATCAAAGAAGGGCCTAATAAAAATTCATTATAGTATACCATGAATGTTGATTATGCATGTTCCCTATGGGAGAGCTACATGTGATATGAGACCCCTAGCATTGGGGTTAATATAGGTAGTGGCTAGGATAATAGAGGTTCTGCATCACATGATCGTGATATCCCATAACCTAATCTTTTCCTTCATTTTTCATTTGATCAAGTTGATATTTCATGTGTGTAGGTATTCATTATGGTTTCAAAAGATATTTAGGCAAAATAGTGACATAGGCAAGAATATAGAAATCATATAATCACCTACAGGTCCCTCAAATTCTCTCATAAATTTATTGAAAGTTTTAGATAACTCATTCAAGAAGGACACTAATGCCATAATAGCACCACATGGTGTTATTGTCCTCATAAGGGTACTCTTATCTAAAATATAACTTCAAATACAACCACATAATGAAATATGTCTAAATGATCATCAAGCCTATTTTACCCCTCTAAGCCACATAAATACCTATTTTTCTTGAGATAAGTACACTTTATTTACATATTTTCTATTTTGGGAAGATATTTTAAAATAAATTATTTACTATATTCATTTCAAGTTATTTCTATAATCAACCATTTAAAATCATAGGATTTACATGCACTAGGTCCTAAACAGTTAAAACATTTGGTGAACTTGACTTAAAATATTGTTTACAACCCTAGTTTAGCCTATGGTATACCTTCTTCAAATTTTATGCACTAAATTAGAGTTACAAACTTCTATTTTTTTCTTATTTTTAGCAAAACCTAGATCATTCAAACAAATCCTATATTAGGGTTTCATTGATTTAATATAATTCATTTTTTTCTAAAAAACCCTCATCAAACCCTAGATACACATTTTAGGTCCCTATACATCCAAATACTAAAAACTAGGGTTTCAAGTACCATACTAATTTATTTTACACATTAGCTTGAATATTTCCCATAGTTTCATATATATCTATGTTAGATTACATTCTACCTATTGTGTGCTTATTATTCATTATTTACATTATCTTCTTTGGCAAGTTTAAAATGACATCTAAGAATCCTCTTACCCCTCACCCAGATGATGAGTTTTTGAGATTTTATCATAATTATAATAATGAAAAGATAAAATGTCAAGATTTCACATTAGAAAATGATAATTATTCCATTTATAATGAAGATGATGACTAATATTGTAATGATGGATATGAGTATTACTATTAACATGACAATGAAAGTGTTGATGAAGATATACTAGATGCATCTTCTTATCTTTATTCTCCCTCTTTTCCTACACCTTAAAATCAAACTAACAATATAATTCCAAAAGAATGTCTTAATAATAGTGCTTTATTCCAATGTGATCCTATCTTTTTAACTACTTTCGCTATCTCCTTATTCAAATTAAATCAATATACGTGTAATACATGAAATCAACTTTTACATGTTTCGAGTAACATAGAAAAGAGCAATGAATCTTGTTTACCATTCTCAAATAAATTTTAAAAAGCATGTATAAATGATATTATACCTTTTACCAATGCACAAACTAAATTATATGAAATTATTTTATCACCTTATTTTACATTTCAAGCTCAATGTAATTAATTTTTGAAAAATATTGATAATACAACTATCTCAAACTCCTCTCCTACATGTCATAATATGCCAAATGAAAACATGATTACTAATTCTTATACCCTTGAGTATAATATTTAAATTAATAATCATTCATACACTCCACACATAACCAGTGAAGAAATGCATTGGATTACACCCACACATGATGACATATTACATGTAGTAAAAAATGAAAATATTCTCCTACTCTCTCTCCTATTGAGCATGTGAATGACACTTATTCTTTCACCTCTAAAAGTGAATTAAAATCTTATTTTTATGAACCTTGGAATAATGATGATTACTACAGTTATGGTAAAGAAGACATTGAGTCTAAAACTTATAGTTTTGCACTTACTTTACCTATTTCTCATGTCCAAAATAATGCTAAGTTAAATGTTAAAAAATAGACACACACTTATTTTTATGTTCATAATCTACATAACTTACATTCACATGATTATATAGTATCTTCTAGTCCATTAGCATGTGATACTTATTTACAAATTAACAAAATAAGAGATACCAATGAATCTCCCTTACCCCCTCACTATAGTAGAACCTATTTCTCAAAATAACCTACATGAGGGTGATAACCCATTTCCATCTAACCAGATCCAATCTATCACCCATACAAATGTTAAAAAGAGTAAACCAATCCTTTCTTGATGTAGTACACTAATGGATAAATTTAATCATAAAATTCAAGAGTTAAATGAACCCCTTGATGATGATAATATACCTTCAAAAGAGATAATATCCTTAATGCATGACATCGGTGATTTATAATAATAAGTACACCATTTCACATTAGAGAGTAAATTATACCACTCTTGGGTTGATTCCAATGCCATCCATGGCAATCTTATTCTATGTAGAACTTTCACTACAAATCTACCACCCAAATTTCATATACCAGTGTTACAAAAATTACATGGGTATAGAGACCCATATTTACACCTTCAATATTATGAGAAATCCATGGCATATGTCACAAATAAGTTGAATCTAATACAATTATTTCCAAAGTCCCTAGAAGGTGAAGAACTAAATTGGTTTCATCATGCACTCATTAGTGGGTCAATACATACATATGATTAGTTAGAAGAAATATTTCTTAGACACTAATATAGAATAAGGTACCTTGAGTTACATATGAGTAGTTACATTAACTACATTAGGGTTAGATAGAACCAATAATTGAGTACATTATAAAATTCAAGTCATGTATGCATCAATTGATTTACCAGTTGATAAATTTATAGGTACAATACATCTTTGACAAAGGCCTCATTTTTCCTCTTAAGGATACATTATTATATCAGATTTCCAAATCATTCTAACATCTATGTAACACAACTATAACATTAGATATAGAGTTGAGACTAGTTGCTACACATTCAAAGATAGATTTAGATGTAGGTTTTCTAGATCCACAGTCATATAACATGGTACAAGAACCTACTCCACTTTTGATTAAGAAACAAGTAGAATAAAAATAACCAATAAAAATACTTAGCAAGGGAAAAAATCCACTTCATAGAGCACCTCCTACAATGAGTAGAGCACAAGACACAGAAATAAGGGTTATAAATTTTTTAGATAGAGATAGGCCTCATGATATCTTTCTTACATTATTAGATAAGGATATGATCATACTTCCTTCTATTCATCACCATCTATCACACCATCTATACATGATATAAAATAATCCATATTATAATTTTGATAAGATAAATGGACATTCAGACAATAATTGTTAGGCACTTTGAGATTGTATTGAACAATATGTTGTTGGATTTTAGTATTTACATTAGGAAAAATACTATTTACATTGTTAGATTATTTACCATAGGGAAAATAATAATCACTATTTATAAGTTATTGTATGGGTAAATCTAGTAATATTATTATTAAAATTATTGTTAAAGTAACAATAATGTATATTATGAGTTTATTATTATAGTATTGTTATATGTGAGTGGATTTGTTCAACCAAATCAAATTGATTGGAGATTTGGATATAAGACGAGTCTCCAAAATTATAGGATGTTATGCTATATATTTTTATTTTAATATACAATCAATATGTAATTGAGTGAAATAAAATAATATTATTATGTGTGATTAAAAATCTCTACGTATTATGTTTGGATCTCTTTGAGTGATTGTATGAGTTAAAACTACATATAATCTATTTAAACACCTGCCATTAGTATCAGATCAAGCATGATATTTTGAAAGTTCATAAGGGGTAGAGCCTTAATTTTTGGGTTGCCCCTTTTTATGGAAGAAAACACTATCAACATAGTCTATTTTTTTTATTTTTTAGAATAATATAGTTTCATATATTTTAAGATTCATGTATCTTCTCATTGGTTAAAATCTATTCCATATATTTTCTTTATTTTCTATTTATATCTTCATATATTTATCAATCCTTACATGTGAAGTTATGATTAATTTATTAAATTTGGTTGTACGTAGATCTAATGGAAATACTTGATTCCATTGTAGAATATTGGCATTATCCTCATGTTATAACACTTCCTGCTTATAGGATCAAGATCTCATCCATTTTTTAAATCACTAAATATACACATATTATCATAGCTTGACATTGTGCTCTAATTACTTGTCTTAAAATTTCTCTAGATAGAGGGAAAATTAAAAAAGTAACATGTTGATGCCTAAATTATGACCTTGATCTTGTTATGCCCTCCTCATGTTTGGGTGGTGTGCTACTCCATTTAATAAAAATAGGATGTATGATAAGGTAGTTAAAATTAAATAAATTAGATGTTATATCACTATCATTTGAAGGAATTATAATCCTTTGGGACAAGTCCTCTCGGCTAATGCTACTCCATAACTTATCTACATGAATTGTTTCATTCATTCTCAAGATTCTACCATGACATCTTCTCAAATAATCCATTTGGTATTTTTCACTAATAAATATCAATAATTGGGAATCTCAATAGACAACTTTGCATCTATCAATCCATCCAAAAAAATATTAACTTTCAACTTGTATGATGTTAATGCATTATTTTTCGTAAATCCAAAGCCCACCATATCATCAAATTATGCAACAATAAACCCATTTTACTTGTAATTTCAGTTTTAGTATTTGGTATAATTTGTTTTTAGGTCTTATTCTTAGTCGATATGATTTGAGTTATGTTATTTTAAGTCATAGAAGTTATTGTTGTTAGAAAGTAATTAAATATTAATTTCCTAATAATAGGTTAGTATTTAGGTTGGTTAATTGTTGGCATGAGAAATTTAAGATGATATTAGTGTGATTATTAGAATTAAAAAATATAAATAGGTTTTTTAATCATTTTTAAAAAATTTAAAATTTGGTGAAGTATTTGAATACATAAGTGGTATAAATTTTGGTTATTTATCAATTAAGTTTAGTCAAGTCATGTTAAGTGTCAATATAATGGTCATCATTAAGAGTTATAGTCCTTTAATAAATTAATTTAGGGGTAATATTTATTCATTATCAAAGTTGTAAAAACAAATCCCCCATGGATGCATTATCACTTATACGCAATGTCTAAATTATGGAGGGAAATAATAAAAAAACATGGAAATAATCAAGCTCCATGAATTCATACACTGATTAAGTAGGTTTTCATGTTAGAAGTTAGAGTAAATGGAGGAAGGAGGCCATTCAATCTCATCATTAACCACTAGAAATGGGGCCACTTTTGATTTAGTGGCATGTGTTTTTCAATTGTGTAGATTTCATTTTTTTAGCTTTTTCAGTGTGTTGTGAAAATAAGAACATATGAGTATTCATGTTCACTTATGTGTGTTCCACATATAACCCATTTTTGTATAAAAAATGTATAATATTTATAAAAATGTATTATATAATTAATGATGCAAATATTTTTGGTAAACTAGGAAAACTAAATGTGAAGATTTTTGGTAAACTAGGAAAACCAATTGTGTAAGATTTTTGGTAAAATTGTGAAAACTAGTTGTGAAAGGTTATTTTAAACCGATAAAACCAATTGGGTAAGGTTTTTGGTCATAGATAGGGAAAAAATTAGAGGATAAGTTTGGAGGATGAATAAAAGTGTAGGTGTTTTTTCATGCCTAAGTGGTGGTTAAATCCATCCATCAAAACCACTTGTAAAAATATAATTGATCATGAGCACATAGAGGTGGCATGCTATAATTTAAGAATGGGATGTATTTTACCATGTAAACTAGGGGGTGTATGTTTGAGTTTATTATTTACATTAGGTAAAATACTATTTACATTGTTATGTTATGTACCATAGGGTAAATAGTACTTATTATTTATAAGTTACTGTATGGGTAAATATGGTAATATTGTTAGTTACATTATTGTTAAAGTAACAATAATGTATAGTAGTATTTTGTTATTATATTATTTTTGTACATGAGTGGATTTGTTTAACCAACTCACATATATAGGATATTGGGAGATATTATAAGTAAGATGAATCTCCTAAATTACAGGATGTTATCCTATATATTTGTATTGTAATATTCAATCAATATGTAATTGATTGAAATAGAATAAAATTATCATGTGTGATTCAAAATATATGTTTACTATGGTTGGATCTTTTTAAGTGATTTTATGAATTAAAAATACATATAATATCTTTAAATACCTATCATGTGTCAATAGAGGCATTATATCATTCACATGATGGGCACTAAGATATCAATCTTTGTAATCTCCTAGTTCACACTCTTCTACGATTGAGTTATCCCAAGACATTTCATTTAAGGATCCATTGGGTAATCATCATATGAGCTATATGTTTTCTATGAAACCTAATTATGAGAATTCTCATGCACCACAAATTTAGTAGAGATGGAAGCTAGTTTTTAGAGATCATAGCACGGTCTAAGTTTATCCACTAATTAGTATATTTGGAAATAATCATAGAGATCAGAGCATAGTATTAGTTCTCCTTCTGATTAAGATATTTTAAAATAATAAAATATTTTAGAGAATAGTATTAGTTCTCCCATTGATTAATATATTTGGTAACAATCACAGAGATTAGAGCACAGTCTCAGTTTATCCATTAATTAAGATATTTGTAAAAAATTACAGATATCATAACATAGTTTAAATTTGATCTCTAATCAAGATATTTGAAAGAGATCACATATATCAAAACATAGTCTAGGAGGCAATCATGATATTTTTCATAGATCACAAAGCTTAAATCATAGTTTCAATATGACAACCAATTAAGCTCTTTGCTATAGAGTCTACACACCTAACTACTAATAATGTACCACATAGTATCAGTTCTAGAGTCTACTTCTACACCGACACAACATGAGCACTATGGTAGTTTTTTACCATTTTATCCAAGTTCAGATAATGCATACCATAGTTACATGGTCCACATATAGATATCCTATGAGACTCCTATAACACCCATAAGAATAATTAACATTAATAGTTCACTATACATGTCTACTTAAACATTTATAAATAGATAAATAATTCATTACCATTAGATAAACACATACCATATTCCCATATCACCATTTAACACAATGAAAAAAACAAACACATGGAAAAATGAACAATGTAAGAAATCAAGATAGAAATATACATACTTCCCATATAACAACAAACATCCATATATATTTATAAATTAGAACATAGTTTCAATAAAAGTACTGTAAATCATTCAATAATTTAGACATGACCACTAGGACCAGCCCCTTAACTCTCACTCTGTGATACATCCATACTAGAAATAGAGGCCCCATTATCGTTTTAATACCTAGATTAATTCTTGTGTATACTCTCTCTCTCTCTCTCCCTCATAACACATCAAACTCAACTAGACACTCTATATGCTATCACTATAGATGAGTATATTCATCCATTATCTAATTACCTACCCAACCCAGATCGTTGGGTATGGGCATGGTCTATCTCTATAATTCCATAGTGCATCATCTATGTCAGTAATCACTCACCTATATGTCATAATAGCTATGGATACTCGATCAAGCAAATGAGCATGGAAACTAAAAACATCCATGGCTCTATCTAGTAATCCATTATCCATGACACCATTAAGGATATCTCATGTCAATACTTAGATCACAAACCAAATGGTAATCTCCCAATACTCATCATCAAATAAACAAATGTGTATTAACATAATGCATCATATACCTATATAAGTAAATACATAAAGAAATAAAAAGCATATAAAACTATAAAATAGAAACCTACCATTAACATCCCTAAGGGGATCCACATCCACCACATCCTCCATGATGATACCACCTCTTGGGAACAAAGGTATCCATTTATGCTCCCTCCACCATGTTATATAGGAATTAGTAGCTAATACATCATCCACATCTAGTATATCAATCATTGGATCCTCTTATGTAAATGGAATCATAGATAACTTTATAGATTATGGTTTGGGCCTACTCCTTAGCCTCATTAGAACCTGATAACTCCTTGACCATACTAATGGCACTAGTGGAACATCATGAGTAAAAATAAACTATTATATCACTCATTCATACTAAAATCTCTCTAATACATTGACCTAATAGTCATGAAAATAACATCTCATCACACCCATCTTAGCTAAACATCATCCTCAAGCCATCTCTCAAACCCCTAGAGGGCCTCTAAATAATGTCTTTAACTGACAACCTATCAAGTACCTACTGATATTGCATTATGTTGCTCTTGAGCATGTAGGTAAGTCTAATCCACCTCTATACAAATATTTGAGGTTAATCCCAATCATCTCTTTAAGGTAGCACATGTATACTCACTTATATATGATCATATGCATGATAATTTAAGAGTGTGTAAGACCCAATACATACTGCATAGATATCCTAGGTGAAGTGGTATAAATATCTATATAAGTGGGATAATATAGTACAACCCCAAAAGTACATGATGTCATGATCCTCTATGTCCTATACTATCTAATTATTATTATATGAGATAGATACCACACTTACATCCATTGACACAAATGAATCCAACTAAATCACTAAGAACTTTTAAAACTATAGAACATTCATTGTGATAATCAATGAAATTAATATATCACTATGGCTCCCTACCCAATAAGTCCTTGTAGAAATCATAGAAAAATACCTTGCCTCCTGCTATATAGTTTGATCACTAGTATCATCTTATAGTACTGATCTCTACCTAGTAATTAGTTACCTCATAATCTTATACACATCATCGAAGGTGAGAGTCATCATCTCAGTAGGTAGATAAAACATGAAGGTATCCACGTCTTGCCTTTAAGATAATGTTGTCATCATGTGTTTATCATAGGTCATTAAATCTAATGAAACCACATGACACAAACCAAATCTATCTACCACATCCACATTTACATCTATCAGTGTAAATCCCCATAATGTATCCATCATCTAACCACTTTGGAACTCTATCATGCACATATCCACCTATAAAATACAACTAAATCTAGCATTATTATCATAGAATAATAGGTAAATAAACAAGAACAATCATCAAACACCATTTAGAAATAAAAAGGACCATAAAATAGGCCTAGTGGACACTATCACTTCATATGAGACAATAGTGATAGATATTATCACCATACTCAAGACACTAGTGCCATGTCCTAGACACTAGCACCATTATCAAGATATTAGTAACACATTTCTAATAATGATCCTAAACTACTAGATTTTCACTAAAAAAATAAAGTGTACTACATGTGTAAAAAATAGGAAAATGAACAAGCTCTTTACCAGGGTAGCCTCCTCCCCAGCCTGGATAAGTTCCTTCACCTCCTCATACCAAGCTAAAGTCACTCCTCATCTTCTCAACATACTCTATAGCTAAGATCAAACTATCACTATCAAGTCAAATGTTTCAAATAAATTGTAAAACTAATCAACAAACCTATTCAAGTCACATGTTTAAAATTACACCTTAATAAGGTCAAAATTGCATGCTAATTTCACCAACCAATACCAACTTCTTTCAAAATGGGATATCTACAAAATAGTAACTCTGATTTGTGATCCATTTCTTATGCATGGGACTTGACCTAAATGTACCTTACCCTATATTTATTACACTAGTATCCCGATCACATTCAACTATACAAAATGACAAAACATATATTCATTTATCGAACTCAATATAGACCAAATGTATATCCCATTATCAATTTAAATAATAGACCCCATCATAATCGATAAAATATTCAAAACCTAAAATAATATCACTCCAACTAATTATCACCATCATACCAATTGATACCACTTTTGGTTACACACCCTTACTACAGTCTTGGATCTCTCACCAAAAGGGGGAATATACACACATATTCATTCAGATACATATTCAAACATACAAGTTTACTCAAATAAACATATTTAGATACACAAGTTTACTCAAATATCAAGATTTGGGGTATGATATAGGGAACACATCCTTGATATCTATGTTTAGATTGCCAAATTACACTCAGATCATCACCAAGATGTCTCTAAGATGCCTCTAGGTTTTCAAAAGTTTGGGTCACATGACCATCTATAGTGGTTGATTCATATCCTTCCACTAGATCCAGGTTATGCAAGT
Organism: Torreya grandis; assembly: GCA_037957365.1. NCBI lineage: Eukaryota > Viridiplantae > Streptophyta > Pinopsida > Cupressales > Taxaceae > Torreya > Torreya grandis. Next base: position 1,002,239 of record JARHVA010002258.1, on the reverse strand, counting down.
CAAGTGATAGTTTCGACCTCCAATTTTAGATTACATACTCAAATTTAGTACACATACTAGAGTGGGGGTAAGGAGGCCTTATTTCTCCACAAATTTAATTTATATACTTAGATTTAGTACACATATTAGAGTGGTGGAAAACAATCCTTGCTTCTCCACATATTTAGTTTATATACTTAGATTTAGTCCAAATGTCATGGTGGGTGGAAATTAGGGTTTTATTCCTCACGATTTAGTTAACTATTTAAATTTAGTATAGAGGACACCCATGTTATAGATTTACTCTTCACATACTTTATTGTATCTCTTATCCACCTCTTTGGCCAAGAAGTGGGCCAGTTCTAGAACACATCTGTACATGTAAACATAGGTACATGTTACTCTTTTTATTTTACATTAGTTATTTCATTTCATTACACTACTACAATAAAAAGGGGGAAAATGTAGACACCCTAATTTGGTCAACAAACCATAATTACTATTACTTTTTTTATTCTTTCACATGAATGTATAAATGAGGAATATATCCCTTATTTTCATGGTCATTTTGGGTCTTTTGATCTTTCTTATGTCTTTTATTCCCTATTTTTACACCCCCAATGGTCTTAAGTCATCTCCTACCAATCATAGGGGCCCATATTCTATCCTACCTAGTATTAACTATATTTTTAGGACTCATGATACTAGCGCTCTTATCTAGATAGTAGCGCCATGTGGTGATAGTGTCCAATGGCCATTTTATCTCATGTTTTGGGTCCTAACCCTACCTTGAGCCTTCTCTTATGTTTTTTATCCCTATTTTGCATCTTTTCAACTAGTGAACAAGGTAGTACATTCAAATCAAAGTTTATTCTATGTAGATATACTCACAAGACATTTTGCATATAACACTTATTATTTTGTAACATAATTACATAAAATTAGTCAATAGTATATTAGAAGTTATATATATTCATATTATATAATGAAACTACTAGTAACCTTCAGATAGTTCTAACTATTATAATGATCAAACTCTACTGATAGCATCTAGAGATGAATTCAACCTTTGTTATAAGTATGAGTATATTATGATGTAGTTACTAAGTATTTTAATGTACAAAGACATTTTTATGAGTGATTAATAACTAAAATCAGCTAAGTATAATATTTATCTCTAAATTTTTAAATTTTAAATTAAAATATTATAATATCTAGTTATCAATTTAAATTTATATTAGTAAATTCATTCCCATATTTTAAATAATTTTATTAGTATAAAATTTACATTATCTCATATCCCTTAGGCTTAAAATAAATAAAATATTTTGGTAAACCTGATCATTGATTTGACCATGAAAAATCCTAGGTTTCCTCCTACATTAGGGGTTCAAATTTTATTAGGGTTTTAGATATATCCTCTACTAGGGTTTTACTTTTAGGTATAAAATTTGATTTACCCTACTTGTGTGAATGTATTTGTATTTTAAAATTTTACATAAGGTTTCATGCTTATTATCCTCTTATATATGATTTTGTCTTCATAAATTTTTGAATGATATCTTGTTGAAAATGACTCTATTTCCAAAACTCTTGGATATTATTTTAGTTGCATTGATTTAATAAAAAACCTCTCTATTTATTAAAATTAATAAAGGATTTTTTGGACTAGGGTTTATATATTTTAATTAAAATTGGTCTAAAAGGTGAAGAATATATCTATTTCAAAAATAATTTTGGGTTTCCTCCATCTATTGATACTTATCATAATCCTATTTTTGTTTCCTAAAATTAATCATGATTTTCAAGAATGTTTGATTCTTTGTTTTGACATTATCAAATTTATATTTTACATGTTATAGACACCTAAATTTATTATTATAACTTGAAAACATAAGTTTTTTCATATATTTGACACACACAACTTTTACATACACATTTGAATCTTATACACCTTTATCCTATATTTCTATCTATATATTGACTTGATCAAATAAACTTACTATAATTCATATTTAATGTCTCCCTAGTCTATTCTAGAACACTCTATAATTATAAATAAATTTTCTCCATATTCAATATCACTCATTTTATGTCTCTATATAGTTTTAGTTACAATTGGATAATTTTAATCACCAAAAGATTCCACCTTTACCAGGAGAATATAAGATCCCCTAATGGTTACTTTTAAAATTTAAATGTCTCCCTTTAATTTTTATATGCATTTTTTCATATGTTGATAACTAACATTATTTATCCTTTATTAGTAGTGTCTTAGAAGTGTAAAATAATGATGTGATATATAGAGAAGGTTTTAAGGTATGTCTAGAATTATTCTATGTTATTGCATAGACTAAGTTGATTCCTAGTACGTGTATATGGTGAATGGAGGTAATAAATATAATCTATGGGTAGACAAATAAAAAAATATCCACAATAGTCAAATGCATGTTCATTACCCAAGTATGTCAAAGGATGTCAAATTTTCCCAAAAATGTCCAAAACCAAATTTAGGCATGTCCACCATGTTATTTTTACACAATTAATAAATTAGAACAACCTAATACTTAAATAAAAAGTGTTGAGTAATTGGACTATTTTATAATATAAAGTGACAAAAAAAATTAATAATGGTATGCATATATTTATAAACATTTTTAAAATTTATTCTCCCCCCATATTTATCAAATATTTACATGAAAAGGATACAAAAAATTGTAAATAAATATATACTTATTGTAGATGTTATTTTCAATAGATTTTTTAATTTTCAATTTTGCTTAGATGTTTTGTATTTGATGAATTTATAATTTAATTATGATAAGCTCATAATAGTGATTGTGGGGAAAACTTCAGTATAAAATTTATATCTCAATCAAAATGTGACATTATTATAACACAATGGAAATTGATTAGTGTTGGTATGCTAAATTATGTGAATTTTTATAAAACCATGGTAATATTAATAATACTCCATCCTATAATTTCAGTGCATAATATCACCATGGAAATTTTACATATGGAATCTTGATTTAATTAACAATATTAATTATACATATTCATAGGGCTAAAATTTTATTATTACAATATAGAGTATTTTAAAAAATGGGTAGAAGAAACTCCTATTATCAACTACAAGTGAATATATATGTAAGTTTTTTTAGGATAATATTATTTCAAGATTTTGTTTTCCTCTCATTATTATATTAGATAACAAAAGTTATTTCAAAATAGATAAATCAAGAAGTATTTTTAAAATAAAATAACAATCATACATTATATACAACTTATTATCCATAAAGAAATGGATGTGTTGAAGATTTTATTAAGACCATTGAAAATATTATGGATTTTTAAATAGTGATTAAATATGAAGATGATTTGTATAATCAATTAATATATCTATTATTATAAGAATTCAAAACAAGTATTATAATGATTATAGGATAAAATCCATATTCCCTTGTGTATGGGAAAGAAGACCAGCCATGCCCCTTGAGCTTTAGATCTCATCTTTAAGAGTATAATTTAGATGTATTATTGATGATGCTGGTTATAGAGAAACAAATATATCATATGGAAATGCTTGATGAGAAAATAATTTGTGCCATTAAAATTTTTAAAGTTAGTATGATAATTGTCTTATAAATGCTTAACACACACATCTATATATCTACACACACATGTATATCTATATGTGTGTGTGTGTATAATACATACATACATACACACACACACACACACACACACACACACACACACACACACACACACACACACACACATACATACATACATACATACATACATACATACATACATACATACATACATACATACATACATACATACATACATATATATATATATATATATATATATATATATATATATATATATATATATATATATATATGCATGTATGTATGTATGTATGTACATACATAAACTAACAAAATACTATTTTAAAAATAAACTTGTTTCATGACAACCTTTTAAAATAGATTAAATAAAATTGTTACCTATCTAATTCAAAGGATACTATAATTTTAAAGTACCAACACATAGTTCTTAACTTCAATCATTTTCATAAGTAATTATTGAATTCTTAGTAAATTTATTTATAGTATTATACCTTAGGTTTATTATTATCTATAAATATACTTCAAAAAATGAGAGAGAACCTAGAACATTTAGGTTTTATTAGACCTTAAATTGCATGTTAGTCTAAATATTAAATTATGTAAGATTTCAACACATTTCTAAGTTTTTTATTTTAAACCCCTTTATTTCTTTGAGAACATGATTAATTTTTTTAATGTATTATCAAATATATTTCATTATAGAAATGATAATTGATATTGTAGGCTATTACAGCTTTGAAATGGATACAAGATTAATTTTTGATAGATGTTTTCTATAATATTTGTCTTCAATTATTTAAACTACTAATTATTAAATATAGAAAATAAATAAAATTCAAGTCATTTTAGTGGACTTATTATCCATGATAAGTATTGTATAACCTTATTAAACTTATTAATAACACTTAAAATTATATACTTTACCCTTCATGTGGTGGTTTCATCTATAGCATTTAAAATTGGATTTACATAATTTTCAACTACAGGACATGTAAGAATTTCAAATTTATCTTAATAGGTTATGGACAACCTTTATTAAAAATCAGTCTTTCTAATTTTATCAAAATTATAAACTTAATTATTATCTATGAATTAATGTTTTATACATGATAATAT